>JAXFYN010000207.1:0-439251 GCA_036172215.1 Camellia granthamiana
CCAGAGATTTGGTAACAAAATATTTTTTGTCATTGAAGAATTTTTTTTTTCTGCTCATTTTAGTGACGAATTTTTTTGTCACCTTAATCTATATCATTGGTGAGGAAAATTTTCGTCACTAAAATCTATTTGATGACGAAATATTTTGTCGCCAAAAACAATTAAAATAAAATATTATCTAATTTTAGTGACAAAATTGATGTTGTAGAAGACGAAAAATGCAACATTTGGAGACGAAAAATTTCGTCGCCAAAAATGAAAAATAGGCGACGAAACTGTTTTTCGTTACCAGGTACTTTCAGTGACAACGTATAGGTAACAAACGTGATGACAAAATTTTTTCATCATAGATCACTTTAGTGACGAAAATTTGATGTTTGGAGACAAAATTAGTCTGTCACCAAAGGCCTGTACACAATTTCATTCACATAAATGGTAGCAAGTTTATTTGCATTGTATTGAGTTTTCATAGGTAGAAAATGGGCTGATTTAGTTAGCCTATCAGTGATAACCCAAATAGAATTCATACTTCGAGGAGTTTGCGGTAAACCCACAATGAAATTCATAGTCAAATGTTCCTACTTCCACTCTGGAATTGGAAAAGGTTAAAGTAAACACGCCGGTCTCTGGTGCTCTGCTTTTACTTGCTGACATTGCAAACATTTTGCAACAAATTCTGCAATTTCTTTCTTTATACTGGGCCACCAAAAATTCTACTTTAAATCTTGTTACATCTTCGTGTTACTGGGATGCATCACAAACTTGGATTTATGGGCTTTCTCCACAATTCTTCTCTTGATTTCTGGTACATTTGGAACACATAATCTGTCTTGAAATTTCAGCACCGAATTGTCAACAATAAACCCGGGCCTTGGCTTTGTATCTATTTGCTCACAAATTTTCTTCAAAAAATCATCTTCTACTTGCCTTTGCTTGATGTCTTCAATAAGTGCCGGTTTAGCTAAAATCACTGCTAATACTGCATCTCGACCGTGTAGTAAAACTTCCACATCCATTATTTCTAATTCTAATAGTAACTCTTTTCGTCTTGTGAGTAGACTTGCCAAGTTCCCCATACCTTTTCTGCTAAGTGCATCTACCACGATATTAGCTTTGCCGAGGTGGTAGTGAATTTGTAGATCATAATCCTTAATAAGCTCTAACCACCGTCTTTGTCGTATATTCAATTCCTTTTGAGTGAAAAAGTACTTGAGGCTTTTATGGTCAGTATAGACCTCACACGTAGTACTAAACAAGTAGTGTTGCCATATCTTCAAAGCAAAGACTACTGCAGCTAGCTCCAAATCCTGTGTAGGGTAATTCTTTTCATGCGGCTTGAGTTGACGAGATGCATATGCGATAACCCTTCCATTCTGCATAAGTACACAGCCCAACCCTTTATACGAAGCATCACTATAGATTACAAACCCCTCGGTACCCGATGGTAGGGCAAGAACTGGTGCTCTAGTTAATCTTGTCTTCAATTCCTAAAAAGTAGCTTCCCGTTGTTCTTGCCACTCAAATGGAACACTCTTCTGAGCCAATTGGGTAAGTGGCACAGCAATTTTCAAAAATTCTTTGACAAATCTCCGATAGTACCTAACTAGACCCAAGAAACTACGCATTTTTGTCACATTTGTGGGAGTTGGCCAAGTCACAATAGCTTCAACCTTGCGTAGGTCAACTGAAACACCTTCCTTATTTATTACATGTCCCAAAAACATCACTTTATACAACCAGAAGTCGCATTTCTTCAATTTTGTGTATAGTTTCTTACCTCAAAGTGTTTGAAGAATCAAGCGTGGATGATTCTCATGAGCTTCCATATTTTTCGAATAAATGAGGATGTCATCAATAAATACAACTACAAATTCATCCAAATATGGCTTAAAAACATGATTCATCAAGTCCATGAAGGCTGCTGGTGCATTGGTAACCCCAAATGGCATAACCAAAAATTCATAATGCCCATATCGGGTTCGAAAAGCAGTTTGCTCGATATTTTCGGCCTTGACCTTCGATTGATGATACCCGGATCGTAAGTCTATTTTTGAAAAGATTTGTGCCCCCTGTAGTTGATCAAATAAGTCGTCAATTCTAGGTAAATGATACTTATTCTTGACCGTTACTTTATTGAGCTCCCGGTAATCTACACATAACCATAAGGTCCCATTTTTCTTCTTTACAAAAAGAACCGGCGTGCCCCAAGGAGAAATACTTGGCCGAATAAACCCTTTATCAAGTAGATCTTGCAACTGGACCTTCAACTCTTTCATCTCAGCTGGTGACATTCTATATGGAGTTTTTGAAATAGGTTGAGTTCCCGGCACTACATCAATTGTAAATTCAATTTCACGATCCACTAACTCTCCTAGTAACTCCTCCGGAAAAACATCTGGAAATTCACGGACAAGTGGAATTGTATCAATGCTCATATGTGCTGGTTGTCCATTCAAAATACTACACAAATATCCTCGACGTCCTTTTTGTATCAATTTATACGCTTTCATTGCCGAAATCAAATAAGGTGGAAGGGTCACCCCATGTCCTGCAAAAGTAAATTCAGGTTGTTCGGGGGGTCGAAAAATAACACGCTTAGACGAATAGTCAATAGTGGCATGGTATTTACTTAGCCAATTCATCCCTAAAATTATATTGAAATAAGCCATGTCAAGAGGGAGTAAATCAGTATATAACTGAATATCCCCAATCAAAATCTCACATGCATGATAAATAGAAGAACATAACATAGAGCCCCCCGATGGTGAAGACACACACAACACATAATGCAACGGTTCCAAAGGTCTATTCAACTGACGAGCAGATGTTTTGGACACAAACGAGTGGGTAGAACCCGAATCAAATAAGACATGAGCAAAGTGACTATTAATAGAGAATATACCTGACACCACGGCCTCCGCATTCTGCACATCACTAGGAATAAGGGCAAACACTCTCCCCTGTCTAGTAGTGTCTTTGTTATTGGGGGATTTTGGAGCAATCTTTGCAGTTGGAGCTGGAGTTGAGCCAACTGAACTGGTAGTAGTTCGATTCCCATTTTGTTGGTCTTTTTGGGGGCAATCTCTCGCCAAATGACCCGTCTTCCCACACTTGAAACATGCCCCAGTCACCCTATAACAAGTCCTACGATGTCTCTTTCCACAATCCAGACAAATTGGTGCAGAGTCACAAGTAGAGGTAAAAGTACTAGAAGTTCCCAAACTCGGTTTCTTGCTCAGTGGTGCTACTGAACCCCTTGGGGCTTGGGTATTCTGCCTCTTTCCTTTCTACTCTGATACCTAACTTTGAGCAGCAATATTACCCTCAGCTATTGTTGCCCTTTTCAACACATCAACATAGGTGGGTAATTTCAACACATTGATCCGGCCAAGAATGGCATTCCGTAATCCTCCTTCAAATTTTCTCGCCTTCTTGTAGTCCGTATCCAGCATGTGTGGTGCGAAACGAGCCAATTCTACAAATTGAGCCTCATACTCTACAATAGTTTTGTTCCCTTGTCTCAAGGTCATAAACCCAGTCACTTTCTTGTCTCGTATACATTGTGGAAAATACTTATCATAAAACAGCTCCAAAAATCGAGCCTATGTTAACCCTTGGTGTTCAATTCTTGTGAGCATCCACCACCTCTATGCTTCGTCTTCAAGAGTGAAGGCAGTAAGTTGCACTTTTTGGGCTTTGGTGCATGGAAAGACCTCAAATAACTTTTCTATGCCTAACATCCACGCTTCTGTTTTCATTAGGTCAATTCCCCCTTTGAACAAAGATGGCTTCATCTTCTTGAATTCTTTCGTGAGTGTAATTGTTCGGTCCTCAACTTGATAATCCTGTACCACTGGTGGTGGTATAGGTACGGGTGGTAGTGGTGGTTACTGCTACTGTTGCTGTTGTTGCCTCAAAGTTTTTGCCATCTTCATAATCATCCTTTCCATCCTATCCAACTGTGCGGAGGTAGCATCCTCCGAATCATCCATCCTCATCCTCACCATGATCTATATATCAACAAATTATGATACACACGAGAAATACACAAGATACATTGGCAACATTCATTTCATGACACATGTTATTAATCATTGCATGTACAAATCTCGTTGTTATATATCATTTTGTATGCATAAAGAAATAACATGCATGTAACCTAAGTCTTTTCTAGACTCTCTGAAGCTCAATGGACCTGTTTGTGAGATAGCAACTCGTGCTCTGATACCAACTGTCACGACCCAAATCTGCCCCTAAAAGTTTGGACATGATCGGTCTGTACTTCGGCCTCAAAACCCAATTTATTTAAGTTTTATACGACATTGGGGGCCTAAACGGAAGCAAATATAATATCAAAATATAATATCCATTGAGCTGTGTCTAAATGCCAGGATCTTAATACAATATAACATACATACATATGTATATATTAGACTTTCATATATTATTCATATCCCATTAAGTCTACACATGTAAGTCTATACAAAGGGTAGCAACCCGAAAGTTAAATATTGACAATGTATCCAAGACAAGTCATTCAAGATTGAACAAAATATGCCACCACATGGAACTCCTCAAAATAAAACAAAAGGGCCACTTCGAGTGACTTGACAAAACAGGTCCAGCAAAAGGCTCCTGGAGTTGAGCTAGGGTTGTCTTCCAGGCTGATCATCTACATAACATACATAAATACAGAATGAGCAAAGCTCAGTGAATGATAGTAATATAAAGAGGTTATATGTATGAGCATAAATCTTGTAGTGCATGATCATAAGTCATAAGTTGGTCTTATTTATATTTTCATTTCTGAACAGCTTTAGGCCCACATAAAACGAAATGACCTTAGGCCCAACGTAATACAAAACGGCCTTGGGCCCAACATATCAACAGCTATTCGGAACATTAAAGGGTGGATGAAACATTGACATGTCTCCATCTCCCTCGGCCTTTGGGCCACCAATCATAAGTAGTTCATATCATAATGGCCTCGGGCCCATTATTCATAATCGAAGCAGAACGACCTCGGGTCCATGTCTTATGCCATTGTTCAATCACTTCCATCAAAACATAATTCACATAACGTATACCATCGCAATAAACACAATTCGTATTAGGTAAATATATGTTATGCCATTTATGATCAAAAAATATATAAGGTGTAAGCGCAATACATAAATAAGACATATCGTTACACTACTATTACTCACAGTGATGTGGATGAACAACAATCCCTTCCTGTACGTGACCTATACATAGCATACAACTCGCAAGTAAGTCACTTTCCTTTAGCTTTCTATTTTTATTCAATGTCTGATTCATTAATTCGCTTTAAATTGTAAGCATTTCAGAAGGATCAAATGTACACATTAATAATTTCGGAGGGTCAAACAGAGGTAAAGAAGCTGACAGAATTCTTCCCCATGGGCCGCACGTGTGGAAGTCTCCCATCGCACGTGCGGCCCGTACATGCTTTTATTGCATAATGCCCCAATTTGTCTCCCCTATTTTCCATACGTGCTCCCATAGGCCCTACACGTGCAGTCATATGCTCTACTTGAGCAGTCCGAAATTCATCAAAAATCCAACTTTTCAAAGGCATCTCAAGGCTCAATTACAAGCAAAATTCCTTTTAATAACACAACATAGGAACATAATAAACATGATTATCAAACTTAAATATATCATAACTCCTTTTTAGTAAAACATGTACAACTTAAACAATCATATTTCTTTCAATTCCTCATCTTCTCATGGGTCAACAAAATAGATACAAACATGTATATATATATGTAGGAGTTCAAATATGCAAGGATTAAAGATTAGAAGATAAGTCCTCTAAAGCTAACTCAACATTCTCTTAAAATACAAGAATCAACTCTCAATTAGATCAAAACAATGAATCTTGATGATTTTTAATTAGAATTAAACTTAAATAATTCCAATTAATTCGCTACGAATCAAATTTTTACGAAAATTTATATTATGTCCTAAAAATCATGTTGATCATAACTGTAAAGTCAATTTTGGGTTATTGCGCTCCTAAGGTTTTCAATTTCTAGTCCAAGTGTCTTAATTTCAATAGATTTTTCTCACAATTTCACATGGATTTTCACATCAAGCACATAATTACACATATAATTAAAGACTTAAAGCATATAAGAAGGTCGGGTTACTACAATTGTATTGGACAAAACAACAGCTGCATAACACTGAATCTTTTATAGAAGTAGAGTTGAGGAGGAACAAGTGGTTATGAGACTCGACCTTGCTTTTTGCAAAAAAAAAAAAAAACACAAGTAGCTCTAGTCAAAATGCCTTTATAGTTAAGTGATCTTGGTAAGCCAATTTATTAATAACAGCCAGCCTTATAAATAAATGTCATAGAATATGAGGCAACAGTGCAGACTGGATTAGATTGGATAACATTCCTAGGATTGTGTATCCTATCCCATGTCTGGATTGGTCGAAGATTATAGGGAGGGATTGACAAATCCAATTAATTTTTTAATTTAGCCAATTAGTCCGAACCTTTCCTTAGTCTCTCATTGTGTGTCCTACCTACCTCTTGGGATTCAGTAGTCTACTATAGAGGATACCATGTTCGAGTGGATTATTAGTCCATACACCATTTTTTCTCGCCAAATGTTGGATTATGTATTTTGTTCGATTATTAACATAAAACAACCTTGAGGAATATGGAACCCAAAATATTCCAACCTCACAGCCTGGGTTTAATAAAGTTACTTGGCAGTCGTAACCTTGAGCTCTTTGAGTTTTTTAGTGTTAGATGTAGGCCATGGCCTCTCTAATGTTGAGAAATAATGCTCTGTACTTCATATACTTACCCTAAACCTGCTTCATAAATCACACTCTCCGCATTTATCAATTAATAAGCCCATTAAGTGCCAGTTTTTAAACCAAAGTAGCTTCATTTTAGTGCAATCTATAAACATGGGTGGTAGTCTTCCATACCATAGCAACGAGAGGAAGAATGGTGTCATGATCAACATGAATTATTTTTTTTGGAAGGTATTCTGTTTTTTTTTTTTCTCTCTTTGTACTAGATATCAACACAATTGTAGGTAAGTGCTTGGATTTTTTAGCAATAAAAAATTTAGCTTCTGAGTAGTAAAAATTATCTGATTATTCATGGTCAGCCAATACACTCCATTTTCCTAAGAATATGCTTATGACCTTCATCCGGTGTTTATTGCTCCAAGTAATCAAAATGTCAAGGATCAACAATACCTTAATAGAATCTGAAGCCTTGTTTCTATATATTTTTTGGAGTCCCACACAGTAGACACAAAGCCCTTTCCATTTTATTTGTTTAAACATCTAGTGTGTGAACTATTTGATTTGTAATTGTACCTTGAATCTCAGCAATTCCAAATCCTTCAGCGCTAGTTATCTTTCCCATATATATGGAATATGATCTAGTCTCTATGGTCATAATGCTAGCGTCTTCCAAGGGAGTGGAGTTTAGCTTTGGCTCCACCTTTAAGGGGGGTGGTGCTGGCATGGTCCTAGTCTCTCTAGGTGGCACTGAAGTCAATCTCTCTTACAAACTAGAGTTTGAATGCTTCTCCAACTATGAAGCTTTGATCAGTGGCCTTGGTTGTCACGCAATACGGGAGCCACTCTTCTATGCATTAAAGGCAACTAAAAACTTGTGGTGAAGCAAACTAACAATGATTAAGCAATCAAAGAGTCCACCTTGGCCTTCTCTATGACAATAGTCCAAAGGCTTATGGACAGATTTGGCAGTCTATAAAAAGACACAGCTAGCTAGTTCATTAAAACTAACAAGGGATTGTCGCATCCTTTCTAGCACCTTAAAATTTCACCAAGTATCCTTGCAAAAATTAAAGAAATGTTTGTAATTGTTTTGTCCCTCTATTTTTCTCGTGTGTTTATTTTCCCCTTCCCTATTTTTCTCATCATCCTTATTCTTATGTGACTTTTCTTATTCTTTTCACAAATTCACGCTGATCTGATTCATGAACCCAAACATCCACCCCGTAACATCCAAAAAGGGAGAGGGAGGGCTATCATCTGAATCATAGAAAAGTTGTAGGTCAATAATAAAAGAAGTGGTGCCTTTATTTTATCTAAATCATTTCCAAACATCCTATTCCAAAACCAACATGATAGTAAATAAAATGGATAAATCTCCAGGGTTGATGTTCATACGAGTCATGTTACAAGGTCATTTTTACCGGTAATATTTGGAAGGCTCGACACCTATCGCGCAGGTTTTAGGTCTTACACCATGGACACTCAGGCCAACTTAATTCTGCTTTAACATCTTCTCATAGCTTTACCACTTTATTTACTTTTTAAAATAGCACAAAAGTGTGCTTCCAAAATATTATTTTCCAAAACAATGCAAATGCTCCAAGACATAATACAAGAATTTCCAAAACCTCTTTTCAAAACATACAGTTTCAATTTCCAAAATCTATTACATGTTCCATGATATGAATGATTTCAAATTGCCTAACCCACTCGCAATTTCTAACACACGGAAATGCTATCCTCCACCGATAGCTAAAACAACTATCTCTAATGCAGTAATTAAAAGATAACAATACAGATATACAATCTCGTAGTTTAAAAATCAACTTTTTAAAACATTTCCAAAAGAGTATTTAATACTCAATATTTTCCAAAAATCTCATCATACTTTTCCAACCAAATTCATTTTCCAAAACATACCAAATTCCCAAAATCAACATTATTTAGGATCTTTCCACAAATTGGGGCTTTTCTCTTTTAAAATATCACATGCAAGTTTATATACCAAAAATAGATTTAATAGCAAAATCATAACCAACAGTCCCCAATTTGGACAAACCATTAACCCACAAAACATACTCTAAAATCAATCTAAGTACCATAAGATCTATATATCAAAATATACTACAAATACACCAACGAACTCATATCGAGTTAAGGAAATAGACCTCACCTCTTGAAGTGAAGAGAAGACAAGTCGGAAAAATTGCTGGCGACGAAAAGACGATTCGCTTAGATTAAATGGAAGCCCTCGCCGAGCTCTACGTTTTTGTCTAAGGGACTAGGGATAGAAAATGGGTAAAAATAGATGAAACCCAAGCTTGAAAGCTTGAAAACTATTAACAATGGTGAGAGAGAGAGAGAGAGAGAGAGAGAGAGAGAGAGAGAGAGAGAGAAAAAAAGATTTGAAAAAAGTGATGTTTTCCATGCATTCACTGCTTATATAGACGGACAGACCGTGATCGCGAACAGCAAGACAAAACACGATCGCAGGCACGACCACAAACGCCGCGGGCACGATCCGCCAAGCAACACGGTCGTGGGCGCGACCTGCTTAGCTGCGGCCTGACACCTCGACCTCTCGCGGTCCACGTACCCAAGCCCCAAGCCAAGGGACCTGAGAGCTAGTTTTGATCGTGACCTAGTCGCGGCCCATTAGTGAGCGCAACCTTCAGCCATGCCCATCGCGGGCATGATGATATTGGTTGCAGGCATGACCAGTTTAGTCCAATAATTTATTTATTTATTTAAATTTTTTTTTTTGGCAAAGTTTCTTTTTTATAATTTTTGAGTTAATAGGTTTAAGTTTTAGGCTATCCTTAATTTAGGTAAAGGATGCAGTTTTTTATTATTTTATTAGTTTTTGGTTTATTTAAAAAATAATTTGGAAATATGATAATAAGTAGTGCTTTTACTTTTTTTAAAAAAAATTATTTTAATATGGTATGTAGGTAGATGGCTATAGGTAATCACTTCCTAAAAGAGATTATGGTAGATGGCTGTTGGCACATAAATTTTAACTAAATTTATAATATGTATAGAGCCTCTAATAAGATGGCTGTAGGTAGATGGCTGTAGGTAATCACTTCCTAAAAGATCAATATGATCCGTTGAAGTACATAAGTAAAACGACGTTGTATCTCAACAATGTTATTCAAGATGCTCAAATGACATGTGGAGCCTACGAAAGATGACACCTGTAGAGCCTACAGCAAGGACACCACACAGGATGAAACCCCAAAGATCAATCCGGTTAATCAAATATACGATTAACCAGATAGCGCTATTATTCAAAATTCAAATGGCTAATCAAATATACGATTAACCAGATAGCACTATTATTCAAAATTCAAATGACGCTATCATTCAATTTGAAATTCAAATTGAAGATGAGGCATTCCTATCACTTGATGGCCCTCCATAAATATGAGGACCATCACACAATACGGGGATCAGAAAATTAGAAGTGAAAAGATCAGAGAGAGAGAAAGAAATTGAGAGCTAAAGAAATCGTTACAAGAAAGAAGAAGAGAAGCCTAGAGAACTCAAGAGCCTACGCTAATGGCGATGAATAGGTAAAGGGTTCCAAACCCAAGAATTGTATTTTTGTATTCGAGGGTTCAAAACCCATAATAATCTCAATAAAATATTTATTTTTTCTTAAATTGTCTTTTGTTGTTTATTTTGTTCTTCATTAATCGGAGGTTTCATTTGTATAAAATGTGTAATTAACAATCTGAAATATAGATCGGAAATAAGAACCTGCTATTCAAATAATCAACACTGTTTAGTCCAAAAACTAAACAGTGGACATTTGTAACATAAATTTTGAAATGTGTTGAAACACTTCATAGTTGCTAGAAAAACAGACCTTTTTTTTTTTTTTTTTTTTCTTTTGAATCTAATCTAAGTCTAATCTATTCAAAGCCTGCCCCCTCGTGATTCGTGCAAGTGAATTTTAATTGTACGAATTACGAAATTTGTTTTTATTTTATTTATTTTTATTTTTATTTTTATTTTATTTATTTATTTATTATTTTTTGGCAATTATTTCATGTCTTTTTCCCTCTTTTGCAGGCAACACGCAAGGCGTCAGAGTTTGTTTGCAGGTATCATTGCCCTTTCCAACCTAATGGCAATGAGTGGCTTGAATCCTTGGCAGTGATTGTGTCCTTTCACCCCAATGGCTTGAATCCTTGGCAGTGATTGTGTCCGTCACCCCAATGGCTTAAATCCTTGGCAATGAATGTGTCCTTCACCCCAATGGCTTGAATCCTTGGCAGTGATTGTGTCCTTTCACCCCAATGGCTTGAATCCTTGGCAGTGATTGTGTCCGTCACCCCAACGGCTTGAATCCTTGGCAGTGAATGTGTCCGTCACCCCAACGGCTTGAATCCTTGGCAGTGAATGTGTCCGTCACCCCAACGGCTTGAATCATTGGCAGTGATTGTGTCCGTCACCCCAACGACTTGAGTTCTTGGCAGTGATTATGTCCGTCACCACAACGGCTTGAGTCCTTGTAGACGTCCCCGAACGCCCCGGGAGGGTTAGTCCCGTTCTATTCATATTGGGGTCACTACAGTTCGGACTCAAATTGTCACGGTTCTTAATCTGAACCAAAGAGTCAAAATCCGGCAAATCGTTTTGAGAAAACAGATTTTTGAAAAGAAGTGCCAAACATGGACTGCTTTGCCAGATACAGAGTCGCCACCTAAATATTTTTAAAATGAGAAATTTAGGAAACCCTGACTCGGTGCCAAAGGCCACGTGTCCGTCATCACCAAAGTTGCCTCGGCTCGGGAACTTGGGTACGATTGGGGAAGGTCAGCTATGAGCACCCCCTCTCGCCCGGTCCGGAGACCGGCCTTTACTAACCATGATATCCATTTCGAAAACCTTATGTGTTCTTATTCCGATTATTAGCCTAGAATTACTATGTTATGCGCACAGCAAACAAGTATAGACCAAATCGCCTAAATTGGAATAAAACATTTCATGTTTGTTTTGAAAATGATTTGCTACTCGCAAGTAGGCTAAAATGCAGGTTTTGCCACCCTCAAGTGGGCTTTAGAAAAGATGGTTTTGCTACTATCGGGTGGGCTTAAAACTCACAGTTTTCATGCATTATCCCAATTTAAGCAATTCGACCTCCATCCACAGGCATTCAAGCAGTTATATCACATAAGCAGCTAGCCTCATGGTAGTCATGCTATTATGGCAACACTCACACGCATGCGGTATGCTAAAGCATAAAAGCTTACCTAGCACTCCAAGCCAAAACAGAAACTAGTTAGTAATCATATGCATGATCCTAGTTCATGTTAAAAATGGCTAATGCAACACATGCAAAGATGCAATCTAGACAGGCTCGGCTATCCTAAACATGGCATGTGAAATGCTACAAATAACACGTATTCAATTTGGAATTGGAATACAATGCAGTTAGCATGATGTACCGAGCCCGGTGCATGTAAACAAATGCATGGATGCACGCATGCATTACGTAAGGTATGCTAAAATAAATATGCCCTAATCTACCATCATAAGCAGGTAAATAAAAGGGAAGAAAGAAATGGGGGTTGGAAGACATACACACACCCACACACACTTATTACACATATGCCCTCACTCGGAGGGACCAAAAGAATATACAGTCCGAATAATGAATAAATAAACTATTACAAAAATCTCTAATTACTTAGTAAATAAATGCAAAAAGAAAGGAGGCCACAGCCCCCGCCTCGGGATGCGCGAATGATGCATGCTCGGATCCAACTCGTCAGGGAAACCCGTACCATACCACTGCTGCCTCTGTTTTCACTGTCCTGCCTCTCCAAAGACTGCCAAAGTCCCATAATACCTTTATTGCATGCTTCTGTAAACCACCGGCTGGAGGAAATGTCCACCGGCCGTCTAAAATGTCTATCGGCTGCTCATAAGGTTGTCGGCCACCAATGCATTGCCGGTCGGCACTATGTATTGCCGGTCGGCAAACAGTTCCTGCAGAGTCTGGTTTTTTGACAGCAACAGCAGACAAGCAGTGTATGGCATGGAGTTTTGAGCAAATGTAAGCATGGCCATGCCCCCTATCATGTACGGAACTCAAAGAGGCATGGCCCTTGGTCCTTGGGCCACCAATTATGCATTTGGATGCATGATGGCCTAAGGGACCAAGATTGCAATTCAATGAATATGCATGCAAACAAACAAATGAGAACCAAGACCCTATCAAGTCCAAGGTCAAGGGCCTTGGTGACATGAGAATTGAGATGTGTTTTGTCACTTAAAGTACAAACACCTCTCATCTCTCACACTTGGTTTGACACCCCAAACCAAGTAATGCAATGGATGTTATGCAAACATGGCTCAACAATGCAACATGATGCTAGAATGCAAGGCATGCCAAATGCTATACAACATCATGTTAAGTGTACAAAGTGCTAGGGCACACAAGGTGCAAATGCAATGCAAACAAGGACAATTTAAGCCATAGGTTCATCATGCTACAACACCTAATGGAGCAATCATGCAAAGAACATGAGACAAGCATGCAATAGTGGACTTAAACCATAGAGGGGCAGACCTCAATCCACCCCTAAACAGTGGCCAAAAGTGCCTAAAATCATGGACAAAATGCTATACAAGCATGCAAGTTAATGAGCCTAAAGCTAAGGCACAAAAGAAGGTACTCCACCACCACTAACATGACCACTCATGGCGTGTATTATACAAACAAAAACAGAATTCTAGCATGCAAAACAACCCCCAAATCCCCTGATATGGCAGCCTAAATGCCTTAAACATGCAAGCATGCATAATGTCCATTTCAAAGCATAAGAGGCCACTATTTCAAAGCATGAAAGAGATGACACATGGAGACATATGAGCATGGTATAGAGACTGAAATGACATATTAAATGATTCCAAATCATCTAAATAGCCTAACCAACGCATGCTCATGGATCACATACTCGAGGCTTACAAGCCACAATGCAAAGCAACTACATCAAGCATGCCAAAAATGATAAAACCAGTGGCCAACAGACCTAAAACATGGCAAAACAACACTAGTATCTTCATGAAGTTAGGCTAACACATGCAAGAATCATGGCCTAAACACGAGATGCATTTCTATGCCAAATAGAGGAATGCAAAGCAAGTATATTAAGCATGAAAGAGGCCAATAAACCACCATTAGACAGAGGTTAAACATGCTCCAAAACACCTGAAAAAACTCTGAAATGGCGCCAAAACAAGCAAGCGTGCATGTTCCCTTTTAAGCCAAAGACAAGGACAAAAGAGGGACAAAGGGGAGAGGGGTGTCCCTCCCCTATACAAGACTTCAAACCACCTTCCTTACCACTAAAAACCCACTAGTTTTCAGTGGTGAGAAGACCAAAAACACCAAGTAAACAAGGCCTCAAGAAAAGGCACCAAAATGGCCAAAACAAGGCCAAAGGGGGTGAGTTTGCACTCAAACCACAAAGTGACCTTAATGAATGTTCTAAAGCAAGAAAATACAAGCCTTTTTTATGTTATACACAAAGCTCAAAACATAAAGCAAGATATGTAAAAACTTGTTGCAAGAATGGGGAATCTAAAGTAAAGTGCTCACCCTTGAAGAACCCTTGAAGAACAGGTGGTACAGCCCTCTTCTTCTGATAAAAAACAGTCCAAAACCTCAACAAACAACCCTCCAAGCCTCTCAATCTCGAGCTAAGGTGTAATGGTGTGTGTATTGGTGTAAAAGTAAGGTAAAACCACACTTTTTAGGCCTAAAACACACACACAAGGATGAGAGAGAGGGAGATATAGAGAGAGGGAGTGTAACACAGATATATAGAGATAGAAGCTCTGATTTTTTGTTGAAAATGGCTAACCCTTGACAAAGGGAGAGGTATGGTGCTTATATAGGCCAAGACAAAGCCAAATAACTTAATGGCTAAGCAAAGAGAAAGGTTCAAGGGGGGCAAAAGAGTCTAGGCTTCTTGGAGAAGCTAAGACAGCTGGCCAAGCTTCTCCAAGAAGCTTGGCCAAAGGTTCAAGCTTCTAGAAGCTTAGAGGGTTCAAAGGTGCAAAGTGGTCACACTTATGCACGGGGGAATGTGATGGTGCATTCCAGTTGGCACAGCTGGCATGCACCAGGCTTGTAGGGTGCAAAGAGGTCACACCGGCCAGCCAAAAAGGTCACCGGCACAATAAAGTGCCGGTCGGCTAAATATAGTGCCGACCGGCCATTGTTTTTAGGAAAACAATGCCGGTGGCACCCACACACAGCCGGTGATGAAAGGGAAAGGCCGGTGGGGAGTGGGGATGGCCAACAAGCCATTCCCTGCCCTTCAAGGCAAAAACACAAGTGTTTGGTGCCAAAAACGAACACGAAGCAGTCGAGTCAAGAGGTCCTGAGACGAGGCGCGCTGCCAAGGCCTCCGGGAACTCAAGACGAACACAAACATGGATAATCACCAAGTGTTCAAGCGGTGACGTCCAAGTCTTGAGGACGGTCAAAAATGGGGTGTCTACAGTCCTTGGCAGTGATTGTGTCCATCACCCCAACAGATTGAGTCCTTGGCAGTGAACGTGTCCGTCACCCCAACGGATTGAGTCTTTGGCAGTGAACGTGTCCGTCACCCCAACGGATTGAGTCATTGGCAGTGAACCTGTCCGTCACCCCAACGGATTGAGTCATTGGTAGTGAACGTGTCCGTCACCCCAACGGGTTGAGTCATTGGCAGTGAACGTATCCGTCACCCCAACGGGTTGAGTCCTTGGCAGTGAACGTGTCTGTCACCCCAACGGGTTGAGTCCTTGGCAGTGATTGTGTTCGTTACCCCAACGGATTGAGTCCTTGGCAGTGATCGTGTCCGTCACCCCAACGGCTTGAAACCTTGGCGGTGATTGTGTCGTTCACCCCAACGGCTTGAAACCTTGGCGATGAACGTGTTCGTCACCCCAACGGCTTGAAACCTTGGCAGTGAACGTGTCCGTCATCCCAATGGCTTGAAACCTTGGTAGTGAACGTGTCCGTCACCCCAACGGATTGATTCCTTGGCAGTGAACGTGTCCGTCACCCCAATGGATTGATTCATTGGCAGTGAACGTGTCCGTCGCAGTGAACGTGTCCGTCACCCCAATGGATTGATTCCTTGGCAGTGAACGTGTCCGTCACCCCAATGGATTGAGTCCTTGGCAGTGAACGTGTCCGTCACCCCAACGGATTGATTCCTTGGCAGTGAACGTGTCCGTCACCCCAACGGATTGAGTCCTTGGCAGTGAATGTGTCCGTCACCCCAACGGATTGAGTCCTTGGCAGTGAACGTATCCTTCACCCCAACGACTTGATTCCTTGGCAGTGAACGTGTCCTTCACCCCAACGGCTTGAAACCTTGGCAGTGATTGTGTCCTTCACCCCAATGGCTTGAAACCTTGGTCAAGGGGCTTTTGTCAATTTCTTTATATTATGACATTTTGCCTTCACTAACCAATTTTTTTATTTTATTTTAGGAAGCATGGACAAGACACTTGAATATCTTCGACGTGACGAGAGGGATGTACTGGATAAATCTGGTCCGAAAATAATTTGGCACAAACCTATCACTGCTTTATTGTCACCCACCGAGTTGGACCCCTACATCCCTTTACATACGGCTTCCGAAGACTTGGTCTATACAGGAATTCGAAACTACTGTGAGATTCTCGAGAAAGGGCACTCCAAATCAATTGGTTCATTCCTTGTCTCAATCCTTCGTCCATTTTTTGAAGACCTTGACTACTCTGAATTTAATACTCTTCTTAAGAGAATGAAGCATGAAAAACTGAAGTGGGATAATTCTTTTAATGTCCGCGGCATTTCTACCCATTTGCAATCTCCAATATGGATTTTTTGGTTGAATGACGTTCTTTCCACATTTGCCCCTATTTTGAAGAAATGTGGGATTTATGCTGCAATCTATGTATCCCAATTTGCATATGCTAGGAATGTCTCCCTGCTCAAAGGATTCTTAGAGCGATGGTCACCCGACACCAACACTTTCCACACCATTTACGGCAAACTTGAGATCTCTTTATGGGACCTTCATCGCATTAGCAGGCTCCCCATTCGTGGTGAGTTTTATGAAGAGTTCACCCCCTCCAATGACATTTTATATTCGTCCCAGACATCCAAGGCGTGCCGTGGGCTTTTCAACATTTATGCCAGCTCTTTGCAATCCAAGAAGTTTAACCACTGGACTTTCAAATTCATTGACGAATCCCCAACTTCAATTAGTGGTTTTCAACGAAAAGATAGAATTCCTGATGATGTGTATCTTTTTGGTTTTTTGGCGAGCTAGCTTAGCGGATTTGTCTTCCCTCACTCTTCCGGGGAAATTCGTCCGACGACTTTTCATGTAGCCACCAAAATGGCAGATGGAACCATATTTAGCCTGGCCATCCCCGTCCTTGCATACCTCTATCATTCTCTTGGTAAAATGGCATCATCATCTTCACCTGGGAAGGAAAATATTTAGGGTCCTTTACATTACCTTTTTGGATGGATTTCATTATATTTTGTCAAGACTTACTCTCATGGGGATCCTCAGTCGATTTATCCAATTCCTGATATTCATTTCATGCCATATCTTGGGTTTATTGGAAACCAATCGGCTACCCAGTTTTTTAATGATAAATTTCCATTTGTGGACTCTCTCCTAACTTATCGTACGGAGTGTCAGTTTAGGGCTCTTACCCGTGAAAGTGAACCTTCAGGCGTTCTGGTCGACTCTGAAAGGATATCATCTTTCCATCTTGGCTATCTTATATCTTTGAGGCAAGGGATTTTAACTTTTAAAATGGGATTTAATTTCATTTCTGAACCGTACTCCCCTAACCGATTCGGTCGTCAATTTGGGTTTGCTCAAGCGTGCCCTTCACCGCTTAATGTATCTTGTCGGCAGCCCTCTGAGTGGGCTAAATTTTATTACAACTTGCGCCATACGCTACGCTGTGGTACAAAAGTCTCATTGGAGTTACCAGGCTCCCGATCTACTTCTCACGTAACCATGCCTTATGCCAATTGGTGGTTGGGAACTTCCTTTACCGTGCTTCAATATGTTACTCATTCCCAGCCGAAATCTTCACGCAAGAGAAAACTAGATATGTCAATTAAAGACCGAAAGACGAAGAATCCTTCTTACTCTAGAGCTAGAGCTAGGTCATCATCTTCACCTATTGATGTGGAAGCATCATCACCTCAGAGAATGGATAATAGTCGACCACTTATTGCTCCTTCTCGATCTAGTTACTCGGTTTCAGATCTCCTTCATCTTTTCGAGGATATGTGTAATTCTCAATTTAAAATGAGATTTAGCTTTGAGCAAGCAAATTCTGGTCCTCAATTTTCTAGTCTCGCAAAGCTTTTCCAGAGACTATGTCTATCAGTGATTGTACAGGAACTTCCCAACCCACCGTAGCGACCAAAACCCCAATGGATCAATTTCGCACATACTTGTACTCTTTTCTTGAAGATAAAGATGAGAATATGATTCAAGAACTCTTTTAGGGAGATGGGTATGAATTAACTGCCTTGGGTCGTATTCGCATTAAGAGTGTTGAAATTCCTTCTCCTACCAAATCTTTTGATTGTTCTCTCAATGAAAGTAGCAAGAGTGAAGATGAGTTTTATGACTACACCCCTCTTTTAGATGGCACACCGACTAAGATGAGTAATTTGCTCCCAGCAAGTGTAGGTTTTTCTTCTCCTTCTTTGAATGAGCCATCCAAGCTATTAGAGAAAGGTATAATTCTTTTTTTTTTTTTTTAAATAAATTTTGAATACCTTTCCTTTTCTTAGACACTGCGCCTCGGACGCCTCGGACTTCCCCAGCTGCCTCGCATATGCCATTGGCTACCTTTAGGGGTATTCTTATTCATTCCTTGTACCTCATTTTATTTTATCATGTATACATACTCAAGGAACTCTTTTCTCTTTAGATCATGCCACATTGCAGAATCCATGGTCCGCTTGTGGGAATCACAACTTGTCTTCTCCCCCACCCAAGTCTCCTCAAGCCGTACACCAAGGTATACTTCATTCATCTATGTATATAAATTGTTTTTACCTTCTACGTTTTCATTGAGTATCTCCTTCTATTTTTACAGACAATACTTCTGACACATTGGAAGAGACAGACGAAATTACTTCTGATACGTCGGAAGAGGCCCAAATTCTTGCAGACTTACTTGAAGCAAATGGGGTTAACAAATTATTTGACAAACTTGAAGCACTCTTTGCGCCATCTAGCCTTCTTTTGGGAACTTCCTCTAATGAAGCAGCCATCCATATTCAGAAAGGTCTTATTATTTCTCTCCAATCAATGACGGATGTTAATGGCATGATTGCTGTAGCAAACAACGTTTTCATGATTTTAAAGAGTTTGGGTGTAGACTTCATCTCATTCTTCGAGAAGGTGAAGATATTCCTTGGGTGCTTTGCTTTGAAAACCCAACTTGCAGATTCTTCAAACTTGTCTACTGTAGAATTTGAGGCCCAATATTACAAGAAGAAGCTTCATTTTGACAAAGTTTCTGGTGAACATGAACAGTTGTCTGCTTCAATTATCAAGTCGGATGAGCACATTGCGGGTCTTAATCAAAGGATTATTCAAACCAAAGAGTTACTCAAACAACTTGAAGAGGAATTGTTATCCACCCAAGCGGAACATGCATCATTTATGTGTGATTTTGCACAAGCTTCCGAGAATGTTTCTAAATCAGAAGAAGACGTGCAAACTGCTCAGAATGTTTTGAGCCAACACAAGAAGAAGAATGGACAACAAAGTGTTGTGGAACGTGCCTTTGAAAGGGCTAAGGATTCTCTTAATGAATGAATGCACTTTTAATATTTTTTTTTATTCATCTGAACATAATGTATTTATGAAATTTTGCTCAGTGATAGATTTATTTGTAATATGAAATTTCTCAATACAATACATTGATTTGTCTTATTTTAGCCGTTCACAGTTTATACTCTTGCGGGCCAGGAGTATCCAATGTTTTACCACCTTAGATTTCGGTGGGATATTTTAGCAATTTAACCACATACAATACCGTTGGTGGCTTTTGACTCTTGTTTGTTTGGCCGTACACAGTTTATACTCTTGCGGGCCAGGAGTATCCAATGTTTTATCACCTTAGATTTCGGTGAGGTATTTTAGCAGTTTAACCACATACAATACCGTTGGTGGTTTTTGACTTTTTGTTTGGCCGTACACAGTTTATACTCTTGCGGGCCAGGAGTATCCAATGTTTTACCACCTTAGATTTCGGTGGGATATTTTAGCAGTCTAACCACATACAATACCGTTGGTGGTCTTCGAATTTTGTTTGGCCGTACACAGTTTATACTCTTGCGGGCCAGGAGTATCCAATGTTTTATCACCTTAGATTTCGGTGAGGTATTTTAGCAGTTTAACCACATACAATACCGTTGGTGGTTTTTGACTTTTTGTTTGGCCGTACACAGTTTATACTCTTGCGGGCCAGGAGTATCCAATGTTTTACCACCTTAGATTTCGGTGGGATATTTTAGCAGTTTAACCACATACAATACCATTGGTGGTTTTCGACTTTTGTTTGGCCGTACACAGTTTATACTCTTGCGGGCCAGGAGTATCTAATGTTTTACCACCTTAGATTTCGGTGGGATATTTTAGCAGTTTAACCACATACAATACCGTTGGTGGCTTTTGACTCTTGTTTGTTTGGCTGTACACAGTTTATACTCTTGCGGGCCAGGAGTATCCAATGTTTTACCACTTTAGATTTCGGTGGGATATTTTAGCAGTTTAACCATATACAATACCGTTGGTGGCTTTTTTTTTTTTTTTTTTTTTGCCCTAACTTTTGCCTAGGCCGCCTTTTCGGGTTTTCAACCTAGCAAGCTTTTTTAAGGGTAATATCTCTTCAAGAACCTTGCATTGGTTGGGGAAATGATTCTGTCACCATCCATCGTTATCAACAAATAGGCCCCATTAGAATAAACCTTCTCAATCACATAAGGTCCTTCCCATTTGGGCTCAAGCTTTCCTTTGGTTCTTCGTGAGACTACTATGGGTGTTCTAACCATTAGTACCAAGTCTCCCTTTTTAAAGGAACGAAGCCTCACTCTTTTATTGAATGCATTTGCCATCCTTTGTTGGTAGATTTCCAAGTTCTGTTGTGCATACAACCTTCTTTCATCCAGGGTCTCCAGCTCAGCCAACCTCACTCTTGCACTTTCATCTTCTGTTAAGGACTTTTGTATTGCCACTCGTAATGATGGTATTTGAACCTCAAGTGGTAACACTGCTTCTCCTCCAAAAACCAACGAATAAGGGATTGCTTGAGTAGGAGTTCTGTGCGAAGTCTGATAAGCCTACAAAGCTTCTTGTAACTTTTCGTGCCAAGCTTTTTTGTTCTTATCCACCATCTTCTTAAGAATTTTGCACAATGTCTTGTTGAAAGCTTCTGCCAAACCATTGGCAGGTGCATGATATCTTGACGAATGATTGTTTTTGATTTTGTACTTGGCAAATAACTTGTTCAAAGCATTACTCCTGAATGGCTGTCCATTATCCATAATGATACTTTCTGGAATTCCGAACCTGTAAATGATATGGGTTCGGATGAACTCAGTGACAACTGTGCTTTTTATATCCTTTAAAGCCACGACCTTTGCCCATTTTGAGAAATAGTCAGTTGCAGCTAGGATGTATCGATATCCTGCTAAAGATGGAGGTACAAAAGGTCCAATAATGTCCATACCCCATGCTGCAAATGGCCAAGAACAAGTTGTTAAATGTAAAGGCTCTGGGGGTTGGTGGAGAAAGTTCCCATGGAATTGGCAGACTTGGCATCTTCGAGCATAATCTATGCAATCTGTGATCATAGTCGGCCAATAGTATCCCAACCGTTTTAGCTGCATATGTAATTTAGGACCACTTTGGTGTGCCCCACATACACCTGCATGTATTTCTGCCATTATCTCTTGAATACGCTCCTTGGTTATACACCGCATATACATTCCATCCAAAGACCTTTTGTATAACCCATCCTTCCACGAGACGAATTTGGTAGCCCTGCGTCTCACTTCAATTCTTTTTACTTTATCTTCAGGTAGCCTACCATGTTGGAGGTAAGCTATGAATGGTTCCCGCCAATCCTCCTTGTTTTCTCCTTTCGTGGTGACGACCAAGATTAGAACCAAGTCAGAAACTTCTTTTAAAGGTTGTAACACCCTTCTTTCACCTACCGTGATAGTAATTGTTTTGCTATCTGGTAGGGTGAGTGATGCAGCCAAACTTGCAAGTGAATCAGCTCGAGTATTTGTTTTTCTTTTCACGTGGAAAATATGTGTTTTCCTGAATTGCGAAAGCAATTGATTAGCCCTTTCATGATACGGGATGAGACTTGTTTTCTTAACAATGTATTCTCCACAGAGTTCCTTTACCACCAGTTCTGAATCTCCATAAATTGAGAGTTCTTCAATAGGAATTTGTAATGCCAATTCTAATCCAGCAATTACAGCTTCATATTCTGCCTCATTATTAGAGCATCCTTCACTTAAGGCGAAAGAATGGGTGATTATGGCATTGTCTGGAGTCACAAACACAATTCCAATTCCAACTTTATTGTTTTTAGGATTGTCTTGCTTCTTGCCATCTGGACTCCTTGAAGCTCCATCAAAATACATCTCCCATCCTTTCTGAATTTCTACTTGCATGATTTCTTCATCTGGTAAATCAGTTACTAGAGGTGAGTCATCAGGTATAGGATGTGCTGCCAAAAAATTTGCTAGAGCTTGCCCCTTTACAGCTCTTTGGGAAACATATTCAATTACGAATTGTTGGAGAATTACAGCCCACTTTGCAATCTTCCCTGAAAGTATGGGCCGTGAAAGTATATATTTCAAGGGGTCTGCTCTTGATATTAACTTGACTTCGTGTTCCAAGACATAGTGCTTTAGTTTTTGCAAGGCGAACACCAAGGCAAGACATGTCTTTTCGATAGGAGAGTAATTGACTTCTGCCCCAACCAAAGTACGACTCAAGTAATACAAGGCATTTTCTTTCCCATGCCCATTATGTTGTGCCAACAGTGCCCCTAACGAACCATCCAAGGCTGTTATGTACAACAAAAGTGGTTTCCCTTTTATTGGGCTCATGAGTACTGGAGGCTTCAAAAGATACTCCTTAATACTATTAAAAGCATTTTGGCACTGCTGATCCCATTCAAATGGAACACCCTTTTTCATCAATCTTGAGAATGGCAAACATCGACCAGCCAAGTTAGAAATAAATCTTCTGATATAGGCCAATCTCCCTTGTAGCCCCTTCAATTCCCTCAAATTTCGTGGAGGAGGCATTTCAGCAATGGCTTTAATCTTGGTAGGGTCAATTTCAATCCCTTTGTTTCGAACCACAAACCCTAGAAATTTTCCTGATGAAACTCCAAATGCACATTTTAGTGGGTTCATCTTGAGTTTGTACCTCCTCAAACGTTCGAAGATTTTTCTCAAATCTTTCACATGGTTTTCCTTTTCCTTTGTCTTGACGACAAGATCATCAACATAGCATTCAATGGTGTCATGGAGCATATCACCAAAAATTACAGTCATCGCCCTTTGATATGTGGCCCCAGCATTTTTCAGGTCAAAAGGCATTACCTTAAAGCAAAAGACTCCTCTTGGAGTCCTGAATGCAGTCATTTCTTCATCTTCAGGTGCCATTCAGATTTGATTGTATCCTGAGTATCCATCCATGAAAGACAAGGTTTCATACCCAGTAGTTGCATCTACAAGAAGCTCAGTGATGGGCAAGGGAAAGTCATCTTTAGGACAAGCCTCATTGAGATCACGGAAATCAATGTAGACCCTTATTTGACCGTTCTTTTTCTTGACCGGCACTATGTTTGCTAGCCAGGTTGGATATTGGACTTCCCTAATGAATCCTGCATTGATAAGCTTGTTGACTTCGGCTTCAATTTGGGCTGTAAGCTCTGGTCGAGTTCGCCTTTGAGGCTGTTTAACTGGCCGTTTCTCAGGGTGAATTGCAAGCTTATGGACTGCAATCTCTGGATTAAGACCAGGCATCTCACTGTAGTTCCATGCAAATATGTCACGATACTCCCTTAAGAAGGAAATATATTGCTGAGCTTCTTGTTCCTTTAAATTTGCACTAATGAAGGTTGGTTTGTTTTCTCCTTCATCACCCAGATTTATTTCACGAAGGTCATCCACGGTGGCTTGGCCTCCTGCTTCAAATTCTGTTGGTGTAGGTTGAGCTTCATCTTGGTCAACATCTTCCAACACATCTTGAGTGATAGTCATGTTTATTGGAAATTTTTCCTCACCCCCCGATAGCCTAACCCTTCTGTCCTAGCGATGATAATACCGCCTTGCTGGATAGCCTGCCTCTGCGAAGGTGTTAATGCAAAATCAAAGGGTGTCATTGTTTCTGATATTTTTTCAGGATCTAAACCAACTTTCACCAACATCTCTATAATTTCTGCACTGAAAGTAGGCTTCTCAAAACTCGAGATGTTTTCTTCTAGCACTTGTTCAACTTTCACTTTCTGTTCAACATCTCCGAGTGAGTGGAATATGATGGGTTTTGACCCTTTTCCTTTAGAAGGGACCACAATCTTATTATATTTCTCCACATAGGTGCATTCTGTCCTCCTTAATGGCAACGTGAACTCACCCTTGAGATCCAAAATTGGATTTATTGGGGCTAGAGCCTTTGCCCCCAGTTTCCTTTCGGACTTTGGCACATATCGAAAAGTTCTTTTTGTTGAAACTAGAGTAGACTCTAGAGCATCTTTGACATTCGGAGTATCTTCAGACTTTTTCACATCTTTTCCCTTTCTTTGTGAAGTCTTTGTATAGAAGCGAGCATCAGCATAATAGGCCTCTACTTCTCCAAATGGATCATTGTCAGCCACAATTGTCCCTTCTTTTTTGGGTGAAGGCAACGGGTACTTGATACATTGGTGATAAGTTGATGGCACTGCATGATGATTATGCATCCATGGTCTCCCAAGCAAAGCATTGTAAGAGGTGTCTACATCAATGACCAAGAACTCAGTGCTTTCTTCAATATCCCCAAACTTGGTTGGTAATTCAATCTTTCCCATTAGGTGTTGTTCATTCTGATTAAATCCTTGAATGACCAGACGACTTGGGCGCAGTTGTGAAATTCAAATCTCTAACAGGTTTAAGGCCCTTCGAGGCAGGAGGTTTACCGCAGATCCTCCATCAACCAAAATTCGAGAAATCTTCACATCATGGATAAGCCCAGTTATAAACAAAGGCCGATTATGGTCTGTCATTTTAGCACACATGTCTCTGTCACCAAAGGTTACCATGGCCATGCATGTAGTTGCCTTCTCTTGATTTCTACCATCGATTTCTTTGTGGAAATCCTCTGGCTTGGACAGGGCATATATTAAAGACTTTCGAAGCTCTTGAGACATTTTCAGTGCATTATATACACTCAACAATGCTGGAATTTTCTTTAGATGAGCTAGTACATCGTATTTCACTTGCTCTTCCTCCAGCAAAACCTGTGAAACTTCTGACGTTTGAGGGTTTTGAGGATTTCGTAATTTCCTCCGGTAGGTCAAATAAGTCTGGCATACTTCAGCAACCGCATTTTCATTGACCTCAACTTCTTTTATTCCCTCACTTATTTGGACCATGTTAACTGGTCCAGCTGCAGGGTGGTCATCATCATCAGTCACTTCTCCATCTTGGATTTTTCAACAAAGACAGGATTTTCAACTTGTTTTTGGGGTTCATCTTTTGAGCGAGCCCTTTCAATAGCTCCTATAACATTTGTTGCCACTGTTCTTAATTCCAGTTTCTTTAAGGCCTTATTTCTTCTTCGCCTTTGTCTTTTCGAAACTTGACTGGATGACATATCAAGTCGAGCCCCTAGGGGCATAGAAGGAACCGTTTTGCGTTTTTGCAAATTCCTCATGAATTTTCAAAACAGTCCCTACATTTTTAGAGCAGACCAATTGATGTTGATTCAAATCCTGTTGGGCCAACAGGTGTTCCTTATTCGAACCTTGTCGGGTCAACGGGTGCCCCTTATTCTGTCGGGCCAACAGGTGTTCCTTATTCGAACCCCGTCGAGCCAATGGGTATTCCTTATTCGAACCTTGTCGAGCCAACGAGTGTTCCTTTGGCTCCTGAGAGTTGACTGAGATTTGGTTTGACCGATTTTGTGCTTTGAACAGAACTATCGGTTCGTAGGCCGCAACTGCTTTTTCAACAACGGGGGCCTTTTTTCCATCAACAGGAGTTTGGGTCATTACCCTCCTCCCAATGGTCCTAATGATGGCCATGTTTTCAGTAGAGGCTTTCTTCTGGGCAAACTCTACCATTTTAATGGAGTCTTCTACCCTTTTGAGTAGTTGGGCCACAACATTTTTTTTGTTGCCCCTGTTGAAGCTGCAACAAAAGTCGTAGTTGCAAACTGATTAGCCTCCTTTGCCTGAATTAGAAAGCTCTTCGTTCGGGCTGTGGCCCTCACAGTTGCGTACTGCTTCGACGCTTTCACATAATCTTCAGTAATCTTTCTCAAACTTTCAGTTTTCTGGAGAAGTGTGACTTTCTTTGTCACACCAGTTACCTTCGGGACAGCCAAGAGCTTTCGCTCCGGAGCCCCTTGGGTGATAGGGGAAAGAATTGCATCTTTCCAGGATTTCGCTTGTTCTTCCTTTGGGACAGCCAAGAGCATTCGCTCTGGAGCCCCTTGGGTGATGGGTGCTATCTCTACCCTTGGTGATTTCAGAACCACTGGAGTGTAGGTTTGTCTCTTGATAGTTGCTTCAGCATTCTTATAACAAAAGAATACGTCAGTAAGTTTCAACTATATATATATATTTTTGTTCTTCAAAAGATGGGAGGAAAAATAAGTCCCACTGGGCGTGCTAGAATTTGTAGACACAAATTTTAAAACATGAAGTGTGTTCATAGCTCCTATAACATTGAACTTTGTGTATCTTTGGGTTTAGGATTTGCGCCTCTTTTCTACCCATTATATAACAAATTTTGTGTCTAAAAAAGTCTTTATATTTTTTATAGCCAAATCTGCTCATGGTAAAAAAAAAAAAAAAAAAAGTCTGTTTTTCTATTAAAAAAAAAAAGGTCCGCTATTGGCACATAAATTTTGATTCAAAAAAATGGGGGGTTATCAAGTCTCACTGTGTGATGTGTTCTACCAGGGACTTTGTTTGGTCTAATTAGATTAGATTTAGATTAGATTAAAAAAAAAAAAAGAAGAAGGTCAGTTTTTTCTAGCAAAATCTGCTGTTTTGGGCTCATAGTTAGCGCGAAAAAAAAAAAAGAAAAAAACAAGCCAAACAGTTTGCTTTTGAAAAAGCATGAAGAAGAAAACAAAATGCCAAAGTAAAAGTTGATTGCTCTACCCGTCAGCCACTTCTGATTTATTGAAACCTTGGCAGTGCTTTGCTTCAATAAAAAAAAAGGGGTTTTGTTTGGCACATAAAAAAAAACCGGCGTTGGTTTGTTCTTCAAAAAATTATGTGTTCATATTTGGGTTCAAAAAAAAAAAAAAAAAAAAAAAGTCTGTAAACAAATACATGCTGTTACAAAAGAGAAGCATACCTGATTAAAATAAAAAAAAGGGACTGCTGAAAATTGCTGGAAAAAAAATTCTGCTGGAAGAATAAAGTTGTAGGAAAAATATCTATTGTCTACATGCATGGATCGGTATTATATAAGCAAATATTTTTGCTTAAGAAGGGAGGTAGTGGTCTCCTAAAATACTTCAAAAAAGCAAGAGTTTAGGTAGGATTTGAAATACTAAGTAAGAGTTTGTGTAGGATTAGAAATCCTACCAATGCCAATTCATCCTATTCCATTTAGATATATATATATCTGCTATAAACAAAATCCTAAAAATAATAAGTGGCAAGTTGGAGGCCCACAAAAGAAAAAGGCCAATTAAAAAAAAATGGTGGCCTAGAAAAGGAAAAAATCCATGATGGTCTAGAAAAATCCATGATGGCCTAGAAAAAAATCTGCTGTAAAAAATGTTGGCAAGTTGGAGGCCCACAAAAGAAAAGGCCCACTTAAAAGATGGTGGCCTAGAAAAGGAAAGATCCATGATGGTCTAGAAAAATCCATGATGGCCTAAAAAAAAAAAATCTACTGTAAAAAAAATGGTATCAAGTTGAAGGCCCACAAAAGGAAAAGCCCATTTAAATTCCTGGGTCTTACCCATGACCCTAAAATATATAAATAAATAAATAATAAAAAGGGATCAAGTCCACAAAAAGGGTCCATGGACTATAAAGAGTAATTGGACCCATAAAAAAAAATTTAAATTTAGTCCATTAAAATAAAAAGAACCCATGCAACAAAAGTAAAAGGGCCCATGAAAAGAAAAAAAAAAAAAAAGCTCATGGACTACAAGGAGCAGTCAACCAAAAAAAAAATAGAAGAAGAAGAAGCAAAGAAATAATCCAATCAAAGACCTAAAGATCATCCAGATAAAAGTGCCAAATTATCGTGACTCGCACAATTAAGAAAATTCACTTGTGCAAGTCACGAGGGGCATTTGTTGGCACATAAATTTTAACTAAATTTATGATATGTATAGAGCCTATAATAAGATGACTGTAGGTAGATGGCTGTAGGTAATCATTTCCTAAAAGATCAATATGATCTGTTGAAGTACATAAGTAAAACGACGTTGTATCTCAACAACGTTATTCAAGATGCTCAAATGACACGTGGAGCCTACAAAAGATGACACCTGTAGAGCCTACAGCAAGGACACCACACATGATGAAACCCCAAAGATCAATCCGGTTAATCAAATATACGATTAACCAGATAGCGCTATTATTCAAAATTCAAATGGCTAATCAAATATACGATTAACCAGATAGCACTATTATTCAAAATTCAAATGACGCTATCATTCAATTTGAAATTCAAATTGAAGATGAGGCATTCCTATCACCTGATGGCCCTCCATAAATATGAGGACCATCACACAATACGGGGATCAGAAAATCAGAAGTGAAAAGATCAGAGAGATAAAGAAATTGAGAGCTAAAGAAATCGTTACAAGAAAGAAGAAGAGAAGCCTAGAGAACTCAAGAGCCTACGCTAATGGCGATGAATAGGTAAAGGGTTCCAAACCCAAGAATTGTATTTTTGTATTCGAGGGTTCAAAACCCATAATAATCTCAATAAAATATTTATTTTTTCTTAAATTGTCTTTTGTTATTTATTTTGTTCTTCATTAATCGGAGGTTTCATTTGTATAAAATGTGTAATTAACAATCTGAAATACAGATCGGAAATAAGAACCTGCTATTCAAATAATCAACACTGTTTAGTCCAAAAACTAAACAGTGGACATTTGTAACATAAATTTTGAAATGTGTTGAAACACTTCATGTTTTAAAATTTGTGTCTACAATGGGTAATCGAGAGAGTTGTCTAGTATGTGAAAAAGGCAAGGAAACAAACGTCAAATAAAAGATTCGATCATAGAATTTGATTTAACTACGATGTTAACAACTGCTTGATGAATTGAATCTTAAATTGTAATGAACACGTAGCAGTAGGAAAACAATGGGATAGGGAGTTAGGACAAAAACAAAAATAAGGACATATGACTCCAACCCTAAATTTATAGCTGAAATGGATAAATTATTGAAATTGCAATCATTTCAAAATTTAATTATTTAAAAAAAAAAATTCAAAGGTTTTGCTTATTATAATCTAGTAGTTTCTTCTTCTTCTTTTTCACATACGACCTAACATATGTTTGGTTTGTTCTGTTTTTTATTTATTTTATTTTATTTTATTTATTTATTTATAAATAATTTATTTTTTTATTTTCCATTTTTTAGTGCTTTTTTTAAAATATTTTACGTAATAATTTTTTTTTAAAATTTTTTGTAAATACATCAACCAAGATACACTTAAAAAATATAAATATTTGTGAAAAAAGTATTTTTAAAAAACCACTAAAAATCAGTAATTTTTTGTGTTTTATTGTATTCAATGAATTTTTAAAAAAATTGTATACAAATTTTATAACTTTTAAATATATCAAGATTAAATGAATCTAATTTTTTTTTAAATATTTAAACAAATCACTAAAAATACAAAAAATACGAATTCAAAACTCATAAAATTGTTTTTAAAAAAAATATCCAAACCAAATAAAGTACATAACTAAATCACGGAAAAGTATCTCCAACTCTTCAATAATTTTGTCAAATATTTATCAAATCAATAAATAGTCATTTTTTTTATCAAATTTAAATTTGATAAAAAATTTAAAAGATGAAACATTGGAGATAATTTATTTATTTTCCCAACAAATTTGATGCAACCATAAATTTGCCATACGAAGAAATGTTTTAATAATATTTTGATGAAAATTTGACAAAAGAATTAGAATAATTCATATCAAATCGAAAAAAAATTTGGGTCAAATTTATAATCAAACTAAATAATAAAATTTATGAAGAATTGGAGATACTCTTAAATATATATATATACACATGCGTGTGTGTGTGAAATAATATGAGTGAACTCGTATATTTTATCATAAATTCCATCATATAATGTGTAAGACCATTATTATCTTACGTGATTGGTTCGATGTAATAGTATTTTTGGTATGATAAATGATGTTTTAGGCCATGTAAATGTAAATATCTAGGAATAATTACAAAAAATCGTTTTTGAGTTTTATAATAAAATAAACAATGAATTTTTAATTTTAACAATTTAAATTATATTATTTTGATTTATTTTAAATTTAAATATTTGACTATTTTTATTAAATAAAATTGTCAGAAAAATAATATTTTAAAATGTATAAAATATATTTTTTTATTAAATTTAATGATTAAAAGACTAATTTTTTTTTTTATCAATTTTATTTAACGAAAATAAATAAATAAATTAGATTAAAAAATAAAATATAGATTTTAAATTAATAAAATTTAAAAATTATAATTTATTTTGTTACAAAAGCGAAATTTTAGATTTTTTTTAAATTTTTTTTCCAAATATGTATATAGTAATTGGGCGAACACCCGACAGTCGGTGTTCCTCTGGTTTGCCCCAAAAAGTTACATTCGATTCGACTTTGCGAGTGGACGCTGAGACTAAATATTCTTCTTCAGCATCCAGGAAGCCCTTTGCATCTGCTATAGAGCTGGTTCAAGATTTGTTGTTTTTGTTACTTTTTTGTTTGGAGACAGAGAAAATGCTGGACATAAATCTTTTCCGGGAAGATAAGGGTCACAATCCGGAAATTATACACGAATCTCAGCGCCGGAGATTCGCAAACGTCGATCTTGTCGATGAGGTCATTGCTCTTGACAAAGAATGGCGACAGCGTAACTAATCTGTCTCACGATTCTTCTTCTTTTTTATTTATTTTTTATTTTTTATTTTATTTGAATTTTTTAAATGAGTTTAGGTTTTGATAATATTTGTGTGTATGATGATGAAACTTCGTATGGTTGTTTAGGTCAATTTGAGTACGATGGTCTCAGGAAAGATTTTAACAAGATTAACAAAGAAGTCGCCAAATTAAAGATTGTTAGTGTTATGATTGATTTTTTTTACTTGGGACTTTGTTGTTCATGTTCAAACCAAATTATAGAGAACTTTTTAAACTGAATATCTGTGTGGTTATGTTGTATGTATGTAGGGATGGATTTGTGTTGGGTATTTAAACTTAATTGCGGACAATTTATTAAACTTGAAATTTTGCACTATTGTGTTTCATTTGAATTTTGGTAAAATGGGCTTTCTTAGTTTGAAACCCATTACACATGTGGGCATTTGGATTAATTTTCAATTTTTTTTTTTTTTTTTTTTTTTAAATACTGCAAGACATGAAGAAAGTAGTAAAGTGGGACTGTAGAAAATGTGAATTCAGGGTTGGACACTGGTGATTAAAAAATCCATTGATGTGAGGATGGAAAAATTGGAAAGAAAGATACAAGAGTTGGAAACTCTACCTCTAGGCCCCGTTTGTTTTGGGGTGTAATGAATGGGAGGGGATTAGGATGGAGGTGGGGTTATTTAGTGTGGTGTTTGTTTGTAGAGTTAGGGAAGGGATTAGGATGGAGGAGGGGATATCGATGGAGGTTAGAAGGAGGATTGGGATGGAGGAGGTGGAGGTGGAGGTGGAGGTGGAGGTGGTATTAGAAAAATAGCGAGGGGATTAGAAATTTTTTTATTTTTTATATATTGGGAATTTTTTTTAAATATTAATATTTAATTTTTTATATTTTTTTATTTATTTTATTATTTTATATAAACATAATTTAACAATTCCTACACTAACAACTATCATCAAAACAAACACAATTTTACTTAATTCCCTCACTAACAATTCCCTCACTATTAATTCCCTCACTATGAATCTCCTCCATTCTACTTCTGAAAACAAACGGGCCCTAGGGAAAGAGGAAAGAGGAAAGACAAGTTGCTTATCCTCCTTATGTTTGGTTTAGATGAGAAGGAAGGAAAGAAGGGAAAATGTGTTCTTTGTTTTTTTCATTAATCCATGGGAAATAAAAAAGAAGAGCCAATTGTTTAATGCCCAGAAGGGAGGAAAGTCATCCTCCTTGTTTCCACCCACTTTTGGAGGGAATGACTTAGTTAGCCTGGAGGTATAGTGCTTCCAGACTCTATTTCTTCTCTCTCTGTTGCTTCCAACCCATTGTACTCTAGGGTTTGAAGATGGGTTTATCAGCATGGTTGACGAATCAAATATTGGGGTTAACTGTCCTGCTAATGAACCAGTCTATTTGTGTTCTTGTTGTTTTTATCCTCCATCATGCCCTTTATACGGTCAGTTATGGTAGGTATCTAAGCATCCATTAGTTAAGGGGGTCGGGGGACAAAGCACAAACTGCACTTTGGTCTTTTCATAAATTGGATGGAACGAGACACTTGCGTTATGTTATCTATATGGGCTTTTTTCTCAAAAATCTGCACAGTTAGATAGGACTTTTGGACATTGGATTCCACAGCTGCCCATGTTTTATTTTTCTGAATTTCATACTTTTGTACCACAAATTGGATGTTAGAGCTTACAGATGATGGTTGTTTGGTTTCGAAATGAATTTAGTAGTTTCTACTCAATGTAGAAATTGATATTTTTTCTTTGCCCAAACTACCACTAAACTTCAATTTGACCCCTGTCTGTAAACAATTTTACACCTAAGCTATTCTGATTTGGATCAATGTGACCTTGCCATCACATGCCGTCTATAATCAAACAAAAATCTTTATTTTACCCCCCAAACCCTCTGTTCAGGGTCTAATTGAGTTTTAAGAGATATTTTGGAGGGTAAAATGAAGGGATTCTGTTTGATTATTGATGGCAGGTGATGACGTGAGTCACATTGATCAAATTCAGAATAGTTTGGATGTGAAATTGATATATAATATAATTAAAAGGACAGGGGTCAAATTGTTTTTTGAGGGATAGTTTGGGGGTAAAATGACATTTGCTCTTAAAACATACGAGTACTGGTTTGAACTGCTGTGTAATCGAGGTTGTATTTTTTCTACAAGTCTGTTTTCAAAAAATTTTTGTTTCACTCTATTGTAATGTATTGTGTTGACTAGAATGATTGATCAGAGGTGTAATGTCTTTTGTACCTTTCTTCCTTCCAAATTACTCTAAACATTATTTGTAGTGTGGATTTTATCGAGGTTTGTATTATTTTCCTATTGAAAACTTTGTGTCAGGTTGCTGCACTAGGTAGCTTTGAATCTGAATGTCATAGAGTTATTTGCTTGTGCTCTATCTTTGGTCATACGTGTTGCTGTAGAACAAGTAATTCAATCAATAAAAAACCTGTGCATCGAGGTTAGCAATGTGGAGATTAATGTCCATTAGATTTGTGCTGACTTCCATTATACTTCTAACATCTATGTTCTACTACTTTTATCATATAGACGATTCCCTCAAATATCTTGGTTTTCATGGCTCATCCATCACCTATGAAGTATGAACACTTCAACTTAGTTGTCTTGGTTTTCATAACTGTGTCTAACACCGTAACACCTTGGACATGTTAAGATACGTATCAAACATGCCACGTGGTGCGTCTTATTTTTTTCCTTTATTTTTCTCTTCCTGAACACCTATGTTCTATCTCTGGATATGCTTCAAGACACAACTATCATATCATGCCATTAGCTGTAAAAAGAGTTATCCTTGATTCATAATCACCACTATGTAAACATGTTTGTGTTAATCATCACTTATGTAGTATTCTCTTCCTTTTAAACGATACAAAAAAGTAGAGCATTATTTCCCTTAATTTCTGAATTAGTGCTTGATTGTTGAAGTTGAGTCATCATTCTGAATTAGTGTTTGATTGTTAAAATAATATTTTCTATATTGAATAGGTTAAAATTATGAATTTGAGTGGTTTTTTCATGTTGAATTTGTGATAGTTTTTTATTACTTTTAGTTGCTTGTAGATGTAAATACATAGCAAACGAAAATATAAAAAGTTTTTTTTTTTTGGTCGTATCCTTGTCGTGTCCGTTCTGTGGTCGTATCCATGCTTGTTAGATTCTCTCAAATGCAATTCTTTTATAATTATGTGTTATTAGGTTCATTAGGATGCTAATGCAAATGTTCTTGAAACATCTAGGTGCTAATGTAGCTGGAGGTAGAGGTTTCTATCTGAAAGGAGATGGTGTACGCCTTAATCAAGCTCTAATTAATTTTGGTCTTGATTTTTTGGAGAAAAGGGGGTACACTGCATTGCAAACTCCATTCTTTATGAGGAAAGATATCATGGCAAAGTGTGCTCAGTTAGCACAATTTGATGAAGAACTTTACAAGGTAACATGTGCAATGTTTTTGAGATCATTAGTATATCAAGGTACTGAGTGAAGACATATTATCTGAATACAAAAATTTACGTGCATCTGTACTCATTGACATTTTTTTTGGGGTTGGAGCTTCAATGTGTTTGTTTATTTGTAAGCTCATCCACAAACTATATAGTTTTGAACATACGAGTTTGTTGATTAGTACATGTTGGCACTCTAAGATCTTTAGCCTATGGTTTGCCAAATTCCAGTTAGTAATTTTTTTATGGTTAACTTTACGAGTATCTATTGCAAAAATATATATAGTATCACATTCCGTGAAACATGTATGAAGATTTATCGAGTTCAATTCAATTCAAACCAAATTTGAATTGCAGAATAAAGAAATAAATTGTTGCATTGAATGACTAGGGCTATGCAAAGAATTTCTCTCCATGGGATTATTCATTTCTCGATGCTTCAAATTGTATCTATTGAGCTGTATCTTTCAAATGAGATTTATAGGCACGGGTTTGTGTATTTAGCATTTTTTGCTTGACAAATTGTTGGTACGCTTCATAAAGTTCACCATAACAAGAGGATGCCTGATTTAGTTATTTTTTTACAGGTAACTGGTGAAGGAGATGACAAATATTTGATTGCTACTGCTGAACAGCCACTATGTGCTTATCATCTAGATGATTGGATCCATCCTTCACAGCTACCAATAAGGTTATAACTACTTACATGAATGATATTTGCCTTTATGGCTACTAAAGAATGTTGGAGCATGGACACAGATATGACATGATACGAGTACTCTGACAACTTTTAAAAAGATTTGATACATGAAAATGATAATGACTTCATTTTTAATAAATAATAGGACATGCTCGGACATGTGTCCGATATGTGTTGGGGTGTGTCTAACAAGTGTTTGTGTCCAACGTTGAACATGGAAACAACACCTTTTTAGAAGTGTTTCTGCTTTTTAGATGGTGGCTTTTATGTTTTATGTTTTTGGTTATAAATCTTTAGTGGCTGCTCTTTGTTGAATTTATGTTGCATGAATTACTAGATATGCTGGATATTCGTCTTGCTTCCGCAAAGAAGCAGGTTCTCATGGTCGCGATACTCTTGGGATTTTCCGAGTTCACCAGTTTGAGAAAGTGGAGCAGTTCTGCCTTACTAGCCCAAATGGCAATGACTCTTGGGACATGCACGAGGAAATGATAACGAACTCAGAAGAGTTTTACAAGATGGTATAGAGCTCTCCTGCCCTCAGAATTTTAGGGGAATGATGTGTATAAGTTTTGGTTATTTCTTTGTTATATTCAATTTTTTTTTTTTTTTTTTAATTTGGAGATGCTTGATAATGTTTCTTATAGTACTCATATAGATTATCTTGCCAGGTTTTTTAATGTCATGTAAGATGAGTGATTTTGGAATTGGTTGTTTTGTTTGGTTAATGCTAAAAGTCTACCACTTGACGCAAAAGAAATGCAGGGTCCTATATATGGCTCCTGCTGATGACGAATTGATTTTTCTCTATTTAATTATGTATTTTTCTTTCCTACAAGTATGACATAATTCTCTGTATTGCAGCTAAAACTACCCTATCAAATTGTGGCTATTGTTTCCGGTGCTTTGAATGATGCAGCTGCAAAGAAGTATGATTTGGAAGGATGGTTTCGTGCATCCAGCACTTACAGAGAACTTGTTTCCTGTTCAAACTGTACTGACTATCAGTCCAGGAGATTAGAGATTCGATATGGGCAGAAAAAGGTAGATGTTGCCACGTTATGCTTTTTATTATGAAGGCTCCCAACTCTCCATTAAAATATTGATATATCCTTATGCCAATGTGGGTGAGTAAAACAAATGGATTCATTCATAAATCAACGTGGCAAGAAACTGAATTGATTGATACTTGCTGTCACTATTTTGAGGTGTCGGTTGATGGGATATGGTTTAATGCTGTTTCTTTTTAAATGTGTTTGCAGAGCAACGAGCAGGCTAAGCAGTACGTTCACTTGTTGAACTCTACCCTCACAGCGACAGAGAGGACCATGTGCTGCATCCTTGAGAATTACCAGAGGGAAGATGGCGTGGAGATACCAGAAGTGCTGAGAGAATACATGGGTGGAAAGACCTTCCTGCCCTTCCAGATCGAACCAGTGAAAGAAGCAAAAGGGAAAAAATCAAAGGCTTAATACCGTGCTGGTACACAGTTAAAAGATTTCATGTGTTGTTTACCAATGCCTCGAAGGAGATGCTGTTGCAAGGTGATACGATTTTCTAATGATTGAATGTTACTGGAATGCTGCACCTCAATTCATATTGCTCTGGTTTTGGATTTTTCTTCGTAGTCTTTAAGGTTGGAAACCTTGAAGTATTATCTTTTGAAGAACTAATTAGATGACTGTTATGTGAGATATGATTGTCATTTACTCACTATGAATTGAATTCCAACTGTTTCTCTTTAATCTTGTGCCACATTTATAGAAAGTCCCCACAGAGTTGAAATTTTATAGAGACTTTTTTTCGTGGCTGTGCTTATGTATTTGAGTTTATGCTTAGTTGTTGGGCTGGAGGATAACAAGGAAATGGCATGCTTAGGACTGGCTTGACAAGAAGTTTTTTTTGTAGCCTTTTTATTTTTTCAGGATATGTTGCTAAGAAAGTTTTTATTGGCCCCAAAATTGATACCCAATGAACAATTGGATGTATTACTGCTACTATGTCAGGTCACTGACAGGCTGATAAAATATCCCAGCGTGTGGCGGAGCGTAAGCTGTGCATTTCTTGTCCTCCTCAGATTCCAGGTTAGAGTGCAAATGCATTATAGAAGGAAAATAATAGAAAAGAAAAGCATGATAATGTATATATTTTAACAAGAAAGTCGATTCAAATGAGCCACAAAATGCCTATGGCTTGATCCTATTTTACTTGAATCAGCCCAGTTCTCTTGGTTTTGCTTATTTTAAAAGAGCAATATGCTGGAGGTCCTAAAAAATTTATAAAATATTCTAGATAATATTAACAAGACTTTGGTTTCAAATGTCAGTTACTTTGGAGTGAAAATCCTACCAAAATCATTTCCAAAACTATAATTTGGCATTTTGGCCCTCTCCATCTTTCTTATAATGGGAGTTACAAAAATGACTTTTCACTAAATTCCATCCATCTCTTCAGCATTACAACTTTTGTCAAAAAAAATTATTAATCACGCTACAAAGGCTATTTTTATATAGCGTGGTAGTTTACCATCTCATAATGAATTTCATTATTCATATTTGTTATTATTATAATAATGATATATCATATGATAAATTAGATGTGATATATAAATGTAATTATTAGATGATTTTAAATTATCATATCAATTTCAACAAATGAAAAAGAAAAATGTTTGGTAGCTCAAAATTTTATGGCTCAAATTTGTCAAAACGACGTCGTTTTACACTCAAAACGACGTCGTTTTACACTCAAAACGACATCGTTTTGAGTGATTTGAACCATTTAAACCACAAAAATTTGAGCTACCTAGCATTGTTGAATGAAAAATTACAAACATCTTAAAATGTCATCCTTTATATTTCAACTACCTAATAAAAATATGAGTTTAGTTGAATTTGAATGTAATTGAATTTGAGGGGTTCGTAAGACCCTTCATTGATCCCATTTTGATGATTCATAAGACCATCCGTGTATACCATCGAGTTCAGTTGAATTTGAATGTAAGAGAACTTTAGAAATTCATAAGATTTATTTACCATTGATCCGATTTAATGATCCATGACATGTGATAGGACCATCTGTGTAGTAATATTTTTTGTTTTATCAAATTTGTTTATGAAAAATAGATATCATATGAACTTAATTTTTTTACTTCATGAATTATATATATTAAAAGTCATATACCCAGACTTCTGGGCCGCTGCCCAGCAGCCCTTCCTCAAGGCACACCCACTGCCAAACTCACCCAGAAGGTCCAACTCACTCGGGACAACACGGTGTTCCAACCGAAAAAGGGAAGGATCGGGTTAAACTGACCCGAGCCAAACTTATCAAAAGAAAAGAAAAGAAGGTTATCCTAAAATTCAAAAAAAAAAAATAAAAAAAAAAAATTGAATTGGGAATCTATAGAAAGATAATTCCAAAAAAAAAGAAAAAAAGAAAAAAAGAAAAAGATTTGAATATATAAAGATAATATATCTATCTATCCGATCTTACATCTCTCTGCTATATGAATAGTTATATTTTAATTTATTGTAAACACAAGTAAAACTATTGATGAAATCAAACAAAGCCATTTGTATTCAAGTTTAGAGTTTTGACTATCAACATGAACACTAAATTATTAATTATTTATTTTTTGAATATAGTACCAAGAGAGATTTTAAATTTTGTAATTTCTTTTTATTTATTTTTTTAAGAAAAGCATAACTGCAGCAATATATAAACGGAAAAACAAAGTACAACATAGAGCTATTACACAACATTATAATAATAATAATAACACTCCAAAACCTGCATACTACAAATCCATATTAATAGGGAGAGCTTCTATTGGCAACACTACGAACACGTGCAAAATGGACACAAAGCAAAGGATTATATCCTCTATGCAATGTTCCCTTTAATGTATCAATATTGAATATTATGTATCAGAAGCAAAAAGATAAAATGTGTACGGAATTTATTTGTGTGTATCATTCTCATAAGGAATTTTCCACCAAACCAAAAAAAACTCTCTTCCATTTGAATGACTTGATTGGCAATTTCAAAAACTCTCCAATTTGCAGATGATTCAATCCTTTTTTGCGATGCAGAGTGGGATCAGTTGGTAGTTATCAAACGAATTCTTAGATGTTTTGAAACTCTATCGGGCCTTAGAATCAACTATCATAAAAGTGTTGTGTGCGGGATTGGTGTGTCGGATGACCTTTTGCTGTCTTTTGCAAATCTCCTTAATTGTAAGGTGCAAAAACTCCCAATGAAATTTTTGGGACTACCATTAGGAGCCAATCCAGGTAGGAAATCAATGTGGAAACCTGTTCTTGACAAAATCAAAGTCAAGCTTGCAGGGTGGAAGAGGAAATTACTATCTTTCGCAGGTAGACTAACCTTGATAAAATCTGTTCTATCCAGCCTCCCTACGTACTACCTCTCTCTATTTAAGATGCCTGAAGGAGTTGCGAAAGAAATTGAGAAGATTCAAGCTGTGTTTTTGTGGGGAGGCAATGATCTAAAGAGGAAAGTTCATCTAGTGAAATGGGTGGATATAACAAAGCCTGTCAATCAAGGTGGTCTGGGTATAAGAAGGATTCGAGATGTGAATACCTGTTTACTTCTCAAATGGTGGTGGAAGTTTGGGAATCAAGTCAATGCGCTATGGAGAAGGGCTATTTGTAGCAAATATAAAATCAATGAAAACCGTTGGCATCCTCCTCTGGAATCCCATTATAAACACTCTAGACTGTGGACTGATATCATTTCCATTGGGGCCTATAGCAGGAATATCTTCAACTTCTATTTGGTTAACTGTCTAATTAAAGTGGGGAATGGGTCTAGAATCTTATTTTGGCATGACAAATGGTGTGGAGGGCTCTGTTTTAAATCTGAATTCCCTCTTCTTTACAACCTTACTACTGAAAAGGAAGGATCCCTTCATTATTACTACCACAGAAAATTCAGCTCAGATAATTGGAATTTTCAGTACAGAAGAGAGCTTTATGATTGGGAATTACTTGAAGAAACCCGACTTGTTAATGTCTTATCCTCTTCTCCTCCTCTGTGTTTAGACAAGGTGGATTGTCAAGTTTGGGCCAATGGTTCTTTCTCTGTATCTGCTCTTTACTCTTTCAGCAGCTCCCAGCATGGCCCTCTTCTAAAAATTTGTAAGTTTGTCTGGTATAATGCACTTCCCCCCAAAGTTCTCTTTTTCGGTTGGCTAGCTTGGAAAAACAGATTAAAGACAGCAGAGTTTCTGCACAGATTAGGCATATTAAGCAGCAGTGCATCCACCCTCTGCCCATTCTGCAGCTCTGAAGTTGAAACTGCTGTCCATGTCTTGCTACACTGCCCTTTCTCCTGGTGTATCTGGTCATCAGTGATTCAGGATTGGGGATTAAATTGGTGCATTCAAGGTTCAGTAGAAGGTCTTTTCTATTGGTGGATGGGTGGAAAATTAAAGAGGCTTGAGAAGAAAATCTGGAAAGCAATCCCCTTAGTGGTTCTGTGGTCTCTCTGGAAACATAGGAATGAGTGTGTCTTTTCTTTGTCACAGCCCAATTCCTCAGGTCTATATGAACTCATCAAAATCAGAACTGTTCTTTGGCTTAAAGCTACTTCAAAGGACTTTCCTCTCTCAGTTGATGACTATTTGTTCAAATGGAATCAGATCAGATGCTGAATCAGTTGGTGCAATCAGGGACTAGGTTGAATGTTATGGTTCATGTATGGTGTTTGTTTGGTCTTATCAAGTAGCATCCATATTGGTTCTGGGTGTTTGATTTCTGGCTGGAAGTAAAGACCAAGTCAGAGAAGTTTGAGCTGGGTCTGTGTGGGGTGTCTTTTGTAGATTGGTTGATGCTGTGTTATGGTCTTCATCATGGTGCTTTGTTCAGTTCAGTTCTGCAGTCTGGTGTTCTGTGGCTATCTGCAATGTCTGGTGCTTTGTTCTGTTTTAGTCTGTTCAGTTCTGTCTTGGTGTGTGCTGTTGGGAGCAGTCTGCTGATGTTAATTGCTCTGCAATGGTTTTGGTTTTGGCTATTGGTTTGGTTTTGGGATGGCTACTGATCTGTTTATGTGTTCATCAGTCTATAGGTGTTTGTTGTCTGCTGAAAGTTCTCAGGATTGCAGTGCTGCTGGAGGTGCTAATGTTAGTTGTCAGCTAGTTGTCTGCTGATGTTATTAAGGTCTGGGCTGATTTGGTGATCTGCTGATGTATGCAGAGTAGTCTGCTAAGTGTTGTTGGATGTGCTAATGTTAGTAGTCTGCTAAGGTTAGTTGGCTGCTTTTGTTTAAACAGCTGTGTGTTGAATTTGGGTCAATTGCTCTACATTGGTGCTTTTGGGCTTGGGGCTGGTTTGCTCAGCTGTGTGCTGGTTTGCTCAGCTCAAGGAAGTAGATCTGCAGCTGCTTGGTGCTTTTGGGTTGTTTTGTTTTCTGCTGGTGCATCATCAGTTGTCCTTGGGGCTGTTTTTTCTCTCTGTTCTTGTTGGTTTCTCACCAACTTTCGGTGGTGCTAGCAAATGATTGGGTATCCCCCTTGGTGCCAACCTAGTTGGGATTGGGGGGTGTTACTTTGATGCTCTTTGCACCTCCATTTCTTTATTGATGTTTTCATTCATATGTACTGTATGTTTTCTCATCAATAAAGTGTTTTTTTTGCTGATCAAAAAAAAAAAAAGTAATTTAATTTAGTCATTCAGTGTTTACCATATTTTTGTGATTTGTATGTTTTTATGTAACATTTGATTGTGTATTTTTATAAATTCTAATCAACTTGTTTGGTTCCAGTTTTCAAAAAATTTTACTTTTTTATTTTTTGTATTTTAATGTTTTCAATGAATTTTTTTAATATTTTAAGCAATTTTTTGTAATTTTTAGGCACACCTAACATAAACACACTTAAAAAGTATAACATTTGTGAAAAAAATCTTCAAAAAATACACTAAATACCAAAAAATACAAAAAAAAAAACGAAAATTTAATAAATTTTTGTATTTTTGTGTATTTATTAATTTTTTAAAACAAATATTTTACTATTTAGATACATCTAAGTAAAGTGCATTTAAAAAAGTAAAAAAATTACTTAAAATTTAAAAAATATTCACTAAAAACAAAAAAACTCAATTTTCAAAAAATTAAATTCAGAAAACTGAAACCAAACACATTGATTAATGCATTTTTCTCTTCTACATTAGTATCTATTTTTTTTTTCATAAGAAACTTAAATAATTGAGTCTTTTATTTTGTTCTGTTTGTAAATTGGCAATAGAATATTTTTTTTATCGTCGCAAAACATAGCTTTCAATTATATGGAACTTACTGATGTTTAACTGGATTTTTTTTTTTTTTTTAGTTTTGTTTATTTAGTTGTTTAACTGAATCACTTTGTTTGTTTGTTTTTCTTTTGGATTCAAAATACCATCGAAAATAAAAGAATAAAGATTGTTGAATTAAAAAGTAGTCTAGGACTCGCAAATTCAACCAGTTTCTTATATATATATATATTGGTTAAAGTGCAAATTAAAATCTATGTTTGTTAATGATTTAGTTACAGTAATATTACAAACTTACAAAATTATCGAGAAAAAAGAAATTCATATTTAATGATAAAAGAAATATAATTCTATGTACAATATTTAAGAACTCACTATTTATATGATCGACTTCATTTAGAGTATACTTAAAATCTCCCTCTTTATACAATCAACTTCTCACCATAAACTAATTGCCACCAATTAAGTTTTACAGCTAACAAATTGCTTCAAAAAGATAAGAAATTCTTTGGATTATGATATTTTGACTTAACCATACCAATTAAGTTTTACAACTAAAAAATTGCTCCAAAAAGATAAAAAATTCTTTGGATTATGACATTTTGACTTAACCATTGGAGAGTCTTCGACCAACACCTTTTTTTTTGTTGATCTTGATCCGAACCATACAAATTTTGAACCATCAATTTTGAACTAAAATGACATTGCAATTTCGATTTTAGGACATGAGTTTTCATAGCAAACAAGATGATTTTTTTTTTTTTTGGGAATATATCTTAGCCCATTTTAAAGAATCATATAATAACAGACGAACAATATATTGTGAAAGAAAATTTCTATTTTATTATTTACTCCAAAAACGGTTCCCAAAATGAATGCTGCACAACTAAGAAATCCTCACTACAAACCCTAAGCTAACAATCTACCATATCCTAAAATAAAAACTCTCATTATTTACTCTAAAATAAATGAAAACTCAAAAAATCTAGCAAACAGCCTCCACGACAAGTCTCTTCGTAGTCCCACTAGTGCAGTTTGACTTCCCAAAAACATCATCCGAGGCTTGAATCGAGCAGCTTACTTTTCCAAGACATGCCTGCAAAATTAAAACAAAATCACAAAATTTTACAACCCATAATTAAAAAGTTGAGTCAATTACAAAAAATAATAATTATAATAAAATTATAATTACAGTTTTCAAGATGTCAATCGGATTGTTTCCACCCTCGTAGCTGCCCTTTTTAAAGGAACCACAGGTGCCTTTCACATCACCAAAACTAGCGAATCGAATGTCTGAAATAGGTCGCCCTTCGCATGACAACTCCATATTATTTTTCTCGTAAGCATTTCCACAAACAGTTCCGGGTGCAACAGTTTGGAAATTCACTTGCGCCGGGTTGCCTCCAAATTCTTCAAAAAGCACCAATGTGTTGACATCGTTAGGAATAAATGAGCGCGGAACATGGTACCTACAACAAATCATCAAATAAGTAAAATATAAGCATTTTAATAAAACATTATTAAGTGCAAAAACAAATGAAACTAAATAAAAAAAATTAGATTCTTACCATCTTTGTGTAGGTTGGCCACAATTGGGTAACACATTTGTTATTATCATATGTACCAACGATAATCACAAGCCTCAGGCTACAACCATCCTCTTTTGCCAAGTAACTTGGCCAGTATCGACCAATTACTTTGACCGTTAACCCAAGCCATACCTTTGCCCATGCCTTGCATATCCACAACGACCGGGTCGGTTCCCAATGGAGCTTGGAAGGTTGTCTGATACCGAAAAAAAAAAATTTAATTTACTTTTAAATTTTTAAATTAATGTTTATAATGAAATTTTTTTAATTAATTACCTTGTACCACATCATCCTCTGATTAGTTGGCAAATTATCGGATTGCCATTTGGCAGCAAAGGGCGTGAATTTGAGCTATAACAACTCATCGTTGAGACCATGTAGCCCAACTCTATAATTCCCATTTATGCGACGACAAGTCCTTGATGATTGTCTCATCGCCATTCCTCCCAATCAACTGAACCGGACCGGGTATTCCAGTATTTATCTTATCAAATTGTGGCCCATAATTCTATTAAAAAAAAATAAAAATATTAGTTATTGAAAGAAAATCATGTTATTAAAAAATATATATATATATATATATATTGTTCTAGATTATGTCATAATCTCTCTCTAATTACCTGCAATCCAATTGTAGCACTGAGCAGTGTTATTTGATTTTTCCCTTGTTTCAACTTTATATTTTTCTCAAAAAAAATAGTGAAAAATACCATAGGTTGCCCATTCAGAACCTACATGCAATTAAATTTTAAAAAATAAAAATAAAAATTAGTTAATTAGTTAACGATAAAATGAATGATTCTAATAATGGATAAATAAATAAATAAGAATACTAATTTAATAATTTAATAGTTTACCTATGTATTCGCCATTGATGTATGCATGTAGTACCTGACCAGTGCCATTCACTCTAATGCTTATATTATGACTATGAATCGGATCATCCTTCTTGATATGGACACTATATACATTAATCAAATAAAATCTCAAATTAGTACATGAAATTTAAAAAATAATAATAAAAACAAAAATATATGAAAAATGCAAAACAAAACTAAGTAGAATTACCTCGTCATATACCATAAATAGTCACTAACATCATTGATAAATTTCTGATCCAACAACTGAGTTTTTGAAACATGACCTTGTCCGAGCATGATAGTTTTATCTGTATTTTCAGGCCTCCAAGACCAGTTAAGGGCACTTGGTTCGTTTTCAGCTTCATTGGTCTTCTTCACCATCATTGATGTTTGTGTATTTACCTGTAAATAACATTTAAATAAAGATTTAAAATAATTAAAGAAATATAATTTTGTGTTAAGATATATTTTAAATAAAATTTTGAATATATATATTTACCTTTGCAGTGTTATATACTTCATTCTTGCAATCTGGAAGAATACTGACAAACCATGCAGGGACATTATAGTCATTTCCTTGGAAGGTGACAGTGGCATCACTGGAGTCATTTGCATTGCCAAAGAAGCAACTTGATGTTTCATTAGTTGCATAAATTGTTACCTACAAAAATAAATTTCAAAGTAAAAATTTTAAAATATTTATTTGTATCTATTATATATAGATAAATATGATTAAAATGAATTGAAAATACAAACAAATTTAAAACCTACCGAAACCATATTGCCAAGATCATTGGTCGTAATATTTCCATGGGTAAGAGTCCTCTCCATTGATTTTAGCACATTATGGAGTCGCTTCAAATGTCCATATTTTGGTTGGTTCAAACCACCTAGAAATAATTATAAATAAATAAAAATAATTTTTATAAATATATTCAAACATTGATTAATGTAAAGTAAGCCTGTAATTTTACCATATTCATCGAGGGGAGCATCATAATCATACGATGTTGTGATGTATGGACCACCTGCTGTTCTACCAAAATTGGTACCACCGTGATACTAAAAGACCCAAAATCAGTGTTTGTTTTTACCAAATAAAAAAATAAAAGGATAGGTAATTAAAAATAAAAATAAAAAGTACTAACCATGTAGTAATTTTGGAATGTGCCTCCCGTTTGGAAGAAACGTGCAACAGAAAAGGCAAGATCCTCTGCAGTCCTATGTGGATCTAGACCACCCCAATTCTTAAACCTAGAATATTAAATAACAAATTTTAAATTTAAATTTAAAAATAAATAAATAGTCCAACAGAAAATAAAATTTAAACAAAGAAGTAAACTAACCATCCTGTCCAATTTTCAGTCCACATTTTAGGACTACTGGGCCTGTTTGGTGTGAATTGATCACAGTACCAGCCATTGCATGTGTTGATCTGTTCAACAGTACACCCAAAAAAAAAAAAAACATTAAATATAAACATAAACAAAATAATCTTACTGTGTAAGATTTCTATTTCAAAAAATAAAAAATATATATACAAATCAAAAAAAAAAATTAAAAAAGAAAAAAAGAAAAAAAAGAAGGTACCATTGGCTCGGGAGCATCGGACTCTTGGCACATTATCCATGGAACACCAATGCTTTGCGAGATGGCCATATTTGCACACCAGTCCCTATATGCTTTTCCGGCATATCCATACGATGAAATTACATTGCCATATTCATTCTCAATCTGTTTTATTGAAACAAATTATCATAACTATATGAAAGGGAAAAAAATAAATAAAAAGAAAAAAATAGTCATACACAACACACCTGAGCAAGAATAATAGGCCCTCCTTGTGATGCAAAAAGCGCCTCTTTCTTAACCATGTCTACTATCAAGGTGGTGAAATTCTGCATTTCATTCTATATAACAAAAAAATAGATATAAAAATTTAATTTAAAAATTTTAAATATTTAATTATATATACATAAATATAATTAAAATGAATTGAAAATATAAACAAATATAAAACCTACCGAAACCATATTGCCAAGATCATTGGTTGTAATATTTCCATGGGTAAGAGTCCTCTCCATTGATTTTAGCACATTATGGAGTTGCTTCAAATGTCCATATTTTGGTTGGTTCAAACCACCTAGAAATAATTATAAATAAATAAAAATAATTTTTATAAATATATTCAAACATTGATTAATGTAAAGTAAGCCTGTAATTTTACCATATTCATCGAGGAGAGCATCATAATCATACGATGTTGTGATGTATGGACCACCTGCTGTTCTACCAAAATTGGTACCACCGTGATACTAAAAGACCCAAAATCAGTGTTTGTTTTTACCAAATAAAAAAAATAAAAGGATAGGTAATTAAAAATAAAAATAAAAAGTACTAACCATGTAGTAATTTTGGAATGTGCCTCCCGTTTGGAAGAAACGTGCAATAGAAAAGGCAAGATCCTCTGCAGTCCTATGTGGATCTAGACCACCCCAATTCTTAAACCTAGAATATTAAATAACAAATTTTAAATTTAAATTTAAAAATAAATAAATAGTCCAACAGAAAATAAAATTTAAACAAAGAAGTAAACTAACAATCCTGTCCAATTTTCAGTCCACATTTTAGGACTACTGGGCCTGTTTGGTGTGAATTGATCACAATACCAGCCATTGCATGTGTTGATCTGTTCAACAGTACACCAAAAAAAAAAAAAAAAAACATTAAATATAAACATAAACAAAATAATCTTACCGTGTAAGATTTCTATTTCAAAAAATAAAAAATATATATACAAATCAAAAAAAAAAAAATTAAAAAAGAAAAAAAGAAAAAAAAGAAGGTACCATTGGCTCGGGAGCATCGGACTCTTGGCACATTATCCATGGAACACCAATGCTTTGCGAGATGGCCATATTTGCACACCAGTCCCTATATGCTTTTCCGGCATATCCATACGACGAAATTACATTGCCATATTCATTCTCAATCTGTTTTATTGAAACAAATTATCATAACTATATGAAAAGGAAAAAAATAAATAAAAAGAAAAAAATAGTCATACACAACACACCTGAGCAAGAATAATAGGCCTTCCTTGTGATGCAAAAAGCCCCTCTTTCTTAACCATGTCTACTATCAAGGTGGTGAAATTCTGCATTTCATTCTATATTACAAAAAAATAGATATAAAAAATTAATTTAAAAATTTTAAATTATACAAATTAAGAGTTAAAAAATGTTTTATGAACAGATGAATCGATTTGAGTACCATAAACACACTATTGGCAGCGGAGAGATCGAGGAGATCAAGGCAGTCGGCAATGGCCTCACTGATTGCACGGGCGAATCTGGAGACGAGGGAGGCCACTTTTTGTACCACTTCGATGGTCAACCTCACTGAAATTGCAAAGTGGGCGAATCTGGAGACGAGGGAGGCCACTTGTTGTACCACTTCGATGGTCAACCTCACTGCATTTGCAAACTCGGTGAATGTGGAGACGAGGGAGGCCACTTGTGGTACCACTTCGATGGTCAACCTCACTGAATTTGCAAACTCGGCGAATGTGGAGACGAGGGTGGCCACCTGCTGTACCACGTCGATGGTGGACCTCACTGAATTTGCATACTCTGAAACCAAATCAGAACTAGCGCTACCAAGTGAGGCTGACATACACACTAGCACTGACAAAAACAACGGCAGGAAGATGGAGGGACGTGAAGGACCCATTTGATATGATATGTTCCGAAGGAGAAATTGGACGTAGCAAAGGGACAGTGTAATGGTTTTAGGGATTCTCTCAATAGCTATGGTGTGTGAGATAGAGAAGCTTTGCTTTTAATACTAGACTAGATGTGTTATGAACATTTAAATATGAGCGGGAGAGAGAGACAGAGAGGAACGTAATAAATAGAAAATGGGTTATTACTAAAAAATCTATGCGTTATTACCTATAAATAAATAAATAGAAAATGGGAAGGTGCCTTCATTACCTAAAATTGACACCACTAATTTAAAAGTTCAGCAGTGTCAATTGACACCACTATACTATACATAGCCCCGCCCCTGCTTCCATATCATTGGTGAAATTGTGGGAATTTTATTAGGGGTCTCAAATATTTTTCTTTATTAATATGGTCCCAAAATTCCTTAGGCTTTGTTTGATTAAAAGGAGATAAATAATGAAAACTGAAAATAGTAGAAAGTGAAGTGATAGAAGACGAGAAAAGGAGGGAAATTTTTTTTTTTTTTTGTATGAATTCGATTAGGATGAAAATTCTGCAAGAAAATGAAAATTCTAATTATAACTTATAAGTAATTATTTTTATAATAAATTAAATTTTTAAAATTTTTTTTTATATAAGAAACTAGAAACTTAATTATCATGCTATCATGAGTTGTAACTTTTCACCACTTTCATACTAAATAAACTCAAACAAAAGATATATATATATATATATTTATTTATTTTTCCATTTCTGTCACTTTTCACCATTTCATCATAACCAAACTTAATCTTAATTTTTAGCTATAAGAAAATACTGCATAATATCACTAAGCTATATATAACTTTTGGCCTTGTGGAGGGTTCATAAAGAAACGCAGCTGTTTTGGTTGCAAGTAACAACTCCAAAATTCCAAATCAGAGGATACGTTGTCGTTTTGGTTCACAGCCGTGCCTGCTGTGCATGGGTGCACAGCAGGCACCCCAAATCCCTTCAAATTTGGTTCTGTATGAAGCACTTTCCAAATGAATATCATTGACACTTTTTATTTTTTGGATCTTTTTTTTAGTATTTAATATTATTGATTTGTTATTATTTGGGTAAATTAAACTTTCCCACTCTCAATAATAATAAATAAATTTACATTTCTAAAGGGCTCGTTTAGGATTTTCTAAACTATTTTAATTAATTTTATAAGTTTTTTATAAAAAAAATTATTAAACATAAGAATAATAATATGACAAAAGGGGTATAATTTCAATCGGGCTTGAGATAGGCTGGCCCGCTACTCGGCCTCACGGGGCTCCTACCTTTTTTCGGACTGGTTGTGGGCTAAAAAGTGGGGCTCAGACTCAATCCCAATCCCACTCAGATTAGAGCCTAAGGCCAGGGCTCTGGCTCGGATTGCGGGCCGGGCCTTTTTTTAGCAAAAAATAAATGATAAATATATTACATATATAGATTATTTATGAGGAATAAAAAAATAAAGAAAATTTTTACTGGAGTATTTTAGTAAAGATTAATGAAATGTTTGATTATGTTTTATGTGGTGGTATTTAACTTTAATTATGTATGTCTTATTTTATTTTATTTTATTTTTGTTATGACTAAAAGAATATAAAATTTTGTAATTTTCTTCTTTTAAAATAAATAATTTAATATGTATCAAAATGAAACTTTCAATATTATAATCATTAAATTAAATAGATAACATTTATTGAATGAATAACTTTTCTTTCAAAATGAAATAAAATATTACAAAAATTTATATCATTAAATAAAACAGATGTAAATTATTAATAATGGTATATCAATTACATCACTATAGGTTAAATACATTCCAACTAGGTTGGCACCTACTACCCTATCAATAATTTGAATTATACTCTACCTCAATAATCTAATACAAAAAAATAAAATAAAATAAAATAGTGAAAAACAAATTGTTGATCAATCATTGGAGAAGGCATACAATTTTCTTGCGTTGTTCGAGAATATATCATCCAAATTACTTTGAATTCTTTCTTTCCTTTTTATTATAATTTTGTCTTTTTGTAAGTGCATGCATATAATTTTTTTATTCATTTCATACAATAATGATATTTTCATATTTAAAAAGGTGAATTATTTGAATAATACACCGGCTTCGTTTTGAAAGTGCATTAGCTTTTTAATTTTTTTGATTATTTTAGTATAGGACTAAAAAGTCTTGTTTGGATTGGATTTTTTGATTTTTTAAAATTTTATAAAAAAATTGAAATAATTATGATTTAGATATGACGTTTTATTTTATTAATTTTTTAATATATTTCATTTTTTTATGACTATTTTAGTTTGGTAACCCCATGCCAAATGAGGGTACTCTAACAAAAGATTTACAAATTTACAAATTTTTTATAGGAGGTGAAGGTTAGTCACACTAGGACGGCGTGTCATCTCCAAAAAGTAATTATTAATGCGTTTGATGAAAAGATGTGGTAAAAAAAAATTTATTATGGGCTGGTTTTGGCAACTTTTTAAAAAATTATCAAAAAAGTTAAAAAATTATCACTATTTACAAAAAAGATATTTAAAAAATAATATATAAATATTCATTCAAATCAACTTTTCGGCCACTGACGTGATGAACTACTCAATGAAAGGAAGGAAATTTTTTTTTTTATGTGTGCCCCATTGGATGATAAAGTTCGGCCCGTGGGGGCCTACCATGGGTCCTGTTTTGATAATCTGAACCGTTCAATATGTAGAAATCGTCTAGTACTATATGCTTTTAAAAATTCACTTTATCGGATATCGCTAACTACATGATCAAATCAGTGTTGTATAAAAATGGATGGTGTTATAGTTAACAGTTAATAAAAAAAACTAACACAATCAGATAGCTATTGATATCCAATCAACGTCATTTTTTACAAACATATAGTACTCAACGAGATCTACACATTGAACGGTTCCGATTAGAAAAATGGGACCTGTGGTGGGCCCCCACGCACCAAACAACATCATCCAATCAAAGCTTGAGAAGGAGACAATAATTTCTCATCTACTCCACAAGCCCACTCCACTGCTAGTCCGTACAGCCTCCTACACAACCTTCTCCTACACACTTCTTTATACAATTTTTTAATACATATTTTTTCATAAAAAGTCAAAAAGTTAATCTAAATATTCATATTTTTTTCCTCAACTTTTTAGTCCAAAAAGATAAAAAATACACTTATTTAGGACACCCCAAATATATTTAGATTTAAGTTTAGCATAGACGTGTAGATTAAATATAATAATATATTTCAAGTCATGTGATTATTAATGTAGTATTTTTTGTTTAATTTTGGACGAAAATTAATTTTAGAAGTAAATTTAAAAAAGCTTGAATTATGAAGGGTCAAAATGAAAAAAAAAAAAAAAAAAACCTTTAAGAGCCAAAATAAAAAAAAAATTATAAAACATAAAAGCATAAAGTGTAATTTATCTTAAATTATCTGTCGATTCAAATTAAATATAGGATTATTTACACAAAATTCCCATAAACTATTGCCAAGTATCAATTTGACCTCTTGAATTTAAAAAAAAAAATCATATAAACTAATCCCCTAAATTATTGATCCCGTAAAACTTCGGCGTTAACATAACACATTTAATTACCAAAATGTCTCACACCTCTATATCATTTTATTCCCTAAATTATTATGAAATATCATTTTATCCCGTTAAACTATTATGAGGTATCACTTTACCTTCATAATATATGAAAGTGTAGCATGAATCCCTTCAACTTTTAAAATGTGACACACGCCCGGATGTCATTAATGAAAACAACTAAATAACCAAATTACCCTCTCTTTTTATATGCACAAACTTTTATAAGTCCATTAGAAATTATTACAAAAAAAATAAATTTTAAAGATTCATCAAAAACCCTGACTTTATTGCCCACCTCCCCACCTTATTTAAAAAAAAAAAAAAATCAATTTTTTAAAATAAAATAAATTGCAATGATTTTTAATGAACTTCAAAATCAAAATATAAAAATATAAAAGATCAAAATATAATTTACCCAATACTTCTCGTCGTCTATACGAGAGCATCTCCAATCTATCTTCTATATCTTCATAGATGAAGAAATTTTACCTCCACTCATCCTCTAAAATCATCTCCATTTTAGAGGGGGATGGATTGATTCTCCAAATATAGAGAAAGTATGAGAAATGGAGGAGAATCTCTATAAAACTATTCATTTTATATTTTTAGTAACTTTTAATATGTAAATTTAATTTTTATAAAATTGATATCATTAAAAAAAGTGAAATCATACATTTAAAATGAGTATAGTATAATATTAAGAGGTTCTTTGCGGATGATTTAAATAAGTGTACTTATTCGATAAGTACACTTATTTAGGTTATATCATTTCTCTAATTTTTTATAAAAAATCAAAAAGTGTAGAAAATAAGTAAATCCCAAACAACGAAAAATTATTGGTTGATATTAGGACACCACGTGATCACATCTCAGGTCAATCACAAATCCTCATGTCTTCATATTTTTCAATCACTCAACATAAAATCGTAGTCCTACCCTCTCTATCAATAAGAGCAGACTTGGAGTACCACATGGCTGTGCACCAAAACCAACGAATAACTTCTCCCAAACAATCCAGAAATGTATTTAACAAAAATTTGGAAATTAAATGATTATTAATGGACAAAAATTATTTACTTTTTAATAAAAATATTTTGAAAGGAAATGAAAATGGTGAATTGTAGTTGAAGTTTAAGTAAATAATAAGATACTCTATATTTATTTTTTGAATAAAATTTTATATTTTTATCCTCTAAGATGCTCTGAGCAAAGTGCAGAGAGAATTGTGATCCCACACGCGGGGCACCTTCATATTGCGAGTCACCCTTGAAAAATATTGTGGAACAGGAACATCTCCTTTATTTTCTTTTTCTTTAGAGACTTTTCTCAAAATAGGCCTACCATTTCCCAAATTAGCCTAGTTTGGCTGAAATTTCCAAAATAAGCTCAGCATGTTTTTAGCCCAGGCGCACAAAATGAATAAAATCATAAAAGCGTGGTTACAGAACACGCTTTTAATTAAGAAAACCCTGTTCCTATTAGCGTTTTCATCTTTAAGTGAAAGCGCGATTCAGAAACATACTTTCAATAGAAAGCGTGATTTGTAACCACGCTTTTAAAGAAAATTTGCTTTTAAAAGAAAGTGTGGTTCATAACCACGCTTTTAAAAGCCCCTGAAATTAGTTTGTCCAGCATCTGAAATTAGTAAAAAACTGTTTATTATTATTATTATTATTATTATTATTATTTTGATTGATTTCTCTTCAATTCATATTCTATAATTCACTCAGTCATCTTTTAGATCTCTATATATAAATTATTCATATAAAATATCGTATTGATAAACAATCTTAGCTACCAAATTTTATTATTTTAATATTTAAAAATAAATTATCTAATTTTGAAATTATGTTTCTCATCCATTATTTTTTTAAGAAAATGATAAAATTATATATACGATTATCAGATCAATTTGATATTTACATAAATAATTTATACGTAAATTTTTTTTAAAATAAACAACATGAATTGTCTAAAGAGTAGTGACTAAGAGCTCTAAAACTAGAGTTCTGATTTAAGCCGCAATGATGTGTCATAAAAAAATAAAAAGAAAACCAGAAACAAACAAGCATAAACATTATCAAAAGATTATTAGAATAAGATTTTACCATTGAATCAATGATCACTGCTTATGACTTTAAAAATATAAAAGTAAAAAAGAATATGAAAAAATATAAATTAAATATTTGCTTAATTTACCTTATTATTTTATTTTTAAATTTTTTTTTTTAAATTTATAATTCAAATATAATTTAAAAAAGATCGATGATGGATAAAAATAAAAACAACAAATAAAAAATAAAAAATAAAAAATTAAAAAAGAAGAAGAAAATAATGGGCTCGAGACACGCACCCTCCCCAGAGAACATTTTGTGCAGTTTCAGAGAGATTTTGTCGGGACTTTTCCCAAACTAAGCCCCTATACTAATTTATTTCCCAAACTAAGCCTACTTTCGCAGAATTTTCGAAACTAAATATTTGTTGCCAAGAAATATTTAAATAAAACTTCACGCAACATATACAAAGTATCTAATTTGCTAATTACTACTACGAGCAGGAAAATAAAATAAAGGTATTTCTATAACACTTATAACACTTCAGAACGATATAGCTAGTTCAAACATAAGCATCCCATAAAAATAATTTGTGGAAACATTCAACATAACATAATACATAAAATAAAGCGACGAGTATAATACTTAACAGTTACATAAACAAATATTAGACAAACCTTTCACAAACTCATTGTCGAAAGAGTTATTTTAACACACACAATACATAATTATGGATAACCTAATATAATTTAGTAGACAGATAAACCCCTAATCCTCGCTCAAATCGGCAATCTCAGAGTTCGAACAATCTGAGAGCTCAGGGTCAGAGAGAAGTGCATGATCCTCCTTGACAGCCTTGATAGCCTCACCATTTGGTGCTGTTCCGTTCTTCTTGGCATCCCGACTTAAGTATAGATAGTTTCAAGTATCGCGGGTTGGACCTACGGTGCATTTGAGAAATCTCACGTTGAAGTCTTTCACATAGTCGATCAACATTATCTGGATCTTCCTTTTGGATCTCAACTGAACGTGCTTTCGGTACCTTCAGTCGATTTTCCCGACATAATCTTTCCATTTGCATGCGCTCTATAAATTGTGCGGGGCCACTTCAGAAGTGTAGCGTCTGCTAAACCATATCTTGTTTGATTATCAGATGGATCCTCTACGAAACCACATGGATCTCGATAGTACTTGGACATGACAAAATGTCGCTTCCCAAACCTATCATGATAAGCACAAGAGGCATCTAACAAAGCAAATGGTGTTTCAACTTCAGCATCGCCACTTCCCCTTCCCATTCCTCTTCCTCGGCGTGAACTCTCACCTCTTTCGAAGTTCCTACCCCCTGCGAGTCCCCTTTCCCGTTCTTCTTCCTCATCGTGAACTCTCACCTCTGCGATTCCTACCCCCTGCCGTGAATGTATACTCTATTTGATTTTTTCCTCAATAAATGAATGATAGTTTCTTAGGGAGAACTGAGTGGAAATGTTGTGTGTTTACCATCACTCCTTCAATCCTTTATATAGTTGTTTGTCAACACTATTGCCATGTGGTTGTATTAATGTGATTAATAATTCAAATCTGAAATGTAAGGAAAAAACAAAGCATCTAACTCGCCCCTGCACAAAGTCACATGCCATTAAAAGCCTACATATTTATGAGTAATAAACAATTAATGCTAAACATGCTCCACACAATCAGTACTTCAATCATCACTCGAAAATGACTACTCACTTTTTCAAAGAAGACCAATCATCTGTACGCTGTTTACTGTGGCCTTGTGAACTTGGCCATTTCATTGAGTCCTTTAATTTATTACGTCTGTTAAAGTCACTGCATCACTGCATGACTGAGAAATGTTGGACGTATCACTACGACGACGACTTTGATGAGACTACTCACTGTATGAAAAAGAAAAAGAGGTTGTACCATAGCTACTGTGCCCATGTGAACTTCAGCAATTCATAATGGGATGAGGGGGGTGTCAGAACAAAACAACAAAACAATTAGACCCTTTGTGTTTAAAAAGCAACCTATGCAGCTTGAAATAGATTCATAAACCTTAAAGAGAAAATATTATAGAGTTGGAATGTATTGAAGATTAAGTTGTAGTAGACTACTTATAGATGGGTTTTTCGATATATAGAACTTGAAAGTGTTACAGATAAAAGCTAGCCTAGTATGCAGACAAGAACAACACCGACTTAAATAAAACACATAGTTAACTTGAAATTAAATTGGTTAAATTTCTCCAATTAAATTAAATTAAATATATATGGTGAAAAGTGAAATTAAATATATTGTCAAGGAAAAATAAATTGAATTATATTTGTAAACAGAAAAGTGAAATTAAATTTCTAAGCGGATTTGAACTTTGCTTAAAACCTTCAGATATGCACTGAGTAGTCAATAAAAGTCGAAGTGACAACTCCTATAAAGTTGATGCATAGTTGTTCAGGTCATAAAGGTTGACGTGACAACTCTTTTTACAATAATTTTAAACATACAGCTACCAGGTGAACTTCCTGAAGTATCAGTACTTTATTGTTGGCATGTGAGTTTAGAGTTTATAAGACATGAATACTTGCGTCCATCTCCATTTTGAATTTGTGCATGTTGTAACAACTGTGTATATGTGATATAAATATCGTATCATACCACAACAAAATTTTTATAGATATATCGAAGCGATATCATCATGAGATATACGGTGGTTGATTTATATTCAGCAATGGGTCGCCATTGGGTTACAGATGGAGATGAATTTTAATACCAATTAAATCCAAATTTGCGTTACTCACATGCCGCCGTCAATATCATGAGAGCTGAGTGGGAATTTCGCATAACTCGAGCAAGCGTTCTCGTTGAGCTATGTCGTGAAGTTATTTCCTCGCCGGTTAGCCATGCGTACGCCAATTGACACTTCACAATTGTTACAAAGGGCATTGCATCGTATCCGCGATGAAATTAATCGCATGACCTAACGTTTGCAAAGGTCTGAACTAATGAAGACCGCAAATGAGCATGTCGAAGATGGGTTAATGGATGATGCGCACCAATACTTCACCTGGAGCATGGATGCTATACATGAATCTGACATTGAGATTTCAGATGATGATGAGAATGAATGAAATTGTTTGGATGAATGACCAAACCATTTATCTTGTAATGGATTTGTAATGCTTAGCCACGACTTATCAATGAAGGTCAGAAATTTCAATAGTTTTTGAATAGTTCTTGTAATTCTACATATAACAATTACCTTTGCTTTCTCTCCATTATTGTTATTTTTGAAAGAACGCTAATTGAACTAGGCTTTCATGATTTTATGCTTTATTGACGTGGAATATAATGATGATACTAAATGAACTTGGTTGCATGTATGACCAAACATTTTTCATTCGTTATGATGGCTTTGCAATGCTTATACATGAGTTATCAATATGAAGAGAAATTCGTAACGAATCTTGACATGTGTATTTATAAATGTAGTGATTTTATAAACTTCAGCTTCATATAACAAATAGTTGAAACACATCCGTAACCTAGATGAACAACAACATTGTCTTACACCCCAATAACGAAGATACGACACAACATACAAACATATATGAAAGATACAGGTGTTTGATTTCTCATTCCTCATCTAACATGTAGTAGTCAGAGAGATATTTTTCATACTTTTGTACCACAAATTGGATGTTAGAGCTTACAGATGATGGTTGTTTGGTTTCGAAATGAATTTAGTAGTTTCAACTCAATGTAGAAATTGATATTTTTTCTTTGCCCTTGTGTCTTGGGATTTTAAACAGTCTGGTAGGGATGCTAGTGAAGTGATTAGAAGTACTGAGGAGAATAAAAAATTGACAGCAGAAAAAGAAACAGAAGTTCAAGAGGGTCGAGCAGCCTTGTATTCAAAATTGGAAATAATTGGAAACCTTGTGCATGATTCAGTTCCAGTTGACAATGATGAGGTATGGATGAAATTTTATTTGTCATTAAATTTATGAAAAAATGGGTCCATTATTTTTAGACAACTTTGATTAATTTTGTAGGCAAATAATGCCATAATTCGATCTTGGGGAGAGAAACGGTTGGAACCCAAGCTGAAAAATCATGTTGACCTTGTTGAGCTTCTTGGAATTGCAGATATAAAGAAAGGTATTAAGTTGGATGTTTACTTTGTCTGGTTGTTTAAGAAAATGTTCCTACATGACGTTAAGATGATTGAAACGTGAGTAAATTTCATATTACCGCAAACTATCACTAAAAATTCAATTTGACCCCTGTCCTGTAAACAATTTTACACCTAAGCTATTCTGATTTGGATCAATGTGACCTTGCCATCACATGCCATCTATAATCAAACAAAAATCTTTATTTTACCCCCCAAACCCTCTGTTCAGGGTCTAATCGAGTTTTAAAGGATATTTTGGAGGGCAAAATGAAGGGATTCCGTTTGATTATTGATGGCAGGTGATAATATAATTAAAAGGACAAGGGTCAAATTGTTTTTTGAGGGATAGTGTGGGGGTAAAATGGCGTGTGCTCTTAAAACATACGATTACCAGTTTGAACTGCTGTGTAATCAAGGTTGTATTTTTTGTAAAAGTCCGTTTTCAAATAATTTTTGTTTCACTCTATTGTAATGTATTGTGTTGACTAGAATGAACGATTCCAATTAGAAAAATGGGACCCGTGGTGGGCCCCCACACGCCAAACAACATCATCAAATCAAAGCCTGAGAAGGAGACAATAATTTCTCATCTACTCCACCAGCCCACTCCACTGCTAGTCCGTACAGCCTCCTACACAGCCTTCTCCTACACACTTCTTTATACAATTTTTTAATGCATATTTTTTCATAAAAAGTCAAAAAGTTAACCCAAATATTCATATTTTTTTCCTCAACTTTTTAGTCCAAAAAGATAAAAAAGTACACTTATTTAGGACACCCTAAATATATTTAGATTTAAGTTTAGCATAGACGTGTAGATTAAATATAATAATATATTTTAAGTCATGTGATTATTAATGTAGTATTTTTTGTTTAATTTTGGACGAAAATTAATTTTAGAAGTAAATTTGAAAAAGCTTGAATCATGAAGGGTCAAAATGAAAAAAAAAAAAAAAAAAAAACTTTAAGAGCCAAAATAAAAAAAAAATTATAAAACATAAAAGCATAAAGTGTAATTTATCTTAAATTATCTGTCGATTCAAATTAAATATAGGATTATTTACACAAAATTCCCATAAACTATTGCCAAGTATCACTTTGACCTCTTGAATTTTAAAAAAAAAAAAAATCATATAAACTAATCCCCTAAATTATTGATCCCGTAAAACTTCGGCGTTAACATAACACATTTAATTACCAAAATGTCTCACACCTCTATATCATTTTATTCCCTAAATTATTATGAAATATCAGTTTATCCCGTTAAACTATTATGAGGTATCACTTTACCTTCATAATATATAAAAGTGTAGCATGAATCCCTTCAACTTTTAAAATGTGACACACGCTCGGATGTCATTAATGAAAACAACTAAATAACCAAATTTCCCTCTCTTTTTATATGCACAAACTTTTTATAAGTCCATTAGAAATTATTACAAAAAAAATAAATTTTAAAGATTCATCAAAAACCCTGACTTTATTGCCCACCTCCCCACCTTATTTAAAAAAAAAAAACAATTTTTTAAAATAAAATAAATTGCAATGATTTTTAATGGACTTCAAAATCAAAATATAAAAATATAAAAGATCAAAATATAATTTACCCAATACTTCTCGTCGTCTATATGAGAGCATCTCCAATCTATCTTCTATATCTTCATATATGAAGAAATTTTGCCTCCACTGATTTTAGAGGAGGATGGATTGATTCTCCAAATATAGAGAAAGTATGAGAAATGGAGGAGAATCTCTATAAAACTATTCATTTTATATTTTTAATAACTTTTAATATGTAAATTTAATTTTTATAAAATTGATATCATTAAAAAAGTGAAATCATACATTTAAAATGAGTATAGTATAATATTAAGAGGTTGTTTGCGGATGATTTAAATAAGTGTACTTATTCGATAAATACAAATATTTAGGTTATATCATTTCTCTAATTTTTTTATAAAAAATCAAAAAGTGTAGAAAATAAGTAAATCCCAAACAACGAAAAATTATTGGTTGATATTAGGACACCACGTGATCACATCTCAGGTCAATCACAAATCCTTATGTCTTCATATTTTTCAATCACTCAACATAAAATCATAGTCCTACCCTCTCTATCAATAAGAATAGACTTGGAGTACCACATGGCTGTGCACCAAAACCAATGAATAACTTCTCCCAAACAATCCAGAAATGTATTTAACAAAAATTTGGAAATTAAATGATTATTAATGGACAAAAATTATTTACTTTTTAATAAAAATATTTTGAAAGGAAATGAAAATGGTGAATTGTAGTTGAAGTTTAAGTAAATAATAAGATACTCTATATTTATTTTTTGAATAAAATTTTATATTTTTATCCTCTAAGATGCTCTGAGCAAAGTGCAGAGAGAATTGTGATCCCACACGCGGGGCACCTTCATATTGCGAGCCACCCTTGAAAAATATTATGGAACAGGAACATCTTCTTTATTTTCTTTTTCTTTAGAGACTTTTCTCAAAATAGGCCTACCTACTAAGTTATTTCCCAAATTAAGCCTAGATTGGCTGAAATTTCCAAAATAAGCTCAGCATGTTTCTAGCCCAGGCGCACAAAATGAATAAAATCATAAAAACGTAGTTACATAACATGCTTTTAATTAAGAAAACGCTGTTCCTATTAGCGTTTTCATCTTTAAGTGAAAGTGCAATTTAGAAACATGCTTTCAAGAGAAAGCGTGATTTGTAACCACACTTTTAAAGAAAATTTGCTTTCAAAAGAAAGTGTGGTTCGTAACCACGCTTTTAAAAGCCCCTGAAACAGCCATGAGAAGGCATGAGAAGGCACTAGGAACACCTCAAACACCTCGGGAGGGACCAATGTAAGTTGTGGAAACTTATAAAACTAGCACGGGACTCCCGGTTTGAAAACTAAGTCAAAAAATATACTTTTCAAACACTTAAGCTTGAAAATAGGCCATCGGGGGGCCAAAATCGTGTAACAGTCATGAGAAGGCTTGGGAAACACCTCAAACACCTCGGGAGGGACCAATGTAAGTTGTGAAAACTTACGGAACTAGCATGGGACTCCCAGTTTGAAAACTAAATCAAAAAATATACTTTTCGAACACTTAAGCTTGAAAATAGGCCATCGGAGGCCAAAATCACGTAACAGTCACGAGAAGGCCCGGGGAACACCTCAAATACCTCGGGAGGGACCAATGTAAGTTAAGAAACTTATGGAACTAGCACGGGACTCCCGGTTTGAAAACTAAGTCCAAAAAAGTACTTTTTCACACTTAAGCTTGAAAATAGGCCATCGGAGGCCAAAATCGTGTAACAGCCACGAGATGGCCTGGGAAACACCTCAAACACCTCGGGAGGGACCAATGTAAGTTGTGGAAACTTACGGAACTAGCACGGGACTCCCGGTTTGAAAACTAAGTCCAAAAATGCACTTTTTTGCATGTAAGCTTGAAAATAGGCCATCGGAGGCCAAAATCATGTAACAGCCACGAGACGGCCCGGGGAACACCTCAAACACGTCGGGAGGGACCAATGTAAGTTGTGAAAACTTACGGAACTAGCACGGGACTCCCAGTGTGAAAATTAAGTCAAAAAATGCACATTTTCTAACTCTTAAGCTTGAAAATAGGCCATCGGAGGCTTAAATCATTAAACAACCACGAGAAGGCCCAAGGAACACCTCAATCACCTCAGAAGCAACCATTGTAACTTGTGTAAACTTACGGAACTAGCACAGGACTCCCGATTTGAAAACTAAGTCAAAAAATGAATTTTTCCAACACTTAAGCCGTAAATAGGCCATTGGGGGGGCCAAAATCGTGTAACAGGCACGGGAAGGCCCGGGGAACACTTCAAACACCTCAGGAGGGACCAATGTAAGTTGTGAAAACTTACGGAACTAGCACGGGACTCCCGATTTGAAAACTAAGTCAAAAAATGCATGTTAAATAGTATATTTAATTGATAAGATAATAATTGTCTAACTTGCCTTTGTGGTTTTTTTTTTTTTTTTTTTTCTTCGCAGATTCGAGATTTGATATAGACATGTTTGGTAATTTGGAGAGTAGAAGCTAGCTCATTTTGTGTTTTTGTTCATATTACCTTACATGTATTTTGGTTGCGTTGTAAATTTTATATTTTTGTTGGTATTACAGAACATGTTTGGTAATTCACACTTGATATTATATTTTTGTTGATATTAGTAGACATATTTTTTGTGCATATTAGGAGATGTGTTTGGTAATCCGAATGCGATTCATATTGTATTTTTGTGGATATTAGTAGATATGTTTTTTGTGGATATTAGGAGACATGTTTGGTAATCCGCATGCAGTTGATATTGTATTTTTGTGGATAGTGCTGAAATTCAATTGTGATGTTTATGAAAATGAATTGATTTTTGTATTGATCTGTAATAGATATTTTATTAAACAGGTTATTGAAATGCGCAGGGAATTTTTAGTGAAAAGAAAAATTTTAATTTGAAAATAGTACCCCCATTTTAAAAAAATTTAATTATTATTAGAGACGAAATAAAAAATGTCGCTATTAGTTTCAAAAAACATGACGAATAATTTTGTCACTAATGATATAGTCACATTTGCTCAATATTTCGTCGCTAAATTGAAATATTTGGTAACAAAATACTTTTTGTTGTTGAAGAAATTTTTTTTTCTGCTCATTTTAGTGACGAATTTTTTTGTCACCTTAATCTATATCATTGGTGAGGAAAATTTTCGTCACTAAAATCTATTTCGTGACGAAATATTTCGTAGCCAAATTATCTAATTTTAGTGACAAAATTGATGTTGTAGAGGACGAAAAATGTAACATTTGGAGACGAAAAATTTCGTCACCAAAAATGAAAAATAGGCGACGAAACTGTTTTTCGTCACCAGGTACTTTCAGTGACAACGTATAGGTGACAAACGTGGTGACAAAATTTTTTCATCATAGATCACTTTAGTGACGAAAATTTGATGTTTGGAGACAAAATTAGTTTGTCACCAAAGGCCTGCACACAATTTCATTCACATAAATGGTAGCAAGTTTATCTGCATTGTATTGAGTTTTCATAGGTAGAAAATAGGCTGATTTAGTTAGCCTATCAGTGATAACCCAAATAGAATTCATACTTCGAGGAGTTTGCGGTAAACCCACAATGAAATTCATAGTCAAATGTTCCTACTTCCACTCTGGAATTGGAAAGGGTTAAAGTAAACACGCCGGTCTCTGGTGCTCCGTTTTTACTTGCTGACATTGCAAACATTTTGCAACAAATTCTGCAATTTCTTTCTTTATACTGGGCCACCAAAAATTCTGCTTTAAATCTTGTTACATCTTCGTGTTACTGGGATGCATCACAAACTTGGATTTATGGGCTTCCTCCATAATCCTTCTCTTGATTTCTGGTACATTTGGAACACATAATCTGTCTTGAAATTTCAGCACCGAATTGTCAACAATAAACCCAGGCCTTGGCTTTGTATCTATTTGCTCACAAATTTTCTTCAAAAAATCATCTTCTACTTGCCTTTGCTTGATGTCTTCAATAAGTGCCGGTTTAGCTAAAATCACTGCTAATACTGCATCTCGACTATGTAGTAAAACTTCCACATCCATTATTTCTAATTCTAATAGTAACTCTTTTCGTCTTGTGAGTAGACTTGCCAAGTTCCCCATACCTTTTCTGCTAAGTGCATCTACCACGATATTAGCTTTGCCGAGGTGGTAGTGAATTTGTAGATCATAATCCTTAATAAGCTCTAATCACCGTCTTTGTCGCATATTCAATTCCTTTTGAGTGAAAAAGTACTTGAGGCTTTTATGGTCAGTATAGACCTCACACGTAGTACTAAACAAGTAGTGTCGCCATATCTTCAAAGCAAAGACTACTGCAGCTTGCTCCAAATCCTGTGTAGGGTAATTCTTTTCATGCGGCTTGAGTTGACGAAATGCATATGCGATAACCCTTCCATTCTGCATAAGTACACAGCCCAACCCTTTATACGAAGCATCACTGTAGATTACAAACCCCTCGGTACCCGATGGTAGGGCAAGAACTGGTGCTGTAGTTAATCTTGTCTTCAATTCCTAAAAAGCAGCTTCCCGTTGTTCGTTCCACTCAAATAGAACACTCTTCTGAGTCAATTGGGTAAGTGGCACAGCAATTTTAAAAAATTCTTTGACAAATCTCTGATAGTACCCAACTAGACCCAAGAAACTACGCATTTTTGTCACATTTGTGGGAGTTGGCCAAGTCACAATAGCTTCAACCTTGCGTAGGTCAACTGAAACACCTTCCTTATTTATTACATGTCCCAAAAACATCACTTTATACAACCAGAAGTCGTATTTTTCCAATTTTTTGTATAGTTTCTTACCTCAAAGTGTTTCAAGAATCAAGCGTGGATGATTCTCATGAGCTTCCATATTTTTCGAATAAATGAGGATGTCATCAATAAATACAACTACAAATTCATCCAAATATGGCTTAAAAACATGATTCATCAAGTCCATGAAGGCTGCTGGTGCATTGGTAACCCCAAACGGCATAACCAAAAATTCATAATGCCCATATCGGGTTCGAAAAATAGTTTGCTCGATATCTTCGGCCTTGACCTTCGATTGATGATACCCGGATCGTAAGTCTATTTTTGAAAAGATTTGTGCCCCCTGTAGTTGATCAAATAAGTCGTCAATTCTAGGTAAATGATACTTATTCTTGACCGTTACTTTATTGAGCTCCCGGTAATCTACACATAACCATAAGGTCCCATTTTTCTTCTTTACAAAAAGAACTGGTGTGCCCCAAGGAGAAGTACTTGGCCGAATAAACCCTTTATCAAGTAGATCTTGCAACTGGACCTTCAACTCTTTCATCTCAGCTGGTGACATTCTATATGGAGTTTTTGAAATAGGTTGAGTTCCCGGCACTACATCAATTGTAAATTCAATTTCACGATCCACTAACTCTCCTAGTAACTCCTCCGGAAAAACATCTGGAAATTCACGGACAAGTGGAATTGTATCAATGCTCATATGTGCTGGTTGTCCATTCAAAATACTACACAAATATCCTCGACGTCCTTTTTGTATCAATTTATACGCTTTCATTGCCGAAATCAAATAAGGTGGAAGGGTCACCCCATGTCCTGCAAAAGTAAATTCAGGTTGTTCGGGGGTCGAAAAATAACATGCTTAGACGAATAGTCAATAGTGGCATGGTATTTACTTAGCCAATTCATCCCTAAAATTATATTGAAATAAGCCATGTCAAGAGGGAGTAAATCAGTATATAACTGAATATCCCCAATCAAAATCTCACATGCATGATAAATAGAAGAACATAACATAGAGCCCCCCGATGGTGAAGACACACACAACACATAATGCAACGGTTCCAAAGGTCTATTCAACTGACGAGTAGATGTTTTGGACACAAACGAGTGGGTAGAACCCGAATCAAATAAGACATGAGCAAAGTGACTATTAATAGAGAATATACCTGACACCACGGCCTCCGCATTATGCACATCACTAGGAATAAGGGCAAACACTCTCCCCTGTCTAGTAGTGTCTTTGTTAGTGGGGGATTTTGGAGCTATATTTGCAGTTGGAGCTGGAGTTGAGCCAACTGAACTGGTAGTAGTTCGATTCCCATTTTGTCGGTCTTTTTGGGTCAATCTCTCGCCAAATGACCCGTCTTCCCACACTTGAAACATGCCCCAGTCACCCTATAACAAGTCCTACGATGTCTCTTTCCACAATCCAGACAAATTGGTGCAGAGTCACAAGTAGAGGTAAAAGTACTAGAAGTTCCCAAACTCGGTTTCTTGCTCAGTGGTGCTACTGAACCCCTTGGGGCTTGGGTATTCTGCCTCTTTCCTTTCTACTCTGATACCTAACTTTGAGCAGCAATATTACCCTCAGTTATTATTGCCCTTTTCAACACATCAACATAGGTGGGTAATTTCAACACATTGATCCGGCCAAGAATGGCATTCCGTAATCCTCCTTCAAATTTTCTCGCCTTCTTGTAGTCTGTATCCAGCTTGTGTGGTGCGAAATGAGCCAATTCTACAAATTGAGCCTCATACTCTACAATAGTCTTGTTCCCTTGTCTCAAGGTCATAAACCCAGTCACTTTCTTGTCTCGCATACATTGTGGAAAATACTTATCATAAAACAGCTCCAAAAATCGAGCCTATGTTAACCCTTGGTGTTCAATTCTTGTGAGCATCCACCACCTCTATGCTTCGTCTTCAAGAGCGAAGGCAGTAAGTTGCACTTTTTGGGCTTTAGTGCATGGAAAGACCTCAAATAACTTTTCTATGCCTAACATCCACGCTTCTGTTTTCATTAGGTCAATTCCCCCTTTGAACAAAGATGGCTTCATCTTCTTGAATTCTTTCGTGAGTGTAATTGTTTGGTCCTCAACTTGATAATCCTGTACCACTGGTGGTGGTATAGGTACGGGTGGTAGTGGTGGTTACTGCTACTATTGCTGTTGTTGCCTCAAAGTTTTTGCCATCTTCATAATCATCCTTTCCATCCTATCCAACTGTGCGGAGGTAGCATCCTCCGAATCATCCATCCTCATCCTCACCATGATCTATATATCAACAAATTATGATACACACGAGAAATACACAAGATACATTGGCAACATTCATTTCATGACACATGTTATTAATCATTGCATGTACAGATCTCGTTGTTATATATCATTTTGTATGCATAAAGAAATAACATGCATGTAACCTAAGTCTTTTCTAGACTCTCTGAAGCTTAATGGACCTGTTTGTGAGATAGCAACTCGTGCTCTGATACCAACTGTCACAACCCAAATCTGCCCCTAAAAGTTTGGACATGATCGGTCTGTACTTCGGCCTCAAAACCCAATTTATTTAAGTTTTATACGACATTGGGGGCCTAAACGAAAGCAAATATAATATCAAAATATAATATCCATTGAGCTGTGTCTAAATGCCAGGATCTTAATACAATATAACATACATACATATGTATATATTAGACTTTCATATATTATTCATATCCCATTAAGTCTACACATGTAAGTCTATACAAAGGGTAGCAACCCGAAAGTTAAATATTGACAATGTATCCAAGACAAGTCATTCAAGATTGAACAAAATATGCCACCACATGGAACTCCTCAAAATAAAACAAAAGGGCCACTTCGAGTGACTTGACAAAACAGGTCCAGCAAAAGGCTCCTGGAGTTGAGCTAGGGTTGTCTTCCAGGCTGATCATCTACATAACATACATAAATACAGAATGAGCAAAGCTCAGTGAATGATAGTAATATAAAGAGGTTATATGTATGAGCATAAATCTTGTAGTGCATGATCATAAGTCATAAGTTGGTCTTATTTATATTTTCATTTCTGAACGGCTTTAGGCCCACATAAAACGAAATGACCTTAGGCCCAACGTAATACAAAACGGCCTTGGGCCCAACATAGTAGCGAAACGGCCTTGGGCCCAACATAGCAACAGCTATTCGGAACATTAAAGGGTGGATGAAGCATTGACATGTCTCCATCTCCCTCAGCCTTTGGGCCACTAATCATAAGTAGTTCATATCATAATGGCCTCGGGCCCATTATTCATAATCGAAGCAGAACAACCTCGGGTCCATGTCTTATGCCATTGTTCAATCACTTCCATCAAAACATAATTCACATAACGTATACCATCGCAATAAACACAATTCGTATTAGGTAAATATATGTTATGCCATTTATGATCAAAAAATATATAAGGTGTACGCGCAATACATAAATAAGACATATCGTTACACTACTATTACTCACAGTGATGTGGATGAACAACAATCCCTTCCTGTACGTGACCTATACATAGCATACAACTCGCAAGTAAGTCACTTTCCTTTAGCTTTCTATTTTTATTCAATGTCTGATTCATTAATTCGCTTTAAATTGTAAGCATTTCAGAAGGATCAAATGTACACATTAATAATTTCGGAGGGTCAAACAGAGGCAAAGAAGCTGACAGAATTCTTCCCCATGGGCCGCACGTGCGGAAGTCTCCCACCGCACGTGCGGCCCGCACATGCTTTTATTGCATAATGCCCCAATTTGTCTCCCCTATTTTCCATACGTGCTCCCATAGGCCCTACACGTGCAGTCGTATGCTCTACTTGAGCAATCCGAAATTCATCAAAAATCCAACTTTTCAAAGGCATCTCAAGGCTCAATTACAAGCAAAATTCCTTTCAATAACACAACATAGGAACATAATAAACATGATTATCAAACTTAAATATATCATAACTCCTTTTTAGTAAAACATGTACAACTCAAACAATCATATTTCTTCCAATTCCTCATCTTCTCATGGTCAACAAAATAGATACAAACATGTATATATATATATATGTAGGAGTTCAAAATATGCAAGGATTAAAGATTAGAAGATAAGTCCTCTAAAGCTAACTCAACATACTCTTAAAATACAAGAATCAACTCTCAATTAGATCAAAACAATGAATCTTGATGATTTTTAATTAGAATTGAGCTTAAATAATTCCAATTAATTCGTTACGAATCAAATTTTTATGAAAATTTATATTATGTCCTAAAAATCATGTTGATCATGACTGTAAAGTCAATTTTGGGTTATCGCGCTCCTAAGGTTTTCAATTTCTAGTCCAAGTGTCTTAATTTCAATAGATTTTTCTCACAATTTCACATGGATTTTCACATCAAGCACATAATTACACATATAATTAAAGACTTAAAGCATATAAGAAGGTCGGGTTACTACAATTGTATTGGACAAAACAACAGCTGCATAACACTGAATCTTTTATAGAAGTAGAGTTGAGGAGGAACAAGTGGTCATGAGACTCGACCTTGCTTTCTGCAAAAAAAAAAAAAACACAAGTAGCTCTAGTCAAAATGCCTTTATAGTTAAGTGATCTTGGTAAGCCAATTTATTAATAACAGCCAGCCTTATAAATAAATGTCATAGAATATGAGGCAACAGTGCAGACTGGATTAGATTGGATAACATTCCTAGGATTGTGTATCCTATCCCATGTCTGGATTGGTCGAAGATTATAGGGAGGGATTGACAAATCCAATTAATTTTTTAATTTAGCCAATTAGTCCGAACCTCTCCTTAGTCTCTCATTGTGTGTCCTACCTACCTCTTGGGATTCAGTAGTCTACTATAGAGGATACCATGTTCGAGTGGATTATTAGTCCGTACACCATTTTTTCTCCCCAAATGTTGGATTATGTATTTTGTTCGATTATTAACATAAAACAACCTTGAGGAATATGGAACCCAAAATATTCCAACCTCACAGCCTGGGTTTAATAAAGTTACTTGGCAGTCGTAACCTTGAGCTCTTTTAGTTTTTTAGTGTTAGATGTAGGCCATGGCCTCTCTAATGTTGAGAAATAATGCTCTGTACTTCATATACTTACCCTAAACCTGCTTCATAAATCACACTCTCCGCATTTATCAATTAATAAGCCCATTAAGTGCCAGTTTTTAAACCAAAGTAGCTTCATTTTAGTGCAATCTATAAACATGGGTGGTAGTCTTCCATACCATAGCAACGAGAGGAAGAATGGTGTCATGATCAACATGAATTATTTTTTTTGAAAGGTATTCTGTTTTTTTTTTCTCTTTGTACTAGATATCAACACAATTGTAGGTAAGTGCTTGGATTTTTTAGCAATAAAAAATTTAGCTTCTGAGTAGTAAAAATTATCAGATTATTCATGGTCAGCCAATACACTCCATTTTCCTAAGAATATGCTTATGACCTTCATCCGGTGTTTATTGCTCCAAGTAATCAAAATGTCAAGGATCAACAATACCTTAATAGAATCTGAAGCCTTGTTTCTATATATTTTTTGGAGTCCCACACAGTAGACACAAAGCCCTTTCCATTTTATTTGTTTAAACATCTAGTGTGTGAACTATTTGATTTGTAATTGTACCTTGAATCTCAGCAATTCCAAATCCTTCAGCGCTAGTTATCTTTCCCATATATATGGAATATGATCTAGTCTCTATGGTCATAATGCTAGCGTCTTCCAAGAGAGTGGAGTTTAGCTTTGGCTCCACCTTTAAGGGGGGCGGTGCTGGCATGGTCCTAGTCTCTCTAGGTGGCACTGAAGTCAATCTCTCTTACAAACTAGAGTTTGAATGCTTCTCCAACTATGAAGCTTTGATCAGTGGCCTTGGTTGTCACGCAATACGGGAGCCACTCTTCTATGGATTAAAGGCAACTAAAAACTTGTGGTGAAGCAAACTAACAATGATTAAGCAATCAAAGAGTCCACCTTGGCCTTCTGTATGACAATAGTCCAAAGGCTTATGGACAGATTTGGCAGTCTATAAAAAGACACAACTAGCTAGTTCATTAAAACTAACAAGGGATTGTCGCATCCCTTCTAGCACCTTAAAATTTCACCAAGTATCCTTGCAAAAATTAAAGAAATGTTTGTAATTGTTTTGTCCCTCTATTTTTCTCGTGTGTTTATTTTCCCCTCCCCTATTTTTCTCATCATCCTTATTCTTATGTGACTTTTCTTATTCTTTTCACAAATTCACGCTGATCTGATTCATGAACCCAAACATCCACCCCGTAACATCCAAAAAGGGAGAGGGAGGGCTATCATCTGAATCATAGAAAAGTTGTAGGTCAATAATAAAAGAAATGGTGCCTTTATTTTATCTAAATCATTTCCAAACATCCTATTCCAAAACCAACATGATAGTAAATAAAATGGATAAATCTCCAGGGTTGATGTTCATACGAGTCATGTTACAAGGTCATTTTTACCGGTAATATTTGGAAGGCTCGACACCTATCGCGCAGGTTTTAGGTCTTACACCATGGACACTCAGGCCAACTTAATTCTGCTTTAACATCTTCTCATAGCTTTACCACTTTATTTACTTTTTAAAATAGCACAAAAGTGTGCTTCCAAAATATTATTTTCCAAAACAATGCAAATGCTCCAAGACATAATACAAGAATTTCCAAAACCTCTTTTCAAAACATACAGTTTCAATTTCCAAAATCTATTACATGTTCCATGATATGAATGATTTCAAATTGCCTAACCCACTCGCAATTTCTAACACACGGAAATGCTATCCTCCACCGATAGCTAAAACAACTATCTCTAATGCAGTAATTAAAAGATAACAATACAGATATACAATCTCGTAGTTTAAAAATCAACTTTTTAAAACATTTCCAAAAGAGTATTTAATACTCAATATTTTCCAAAAATCTCATCATACTTTTCCAACCAAATTCATTTTCCAAAACATACCAAATTCCCAAAATCAACATTATTTAGGATCTTTCCACAAATTGGGGCTTTTCTCTTTTAAAATATCACATGCAAGTTTATATACCAAAAATAGATTTAATAGCAAAATCATAACCAACAGTCCCCAATTTGGACAAACCATTAACGCACAAAACATACTCTAAAATCAATCTAAGTACCACAAGATCTATATATCAAAATATACTACAAATACACCAACGAACTCATATCGAGTTAAGGAAATAGACCTCACCTCTTGAAGTGAAGAGAAGACAAGTCGGAAAAATTGCTGGCGACGAAAAGACGATTCGCTTAGATTAAATGGAAGCCCTCGCCGAGCTCTACGTTTTTGTCTAAGGGACTAGGGATAGAAAATGGGTAAAAATAGATGAAACCCAAGCTTGAAAGCTTGAAAACTGTTAACAATGGCGAGAGAGAGAGAGAGAGAGAGAGAGAGAGAGAGAGAGAGAGAGAGAGAGAGAGAGAGAGAAAAGATTTGAAAAAAGTGATGTTTTCCATGCATTCACTGCTTATATAGACGGACAAACCGCGATCGCGAACAGCAAGACAAAACACGATCACAGGCATGACCACAAACGCCGCGGGCACAATCCGCCAAGCAACACGGTCGTGGGCGCGACCTGCTTAGCTACGGCCTGACACCTCGACCTCTCGCGGTCCACGTACCCAAGCCCCAAGCCAAGAGACCTGAGAGCTAGTTTTGATCGTGACCTAGTCGTGGCCCATTAGCAAGCGCAACCTCCAGCCATGCCCATCGTGGGCATGATGATATTGGTTGCAGGCATGACCAGTTTAGTCCAATAATTTATTTATTTATTTAATTTTTTTTTTTTGGCAAAGTTTCTTTTTTATAATTTTTGAGTTAATAGGTTTAAGTTTTAGGCTATCCTCAATTTAGGTAAAGGATGCAGTTTTTTATTATTTTATTATTTTTTGGTTTATTTAAAAAATAATTTGGAAATATGATAATAAGTAGTGCTTTTACTTTTTTTTAAAAAAATTATTTTAATATGGTATGTGGGTAGATGGCTGTAGGTAATCACTTCCTAAAAGAGATTATGGTAGATGGCTGTTGGCACATAAATTTTAACTAAATTTATGATATGTATAGAGCCTATAATAAGATGGCTGTAGGTAGATGGCTGTAGGTAATCACTTCCTAAAAGATCAATATGATCCGTTGAAGTACATAAGTAAAACGACGTTGTATCTCAACAACATTATTCAAGATGCTCAAATGACACGTGGAGCCTACGAAAGATGACACTTGTAGAGCCTACAGCAAGGACACCACATAGGATGAAACCCCAAAGATCAATCCGGTTAATCAAATATACGATTAACCAGATAGCGCTATTATTCAAAATTCAAATGGCTAATCAAATATACGATTAACCAGATAGCACTATTATTCAAAATTCAAATGACGCTATCATTCAATTTGAAATTCAAATTGAAGATGAGGCATTCCTATCACCTGATGGCCCTCCATAAATATGAGGACCATCACACAATACGGGGATCAGAAAATCAGAAGTGAATAGATCAGAGAGAGAGAAAGAAATTGAGAGCTAAAGAAATCGTTACAAGAAAGAAGAAGAGAAGCCTAGAGAACTCAAGAGCCTACGCTAATGGCGATGAATAGGTAAAAGGTTCCAAACCCAAGAATTGTATTTTTGTATTCGAGGGTTCAAAACCCATAATAATCTCAATAAAATATTTATTTTTTCTTAAATTGTCTTTTGTTGTTTATTTTGTTCTTCATTAATCGGAGGTTTCATTTGTATAAAATGTGTAATTAACAATCTGAAATACAGATTGGAAATAAGAATTTGCTATTCAAATAATCAACACTGTTTAGTCCAAAAACTAAACAGTGGACATTTGTAACATAAATTTTGAAATGTGTTGAAACACTTCATAGTTGCTAGAAAAACAAACTTTTTTTTTTCTTTTGAATCTAATCCAAATCTAATCTATTCAAAGCCTGCCCCCTCGTGATTCGTGCAAGTGAATTTTAATTGTTCGAATTACGAAATTTGTTTTTATTTTATTTATTTTTATTTTATTTATTTATTTATTATTTTTTGGCAATTATTTCATGTCTTTTTCCCTCTTTTGCAGGCAACACGCAAGGCGTCAGAGTTTGTTTGCAGGTATCATTGCCCTTTCCAACCTAATGGCAATGAGTGGCTTGAATCCTTGGCAGTGATTGTGTCCTTTCACCCCAATGGCTTGAATCCTTGGCAGTGATTGTGTCTGTCACCCCAATGGCTTAAATCCTTGGCAATGAATGTGTCCTTCACCCCAATGGCTTGAATCCTTGGCAGTGATTGTGTCCTTTCACCCCAATGGCTTGAATCCTTGGCAGTGATTGTGTCCGTCACCCCAATGGCTTAAATCCTTGGCAGTGAATGTGTCCTTCACCCGAACGGCTTGAATCCTTGGCAGTGAATGTGTCCGTCACCCCAACGGCTTGAATCCTTGGCAGTGAATGTGTCTGTCACCCCAACGGCTTGAATCATTGGCAGTGATTGTGTCCGTCACCCCAACGGCTTGAGTTCTTGGCAGTGATTGTATCCGTCACCCCAACGGCTTGAGTCCTTGGCAGTGATTGTGTCCATCACCCCAACAGATTGAGTCCTTGGCAGTGAACGTGTCCGTCACCCCAACGGATTGAGTCTTTGGCAGTGAACGTGTCCGTCACCCCAACGGATTGAGTCATTGGCAGTGAACGTGTCCGTCACCCCAACGGGTTGAGTCATTGGCAGTGAACGTGTCCGTCACCCCAACGGGTTGAGTCCTTGGCAGTGAACGTGTCCGTCACCCCAACGGGTTGAGTCCTTGGCAGTGATTGTGTCCGTTACCCCAACGGATTGAGTCCTTGGTAGTGATCGTGTCCGTCACCCCAACGGCTTGAAACCTTGGCGGTGATTGTGTCCTTCACCCCAACGGCTTGAAACCTTGGCGATGAACGTGTCCGTCACCCCAACGGCTTGAAACCTTGGCAGTGAACGTGTCCGTCACCCCAATGGCTTGAAACCTTGGTAGTGAACGTGTCCGTCACCCCAACGGATTGATTCCTTGGCAGTGAACGTGTCTGTCACCCTAATGGATTGATTCCTTGGCAGTGAACGTGTCCGTCACACCAATGGATTGATTCCTTGGCAGTGAACGTGTCCGTCACCCCAATGGATTGAGTCCTTGGCAGTGAACGTGTCCGTCACCCTAACGGATTGATTCCTTGGCAGTGAACGTGTCCGTCACCCCAACGGATTGAGTCCTTGGCAGTGAATGTGTCCGTTACCCCAACGGATTGAGTCCTTGGCAGTGAACGTGTCCTTCACCCCAATGGCTTGATTCCTTGGCAGTGAACGTGTCCTTCACCCCAACGGCTTGAAACCTTGGCAGTGATTGTGTCCTTCACCCCAATGGCTTGAAACCTTGGTCAAGGGGCTTTTGTCAATTTCTTTATATTATGACATTTTGCCTTCACTAACCATTTTTTTTATTTTATTTTAGGAAGCATGGACAAGACACTTGAATATTTTTCGACGTGACGAGAGGGATGTACTGGATAAATCTGGTCCGAAAATAATTCGGCACAAACCTATCACTACTTTATTGTCACCCACCGAGTTGGACCCCTACATCCCTTTACATACGGCTTCCGAAGACTTGGTCTATATAGGAAGTCGAAACTGCTGTGAGATTCTCGAGAAAGGGCACTCCAAATCAATTGGTTCATTCCCTGTCTCAATCCTTCGTCCATTTTCTGAAGACCTTGACTACTCTGAATTTAATACTTTTCTTAAGAGAATGAAGCATGAAAAACTAAAGTGGGATAATTCTTTTAATGTCCGCGGCATTTCTACCCATTTGCAATCTCCAATATGGATTTTTTGGTTGAATGACGTTCTTTCCACATTTGCCCCTATTTTGAAGAAATGTGGATTTATGCTGCAATCTATGTATCCCAATTTGCATATGCTAGGAATGTCTCCCTGCTCAAAGGATTCTTAGAGCGATGGTCACCTGACACCAACACTTTCTACACCATTTACGGCGAACTTGGGATCTCTTTATGGGACCTTCATCGCATTAGCGGGCTCCCCATTCGTGGTGAGTTTTATGAAGAGTTCACCCCCTCCAATGACATTTTATATTCGTCCCAGACATCCAAGGCGTGCCGTGGGCTTTTCAACATTTATGCTAGCTCTTTGCAATCCAAGAAGTTTAACCACTGGACTTTCAAATTCATTGACGAATCCCCAACTTCGATTAGTGGTTTTCAACGAAAAGATAGAATTCCTGATGATGTGTATCTTTCTGGTTTTTTGGCGAGCTGGCTTAGCGGATTTGTCTTCCCTCACTCTTCCGGGGAAATTCGTCCGACGACTTTTCATGTAGCCACCAAAATGGCAGATGGAACCTTATTTAGCCTGGCCATCCCCATCCTTGCATACCTCTATCATTCTCTTGGTAAAATGGCATCATCATCTTCACCTGGGAAGGAAAATATTTAGGGTCCTTTACATTACCTTTTTGGATGGATTTCACTATATTTTGTCAAGACTTACTCTCATGGGGATCCTCAGTCGATTTATCCAATTCCTGATACTCATTTCATGCCATATCTTGGGTTTATTGGAAACCAATCGGCTACCCAGTTTTTTAATGATAAATTTCCATTTGTGGACTCTCTCCTAACTTATCGTACGGAGTGTCAGTTTAGGGCTCTTACCCATGAAAGTGAACCTTCAGGCGTTCTGGTCGACTCTGAAAGGATATCACCTTTCCATCTTGGCTATCTTATATCTTTGAGGCAAGGGATTTTAACTTTTAAAATGGGATTTAATTTCATTTCTGAACCGTACTCCCCTAACCGATTCGGTCGTCAATTTGGGTTTGCTCAAGCGTGCCCTTCACCGCTTAATGTATCTTGTCGGCAGCCCTCTGAGTGGGCTAAATTTTATTACAACTGGCGCCATACGCTACGCTGTGGTACAAAAGTCTCATTGGAGTTACCAGGCTCCCGATCTACTTCTCACGTAACCATGCCTTATGCCAATTGGTGGTTGGGAACTTCCTTTACCGTGCTTCAATATGTTACTCATTCCCAGCCAAAATCTTCACGCAAGAGAAAACTAGATATGTCAATTAAAGACAGAAAGATGAAGAATCCTTCTTACTCTAGAGCTAGAGCTAGGTCATCATCTTCACCTATTGATCTGGAAGCATCATCACCTCAGAGAATGGATAATAGTCGACCACTTATTGCTCCTTCTCGATCTAGTTACTCAGTTTCAGATCTCCTTCATCTTTTCGAGGATATGTGTAATTCTCAATTTAAAATGAGATTTAGCTTTGAGCAAGCAGATTCTGGTCCTCAATTTTCTAGTCTCGCAAAGGTTTTTCCAGAGACTACGTCTATCAGTGATTGTACAGGAACTTCCCAACCCACCGTAGCGACCAAAACCCCAATGGATCAATTTCGCACATACTTGTACTCTTTTCTTGAAGATAAAGATGAGAATATGATTCAAGAACTCTTTGAGGGAGATGGGTATGAATTAACTGCCTTGGGTCGTATTCGCATTAAGAGTGTTGAAATTCCTTCTCCTACCAAATCTTTTGATTGTTCTCTCAATGAAAGTCGCGAGAGTGAAGATGAGTTTTATGACTACACCCCTCTTTTAGATGGCACACCGACTAAGATGAGTAATTTGCTCCCAGCAAGTGTAGGTTTTTCTTCTCCTTCTTTGAATGAGCCATCCAAGCTATTAGAGAAAGGTATAATTCTTTTTTTTTTTTTTAAATAAATTTTGAATACCTTTCCTTTTCTTAGACACTGCGCCTCGGATGCCTCGGACTTCCCCAGCTGCCTTGCATATGCCATTGGTTACCTTTAAGGGTATTCTTATTCATTCCTTGTACCTCATTTTATTTTATCATGTATACATACTCAAGGAACTCTTTTCTCTTTAGATCATACCACATTGCAGAATCCATGGTCCGCTTGTGGGAATCACAACTTGTCTTCTCCCCCACCTAAGTCTCCTCAAGCCGTACACCAAGGTATACTTCATTCATCTATGTATATAAATTGTTTTTACCTTCTACGTTTTCATTGAGTATCTCCTTCTATTTTTACAGAAAATACTTCTGACACATTGGAAGAGACAGACGAAATTACTTCTGATACGTCAGAAGAGGCCCAAATTCTTGCAGACTTACTTGAAGCAAATGGGGTTAACAAATTATTTGACAAACTTGAAGCACCCTTTGTGCCATCTAGCCTTCTTTTGGGAACTTCCTCTAATGAAGCAGCCACCCATATTCAGAAAGGTCTTATTATTTCTCTCCAATCAATGACAGATGTTAATGGCATGATTGCTGTAGCAAACAACGTTTTCATGATTTTAAAGAGTTTGGGTGTAGACTTCATCTTATTCTTCGAGAAGGTGAAGATATTCCTTGGGTGCTTTGCTTTGAAAACCCAACTTGCAGATTCTTCAAACTTGTCTACTGTAGAATTTGAGGCCCAATATTACGAGAAGAAGCTTCATTTTGACAAAGTTTCTGGTGAACATGAACAGTTGTTTGCTTCAATTATCAATTCGGATGAGCACATTGCGGGTCTTAATCAAAGGATTATTCAAACCAAAGAGTTACTCAAACAACTTGAAGAGGAATTGTTATCCACCCAAGCGAAACATGCATCATTTATGTGTGATTTTGCACAAGCATCCGAGAATGTTTCTAAATCAGAAGAAGACGTGCAAACTGCTCAGAATGTTTTGAGCCAACACAAGAAGAAGAATGGACAACAAAGTGTTGTGGAACGTGCCTTTGAAAGGGCTAAGGCTTCTCTTAATGAATGAATGCACTTTTAATATTTTTTTTTTATTCATCTGAACATAATATATTTATGAAATTTTGCTTAGTGATAGATTTATTTGTAATATGAAATTTCTCAATACAATACATTGATTTGTCTTATTTTAGCCGTTCACAGTTTATACTCTTGCGGGCCAGGAGTATCCAATGTTTTACCACCTTAGATTTCAGTGGGATATTTTAGCAGTTTAACCACATACAATACCGTTGGTGGTTTTTCGACTTTTGTTTGGCCGTACACAGTTTATACTCTTGCGGGCCAGGAGTATCCAATGTTTTATCACCTTAGATTTCGGTGAGGTATTTTAGCAGTTTAACCACATACAATACCGTTGGTGGTTTTTGACTTTTTGTTTGGCCGTACACAGTTTATACTCTTGCGGACCAGGAGTATCCAATGTTTTACCACCTTAGATTTCGGTGGGATATTTTAGCAGTTTAACCACATACAATACCGTTGGTGGTCTTCGACTTTTGTTTGGCCGTACACAGTTTATACTCTTGCGGGCCAGGAGTATCCAATGTTTTATCACCTTAGATTTCGGTGAGGTATTTTAGTAGTTTAACCACATACAATACCGTTGGTGGTTTTTGACTTTTTGTTTGGCCGTACACAGTTTATACTCTTGCGGGCCAGGAGTATCCAATGTTTTACCACCTTAGATTTCGGTGGGATATTTTAGCAGTTTAACCACATACAATACCGTTGGTGGTTTTCAACTTTTGTTTGGCCATACACAGTTTATACTCTTGCGGGCTAGGAGTATCTAATGTTTTACCACCTTAGATTTCGGTGGGATATTTTAACAGTTTAACCACATACAATACCGTTGGTGGCTTTTGACTCTTGTTTGTTTGGCTGTACACAGTTTATACTCTTGCGGGCCAGGAGTATCCAATGTTTTACCACCTTAGATTTCGGTGGGATATTTTAGCAGTTTAACCACATACAATACCGTTGGTGGCTTTTTTTTTTTTTTTTTGCCCTAACTTTTGCCTAGGCCGCCTTTTCGGGTTTTCAACCTAGCAAGCTTTTTTAAGGGTAATATCTCTTCAAGAACCTTGCATTGGTTGGGGGAATGATTCTGTCACCATCTATCGTTATCAACAAATAGGCCCCATTAGAATAAACCTTCTCAATCACATAAGGTCCTTCCCATTTGGGCTCAAGCTTTCCTTTGGTTCTTCGTGAGACTACTATGGGTGTTCTAACCATTAGTACCAAGTCTCCCTTTTTAAAGGAACGAAGCCTCACTCTTTTATTGAATGCATTTGCCATCCTTTGTTGGTAGATTTCCAAGTTCTGTTGAGCATACAACCTTCTTTCATCCAGGGTCTCCAGCTCAGCCAACCTCACTCTTGCACTTTCATCTTCTGTTAAGGACTCTTGTATTGCCACTCGTAATGATGGTATTTGAACCTCAAGTGGTAACACTGCTTCTCCTCCAAAAACCAACGAATAAGGGGTTGCTTGAGTAGGAGTTCTGTGCGAAGTCCGATAAGCCTACAAAGCTTCTTGTAACTTTTCGTGCCAAGCTTTTTTGTTCTTATCCACCATCTTCTTAAGAATTTTGCACAATGTCTTGTTGAAAGCTTCTGCCAAACCATTGGCAGGTGCATGATATCTTGACGAATGGTTGTTTTTGATTTTGTACTTGGCAAATAACTTGTTCAAAGCATTACTCCTGAATGGCTGTCCATTATCCATGATGATACTTTCTGGAATTCCGAACCTGTAAATGATATGGGTTCGGATGAACTCAGTGACAACTATACTTTTTATATCCTTTAAAGCCACGACCTTTGCCCATTTTGAGAAATAGTCAGTTGTAGCTAGGATGTATCGATATCCTGCTGAAGATGGAGGTACAAAAGGTCCAATAATGTCCATACCCCATGCTGCAAATGGCCAAGAACAAGTTGTTAAATGTAAAGGCTCTGGGGGTTGGTGGAGAAAGTTCCCATGGAATTGGCAGACTTGGTATCTTCGAGCATAATCTATGCAATCTGCGATCATAGTCGGCCAATAGTATCCCAACCGTTTTAGCTGCATATGTAATTTAGGACCACTTTGGTGTGCCCCACATACACCTGCATGTATTTCTGCCATTACCTCTTGAATACGCTCCTTGGCTATACACCGCATATACATTCCATCCAAAGACCTTTTGTATAACCCATTATTCCACGAGACGAATTTGGTAGCCCTGCGTCTCACTTCAATTCTTTTTTACTTTATCTTCAGGTAGCCTGTTGGAGGTAAGCTATGAATGGTTCCCGCCAATCCTCCTCGTTTTCTCCTTTCGTGGTGACGACCAAGATTGGAACCAAGTCAGAAACTTCTTTTAAAGGTTGTAACACCCTTCTTTCACCTACCGTGATAGTAATTGTTTTGCTATCTGGTAGGGTGAGTGATGCAGCCAAACTTGCAAGTGAATCAGCTCAAGTATTTGTTCTTCTTTTCACGTGGAAAATATGTGTTTTCCTGAATTGCGAAAGCAATTAATCAGCCCTTTCATGATACGGGATGAGACTTGTTTTCTTAACAATGTATTCTCCACGGAGTTGCTTTACCACCAGTTCCGAATCTCCATAAATTGAGAGTTCTTCAATAGGAATTTGTAATGCCAATTCTAATCCAGCAATTGCAGCTTCATATTCTGCCTCATTATTGGAGCATCCTTCACTTAAGGCGAAAGAATGGGTGATTATGGCATTGTCTGGAGTCACAAACACAATTCCAATTCCAGCTTTATTGTTTTTAGGATTGTCTTGCTTCTTGCCATCTGGACTCCTTGAAGCTCCATCAAAATACATCTCCCATCCTTTCTGAATTTCTACTTGCATGACTTCTTCATCTGGTAAATCAGTTACTAGAGGTGAGTCATCAGGTATAGGATGTGCTGCCAAAAAATATGCTAGAGCTTGCCCCTTTACAGCTCTTTGGGGAACATATTCAATTGCGAATTATTGGAGAATTACAGCCCACTTTGCAATCTTCCCTGAAAGTATGGGCCGTGAAAGTATATATTTCAAGGGGTCTGCTCTTGATATTAACTTGACTTCGTGTTCCAAGACATAGTGCTTTAGTTTTTGCAAGGCGAACACCAAGGCAAGACATGTCTTTTCGATAGGAGAGTAATTGACTTCTGCCCCAACCAAAGTAAGACTCAAGTAATACAAGGCATTTTCTTTCCCATGCCCATTATGTTGTGCCAACAGTGCCCCTAACGAACCATCCAAGGCTGTTATGTACAACAAAAGTGGTTTCCCTTTTATTGGGCTCATGAGTACTGGAGGCTTCAAAAGATACTCCTTAATACTATTAAAAGCATTTTGGCACTGCTGATCCCATTCAAATGGAACACCCTTTTTCATCAATCTTGAGAATGGCAACATCGACCAGCCAAGTTAGAAATAAATCTTCTGATATAGGCCAATCTCCCTTGTAGCCCCTTCAATTCCCTCAAATTTCGTGGAGGAGGCATTTCAGCAATGGCTTTAATCTTGGTAGGGTCAATTTCAATCCCTTTGTTTCGAACCACAAACCCTAGAAATTTTCCTGATGAAATTCCAAATGCACATTTTAGTGGGTTCATCTTGAGTTTGTACCTCCTCAAACGTTCGAAGATTTTTCTCAAATCTTTCACATGGTTTTCCTTTTCCTTTGTCTTGACGACAAGATCATCAACATAGCATTCGATGGTGTCATGGAGCATATCACCAAAAATTACAGTCATCGCCCTTTGATATGTGGCCCCAGCATTTTTCAGGCCAAAAGGCATTACCTTATAGCAAAAGACTCCTCTTGGAGTCCTGAATGCAGTCATTTCTTCATCTTCAGGTGCCATTCAGATTTGATTGTATCCTGAGTATCCATCCATGAAAGACAAGGTTTCATACCCAGTAGTTGCATCTACAAGAAGCTCAGTGATGGGCAAGGGAAAGTCATCTTTAGGACAAGCCTCATTGAGATCACGGAAATCAATGCAGACCCTTATTTGACCGTTCTTTTTCTTGACCGGCACTATGTTTGCTAGCCAGGTTGGATATTGGACTTCCCTAATGAATCCTGCATTGATAAGCTTGTCGACTTCGGCTTCAATTTGGGCTGTAAGCTCTGGTCGAGTTCGCCTTTGAGGCTATTTAACTGGCCGTTCTCAGGGTGAATTGCAAGCTTATGGACTGCAATCTCTGGATTAAGACCAGGCATCTCACTGTAGTTCCATGCAAATATGTCACGATACTCCCTTAAGAAGGAAATATATTACCGAGCTTCTTCTTCCTTTAAATTTGCACTAATGAAGGTTGGTTTGTTTTCTCCTTCATCACCCAGATTTATTTCACGAAGGTCATCCACGGTGGCTTGGCCTCCTGCTTCAAATTCTGTTGGTGCAGGTTGAGCTTCATCTTGGTCAACATCTTCCAACACATCTTGAGTGATAGTCATGTTTACTGGAAATTTTTCCTCACCCCCCGATAGCCTAACCCTTCTGTCCTAGCGGTGATAATACCGCCTTGCTGGATAGCCTGCCTCTGCGAAGGTGTTAATGCAAAATCAAAGGGTGTCATTGTTTCTGGTATTTTTTCAGGATCTAAACCAACTTTCACCAACATCTGTGTAATTTCTGCACTGAAAGTAGGCTTCTCAAAACTCGAGATGTTTTCTTCTAGCACTTGTTCAACTTTCACTTTCTGTTCAACATCTCCGAGTGAGTGGAATATGATGGGTTTTGACCCTTTTCCTTTAGAAGGGACCACAATCTTATTATATTTCTCCACATCGGTGCATTCTGTCCTCCTTAATGGCAACGTGAACTCACCCTTGAGATCCAAAATTGGATTTATTGGGGCTAGAGCCTTTGCCCCCAGTTTCCTTTCGGACTTTGGCACATATCGAAAAGTTCTTTTTGTTGAAACTGGAGTAGACTCTAGAGCGTCTTTGACATTCGGAGTATTTTCAGACTTTTTCACATCTTTTCCCTTTTTTTGTGAAGTCTTTGTATAGAAGCGAGCATCAGCATAATAGGCCTCTACTTCTCCAAATGGATCATTGTCAGCCACAATTGTCCCTTCTTTTTTGGGTGAAGGCAACGGGTACTTGATACATTGGTGATAAGTTGATGGCACTGCATGATGATTATGCATCCATGGTCTCCTAAGCAAAGCATTGTAAGAGGTGTCTACATCAATGACCAAGAACTCAGTGCTTTCTTCAATATCCCCAAACTTGGTTCGTAATTCAATCTTTCCCATTGGGTGTTGTTCATTCTGATTAAATCCTTGAATGACCAGACGACTTGGGCGCAGTTGTGAAATTCGAATCTCTAATAGGTTTAAGGCCCTTCGAGGCAGGAGGTTTACCGCAGATCCTCCATCAACCAAAATTCGAGAAATCTTCACATCATGGATAAGCCCAGTTATAAACAAAGGCCGATTATGGTCTGTCATTTCAGCATATATGTCTCTGTCACCAAAGGTTACCATGGCCATGCATGTAGTTGCCTTCTCTTGATTTCTACCATCGATTTCTTTGTGGAAATCCTCTGGCTTGGACAGGGCATATATTAAAGACTTTCGAAGCTCTTGAGACATTTTCAGTGCATTATATACACTCAACAATGCTGGAATTTTCTTTAGATGAGCTAGTACATCGTATTTCACTTGCTCTTCCTCTAGCAAAACCTGTGGAACTTCTGACGTTTGAGGGTTTTGAGGATTTCGTAATTTCCTCCGGTAGGTCAAATAAGTCTGGCATACTTCAGCAACCGTATTTTCATTGACCTCAACTTCTTTTATTCCCTCACTTATTTGGACCATGTTAACTGGTCCAGCTGCAGGGTGGTCATCATCATCAGTCACTTCTCCATCTTGGATTTTTCAACAAAGACAGGATTTTCAACTTGTTTTTGGGGTTCATCTTTTGAGAGAGCCCTTTCAATAGCTCCTATAACATTTGTTGCCACTGTTCTTAGTTCCAGTTTCTTTAAGGCCTTATTTCTTCTTCGCCTTTGTCTTTTCAAAACTTGACTGGATGACATATCAAGTCGAGCCCCTAGGGGCATAGAAGAAACCGTTTTGCGTTTTTGCAAATTCCTCATGAATTTTCAAAACAGTCCCTACATTTTTAGAGCAGACCAATTGATGTTGATTCAAATCCTGTTGGGCCAACAGGTGTTCCTTATTCGAACCTTGTCGGGTCAACGGGTGCCCCTTATTCTGTCGAGCCAACGAGTGTTCCTTATTCGAACCCCGTCGAGCCAACGGGTGTTCCTTATTCGAACCCTGTCGAGCCAACGAGTGTTCCTTTGGCTCCTGAGAGTTGACTGAGATTTGGTTTGACCGATTTTGTGCTTTGAACAGAACTATCGGTTCGTAGGCCGCAACTGCTTTTTCAACAACGGGGGCCTTTTTTCCATCAACAGGAGTTTGGGTCATTACCCTCCTCCCAATGGTCCTAATGATGGCCATGTTTTCAGTAGAGGCTTTCTTCTGGGCAAACTCTACCATTTTAATGGAGTCTTCTACCCTTTTGAGCAGTTGGGCCACAACATTTTTTTTGTTGCCCCTGTTGAAGCTGCAACAAAAGTCGTAGTTGCAAACTGATTAGCCTCCTTTGCCTGAATTAGAAAGCTCTTCGTTCGGGTTGTGGCCCTCACAGTTGCGTACTGCTTCGACGCTTTCACATAATCTTCAGTAATCTTTCTCAAACTTTCAGTTTTCTGGAGAAGTGTGACTTTCTTTGTCACACCAGTTACCTTCGAGACAGCCAAGAGCTTTCGCTCCGGAGCCCCTTGGGTGATAGGGGAAAGAATTGCATCTTTCCAGGATTTCGCTTGTTCTACCTTTGGGACAGCCAAGAGCATTCGCTCTGGAGCCCCTTGGGTGATGGGTGCTATCTCTACCCTTGGTGATTTCAGAACCACTGGAGTGTAGGTTTGTCTCTTGACAGTTGCTTCAGCATTCTTATAACAAAAGAATACGTCAGTAAGTTTCAACTATATATATATATTTTTGTTCTTCAAAAGATGGGAGGAAAAATAAGTCCCACTGGGCGTGCCAGAATTTGTAGACACAAATTTTAAAACATGAAGTGTGTTCATAGCTCCTATAACATTGAACTTTGTGTATCTTTGGGTTTAGGATTTGCGCCTCTTTTCTACCCATTATATAACAAATTTTGTGTCTAAAAAAGTCTTTATATTTTTATAGCCAAATATGCTCATGGTAAAAAAAAAAAAAAAGTCTGTTTTTCTATTAAAAAAAAAAAGGTCCGCTATTGGCACATAAATTTCATTCAAAAAAATGGGGGGTTATCAAGTCTCACTGTGTGATGTGTTCTACCAGGGACTTTGTTTGGTCTAATTAGATTAGATTTAGATTAGATTAAAAAAAAAAAAAAAAGGTCTATTTTTTCTAGCAAAATCTGCTGTTTTGGGCTCATAGTTAGCGCGAAAAAAAAAAAGCCAAACAGTTTGCTTTTGAAAAAGCATGAAGAAGAAAACAAAATGCCAAAGTAAAAGTTGATTGCTCTACCCGTCAGCCACTTCTGATTTATTGAAACCTTGGCAGTGCTTTGCTTCAATAAAAAAAGGGGGTTTTGTTTGGCACATAAAAAAAAAAAAAAAACCGGCGTTGGTTTGTTCTTCAAAAAATTATGTGTTCATATTTGGGTTCAAAAAAAAAAAAAAGTCTGTAAACAAATACATGCTATTACAAAAGAGAAGCATACCTGATTAAAATAAAAAAAAGGGACCGCTGAAAATTGCTGAAAAAAAAATTCTGCTGGAAGAATAAAGTTGTAGGAGGAAAAATATCTATTGTCTACATGCATGGATAGGTATTATATAAGCAAATATTTTTGCTTAAGAAGGGAGGTAGTGGTCTCCTAAAATACTTCAAAAAAGCAAGAGTTTAGGTAGGATTTGAAATACTAAGTAAGAGTTTGTGTAGGATTAGAAATCCTACCAATGCCAATCCATCCTATTCCATTTAGACAAACTCCTAAAATATATATATATATATCTGCTATAAACAAAATCCTAAAAATAATAAGTGGCAAGTTGGAGGCCAACAAAAGAAAAAGGCCAATTAAAAAAAAATGGTGGCCTAGAAAAGGAAAAAATCCATGATGGTCTAGAAAAATCCATGATGGCCTAGAAAAAAATCTGCTGTAAAAAATGTTGGCAAGTTGGAGGCCCACAAAAGAAAAGGCCCACTTAAAAGATGGTGGCCTAGAAAAGGAAAGATCCATGATGGTTTAGAAAAATCCATGATGGCCTAAAAAAAAAAAATCTACTGTAAAAAAAATGGTATCAAGTTGGAGGCCCACAAAAGGAAAAGCCCATTTAAATTCCTGGGTCTTACCCATGACCCTAAAATTTATAAATAAATAAATAATAAAAAGGGATCAAGTCCACAAAAAGGGTCCATGGACTATAAAGAGTAATTGACCCATAAAAAAAAATTTAAATTTAGTCCATTAAAATAAAAAGAACCCATGCAACAAAAGTAAAAGGGCCCATGAAAAGAAAAAAAAAAAAAAAAGCCCATGGACTACAAGGAGCAGTCAACCAAAAAAAAAAAAAAGAAGAAGAAGAAGCAAAGAAATAATCCAATCAAAGACCTAAAGATCATCCAGATAAAAGTGCCAAATTATCGTGACTCGCACAATTAAGAAAATTCACTTGTGCAAGTCACGAGGGGCATTTGTTGGCACATAAATTTTAACTAAATTTATGATATGTATAGAGCCTATAATAAGATGGCTGTAGGTAGATGGCTGTAGGTAATCACTTCCTAAAAGATCAATATGATCTGTTGAAGTACATAAGTAAAACGACGTTGTATCTCAACAACGTTATTCAAGATGCTCAAATGACACGTGGAGCCTACGAAAGATGACACCTGTAGAGCCTACAGCAAGGACACCACACATGATGAAACCCCAAAGATCAATCCGGTTAATCAAATATACGATTAACCAGATAGCGCTATTATTCAAAATTCAAATGGCTAATCAAATATACGATTAACCAGATAGCACTATTATTTAAAATTCAAATGACGCTATCATTCAATTTGAAATTCAAATTGAAGATGAGGCATTCCTATCACCTGATGGCCCTCCATAAATATGAGGACCATCACACAATACGGGGATCAGAAAATCAGAAGTGAAAAGATCAGAGAGAGAGAAAGAAATTGAGAGCTAAAGAAATCGTTACAAGAAAGAAGAAGAGAAGCCTAGAGAACTCAAGAGCCTACGCTAATGGCGATGAATAGGTAAAGGGTTCCAAACCCAAGAGTTGTATTTTTGTATTCGAGGGTTCAAAACCCATAATAATCTCAATAAAATATTTATTTTTTTCTTAAATTGTCTTTTGTTATTTATTTTGTTCTTCATTAATCGGAGATTTCATTTGTATAAAATGTGTAATTAACAATCTGAAATACAGATCAGAAATAAGAACCTGCTATTCAAATAATCAACACTGTTTAGTCCAAAAACTAAACAGTGGACATTTGTAACATAAATTTTGAAATGTGTTGAAACACTTCATGTTTTAAAATTTGTGTCTACAATGGGTAATCGAGAGAGTTGTCTAGTATGTGAAAAAGGCAAGGAAACAAACGTCAAATAAAAGATTCGATCATAGAGTTTGATTTAACTACGATGTTAACAACTGCTTGATGAATTGAATCTTAAATTGTAATAAACACGTAGCAGTAGGAAAACAATGGGATAGGGAGTTAGGACAAAAACAAAAATAAGGACATATGACTCCAACCCTAAATTTATAGCTGAAATGGATAAATTATTGAAATTGCAATCATTTCAAAATTTAATTATTTTAAAAAAAAATTCAAAGGTTTTGCTTATTATAATCTAGTAGTTTCTTCTTCTTCTTTTTCACATACGACCTAACATATGTTTGGTTTGTTCTGTTTTTTATTTATTTTATTTTATTTATTTATTTATAAATAATTTATTTTTTTTATTTTCCATTTTTTAGTGCTTTTTTTAAAAATATTTTACGTAATAATTTTTTTTAAAATTTTTTGTAAATACATCAACCAAGATACACTTAAAAAATATAAATATTTGTGAAAAAAGTATTTTTAAAAAACCACTAAAAATCAGTAATTTTTTGTATTTTATTGTATTCAATGAATTTTTTAAAAAATTGTATACAAATTTTATAACTTTTAAATATATCAAGATTAAATGAATCTAATTTTTTTTAAATATTTAAACAAATCACTAAAAATACAAAAAATACGAATTCAAAACTCATAAAATTGTTTTTAAAAAAAATATCCAAACCAAATAAAGTACATAACTAAATTACGGAAAAGTATCTCCAACTCTTCAATAATTTTGTCAAATATTTATCAAATCAATAAATAGTCATTTTTTTTATCAAATTTAAATTTGATAAAAAATTTAAAAGATGAAACATTGGGGATAATTTATTTATTTTCCCAACAAATTTGATGCAACCATAAATTTGCCATACGAAGAAATGTTTTAATAATATTTTGATGAAAATTTGACAAAAGAATTAGAATAATTCATATCAAATCAAAAAAAAATTTGGGTCAAATTTATAATCAAACTAAATAATAAAATTTATGAAGAATTGGAGATACTCTTAAATATATATATATACACATGCGTGTGTGTGTGAAATAATATGAGTGGACTCGTATATTTTATCATAAATTTCATCATGTAATGTGTAAGACCATTATTATCTTACATGATTGGTTCGATGTAATAGTATTTTTGGTATGATAAATGATGTTTTAGGCCATGTAAATGTAAATATCTAGGAATAATTACAAAAAATCGTTTTTGAGTTTTATAATAAAATAAACAATGAATTTTTAATTTTAACAATTTAAATTATATTATTTTGATTTATTTTAAATTTAAATATTTGACTATTTTTATTAAATAAAATTGTCAGAAAAATAATATTTTAAAATGTATAAAATATATTTTTTTATTAAATTTAATGATTAAAGGAAAATTTACCCATAAATCCTATTTTCTAAAAAGTTGAACCATTTAATCCTAAAAGTTTTCTTATGCACCATTTAGTCCTTTTTTTACATTACAACATCATCATCCAAACAACATCAAATATCATCATCAAAACAACATCAAACCTCACAACATCATCATCAAACAACATCAAATATCATCATCAAAAAAACATTAAGATTATTCATTTTTCTTTGTCCAAACATTAACCTAATTTTTTTCCTCTTTGAAATTATTGCTAAACTCGTTGAACTTTTTTATTGCTTTGTTTTCTACCTCCAGTCATCAGTTTCATAAAGATCGCATTTGTTATAGTGGATTCTGCATTTAAGCCTTTAATTGCGGAATTACATATAACTGATAATATTGAAGAAAAAAACAGTACATTTGATGCTGAACGGTGTGGATTTGTTGTTTTCGTCTCACAGGTTGTTCACGGCTGTTCATCTTGTCACCGGAATACCAGTTCGGCGGCGGTTTTGTCAGCGAGAGATAGCGAGGCCAGTTTTGGTCACTCATTGAGGCCTTTGAAACGCCTAAGAGATCCGGCTACAACGCGCCCGCGGCGATTGTTGGGATCTGTAAACTGAGTCAGAATCCAGGAACCGTGGATTTGGATTCGGCCAAGTCAGCGAAGTCGTCCGATCCGATTTGAGGTTGTCTAACCCCTCATCGTTGATGTTCATGATAAACATTAGATTATTGAAATCTGATGTTCATGATGGTGTAAATGAATCTGATGTTTCATTCTACAATTTTAAACATTATTGAAATCTGATGAATATTAGATGTTTGAAATCTAATGTTTGAAACATTAGTGTAATTTTTCACGGTGTTTGAAATCTAATTTCAAATATTATAATTTTTCACATTATTGTAATTTTTGATGTTTGAAATCTGATATTTGATATCTAATTTTTGATGTTTGAAATCTAATTTTTCATGATGTTTGTTCATGATGTTCTGACGTTGATGTTCATGATGATAAATATTAGATTATTGAAATCTGATGTTCATGATGGTAAATGAACATGATGTTTCATTCTATAATTTCAGTCAATACCATGTTAGGGTTTTCCTCATTTACCCTTACTAAAAAGGGTAAAACATAGTGTAACATTGGTTATTTTGTCATTAACATTAGCTTGGGACTAATTGGATCATAAGATAAAACATAGGACCAAATGGATCATAAGATAAAGATTTGGGATTTATTGGTGCATCGCCCATGATTAAAAGACTAATTTTTTTTTATCAATTTTATTTAACGAAAATAAATAAATAAATTAGATTAAAAAATAAAATATAGATTTTAAATTAATAAAATTTAAAAATTATAATTTATTTTGTTACAAAAGTGAAATTTTAGATTTTTTTTAAATTTTTTTTCCAAATATGTATATAGTAATTGGGCGAACACCCGGCAGTCGGTGTTCCTCTGGTTTGCCCCAAAAAGTTACATTCGATTCGACTTTGCGAGTGGACGCTGAGACTAAATATTCTTCTTCAGCATCCAGGAAGCCCTTTGCATCTGCTATAGAGCTGGTTCAAGATTTGTTGTTTTTGTTACTTTTTTGTTTGGAGACAGAGAAAATGCTGGACATAAATCTTTTCCGGGAAGATAAGGGTCACAATCCGGAAATTATACACGAATCTCAGCGCCGGAGATTCGCAAACGTCGATCTTGTCGATGAGGTCATTGCTCTTGACAAAGAATGGCGACAGCGTAACTAATCTCTCTCACGATTCTTCTTCTTTTTTATTATTTTTTATTTTTTATTTTATTTGAATTTTTTAAATGAGTTTAGGTTTTGATAATATTTGTTTGTATGATGATGAAACTTCGTATGGTTGTTTAGGTCAATTTGAGTACGATGGTCTCAGGAAAGATTTTAACAAGATTAACAAAGAAGTCGCCAAATTAAAGATTGTTAGTGTTATGATTGATTTTTTTTACTTGGGGCTTTGTTGTTCATGTTCAAACCAAATTATAGAGAACTTTTTAAACTGAATATCTGTGTGGTTATGTTGTATGTATGTAGGGATGGATTTGTGTTGGGTATTTAAACTTAATTGCGGACAATTTATTAAACTTGAAATTTTGCACTATTGTGTTTCATTTGAATTTTGGTAAAATGGGCTTTCTTAGTTTGAAACCCATTACACATGTGGGCATTTGGATTAATTTTCAATTGTTTTTTTTTTTTTTTTTTTAATACTGCAAGACATGAAGAAAGTAGTAAAGTGGGACTGTAGAAAATGTGAATTCAGGGTTGGACACTGGTGATTAAAAAATCCATTGATGTGAGGATGGAAAAATTGGAAAGAAAGATACAAGAGTTGGAAACTCTACCTCTAGGCCCCGTTTGTTTTGGGGTGTAATGAATGGGAGGGGATTAGGATGGAGGTGGGGTTATTTAGTGTGGTGTTTGTTTGTAGAGTTGGGGAAGGGATTAGGATGGAGGAGGGGATATCGATGGAGGTTAGAAGGAGGATTGGGATGGAGGAGGTGGAGGTGGAGGTGGAGGTGGTATTAGAAAAATAGCGAGGGGATTAGAAATTTTTTTATTTTTTATATATTGGGAATTTTTTTTAAATATTAATATTTAATTTTTTTTAAATATTAATATTTAATTTTTTATATTTTTTTATTTATTTTATTATTTTATATAAAAATAATTTAACAATTCCTACACTAACAACTATCATCAAAACAAACACAATTTTACTTAATTCCCTCACTATGAATCTCCTCCATTCTACCTCTGAAAACAAACCGGCCCTAGGGAAAGAGGAAAGAGGAAAGAGGAAAGACAAGTTGCTTATCCTCCTTATGTTTGGTTTAGATGAGAAGGAAGGAAAGAAGGGAAAATGTGTTCTTTGTTTTTTTCATTAATCCATGGGAAATAAAAAAGAAGAGCCAATTGTTTAATGCCCAGAAGGGAGGAAAGTCATCCTCCTTGTTTCCACCCACTTTTGGAGGGAAAGACTTAGTTAGCCTGGAGGTATAGTGCTTCCAGACTCTATTTCTTCTCTCTCTGTTGCTTCCAACCCATTGTACTCTAGGGTTTGAAGATGGGTTTATCAGCATGGTTGACGAATCAAATATTGGGGATAACTGTCCTGCTAATGAACCAGTCTATTTGTGTTCTTGTTGTTTTTATCCTCCATCATGCCCTTTACACGGTCAGTTATGGTAGGTATCTAAGCATCCATTAGTTAAGGGGGTCGGGGGACAAAGCACAAACTGCACTTTGGTCTTTTCATAAATTGGATGGAACGAGACACTTGGGTTATGTAATCTATATGGGCTTTTTTCTCAAAAATCTGCACAGTTAGATAGGACTTTTGGACATTGGATTCCACAGCTGCCCATGTTTTATTTTTCTGAATTTCATACTTTTGTGCCACAAATTGGATGTTAGAGCTTACAGATGATGGTTGTTTGGTTTCGAAATGAATTTAGTAGTTTCTACTCAATGTAGAAATTGATATTTTTTCTTTGCCCTTGTGTCTTGGGATTTTAAACAGTCTGGTGGGGATGCTAGTGAAGTGATTAGAAGTACTGAGGATAATAAAAAATTGACAGCAGAAAAAGAAACAGAAGTTCAAGAGGGTCGAGCAGCCTTGTATTCAAAATTGGAAATAATTGGAAACCTTGTGCATGATTCAGTTCCAGTTGACAATGATGAGGTATGGATGGAATTTTATTTGTCATCAAATTTATGAAAAATGGGTCCATTATTTTTAGCCGACTTTGACTAATTTTGTAGGCAAATAATGCCATAATTCGATCATGGGGAGAGAGACGGTTGGAACCCAAGCTGAAAAATCATGTTGACCTTGTTGAGCTTCTTGGAATTGCAGATATAAAGAAAGGTATTAAGTTGGATGTTTATTTTGTCTGGTTATTTAAGAAAATGTTCCTACATGACATTAAGATGATTAAAACGTGAGTAAATTTCATGTTACCCCCCAAACTACCACTAAACTTCAATTTGACCCCTGTCTGTAAACAATTTTACACCTAAGCTATTCTGATTTGGATCAATGTGACCTTGCCATCACATGCCGTCTATAATCAAACAAAAATCTTTATTTTACCCCCCAAACCCTCTGTTCAGGGTCTAATTGAGTTTTAAGAGATATTTTGGAGGGTAAAATGAAGGGATTCTGTTTGATTATTGATGGCAGGTGATGACGTGAGTCACATTGATCAAATTCAGAATAGTTTGGATGTGAAATTGATATATAATATAATTAAAAGGACAGGGGTCAAATTGTTTTTTGAGGGATAGTTTGGGGGTAAAATGACATTTGCTCTTAAAACATACGAGTACTGGTTTGAACTGCTGTGTAATCGAGGTTGTATTTTTTCTACAAGTCTGTTTTCAAAAATTTTTTGTTTCACTCTATTGTAATGTATTGTGTTGACTAGAATGATTGATCAGAGGTGTAATGTCTTTTGTACCTTTCTTCCTTCCAAATTACTCTAAACATTATTTGTAGTGTGGATTTTATCGAGGTTTGTATTATTTTCCTATTGAAAACTTTGTGTCAGGTTGCTGCACTAGGTAGCTTTGAATCTGAATGTCATAGAGTTATTTGCTTGTGCTCTATCTTTGGTCATACGTGTTGCTGTAGAACAAGTAATTCAATCAATAAAAAACCTGTGCATCGAGGTTAGCAATGTGGAGATTAATGTTCATTAGATTTGTGCTGACTTCCATTATACTTCTAACATCTATGTTCTACTACTTTTATCATATAGACGATTCCCTCAAATATCTTGGTTTTCATGGCTCATCCATCACCTATGAAGTATGAACACTTCAACTTGGTTGTCTTGGTTTTCATAACTGTGTCTAACACCGTAACACCTTGGACATGTTAAGATACGTATCAAACATGCCACGTGGTGCGTCTTATTTTTTTCCTTTATTTTTCTCTTCCTGAACACCTATGTTCTATCTCTGGATATGCTTCAAGACACAACTATCATATCATGCCATTAGCTGTAAAAAGAGTTATCCTTGATTCATAATCACCACTATGTAAACATGTTTGTGTTAATCATCACTTATGTAGTATTCTCTTCCTTTTAAACGATACAAAAAAGTAGAGCATTATTTCCCTTAATTTCTGAATTAGTGCTTGATTGTTGAAGTTGAGTCATCATTCTGAATTAGTGTTTGATTGTTAAAATAATATTTTCTATATTGAATAGGTTAAAATTATGAATTTGAGTGGTTTTTTCATGTTGAATTTGTGATAGTTTTTTATTACTTTTAGTTGCTTGTAGATGTAAATACATAGCAAACGAAAATATAAAAAGTTTTTTTTTTTTTGGTCGTATCCTTGTCGTGTCCGTTCTGTGGTCGTATCCATGCTTGTTAGATTCTCTCAAATGCAATTCTTTTATAATTATGTGTTATTAGGTTCATTAGGATGCTAATGCAAATGTTCTTGAAACATCTAGGTGCTAATGTAGCTGGAGGTAGAGGTTTCTATCTGAAAGGAGATGGTGTACGCCTTAATCAAGCTCTAATTAATTTTGGTCTTGATTTTTTGGAGAAAAGGGGGTACACTGCATTGCAAACTCCATTCTTTATGAGGAAAGATATCATGGCAAAGTGTGCTCAGTTAGCACAATTTGATGAAGAACTTTACAAGGTAACATGTGCAATGTTTTTGAGATCATTAGTATATCAAGGTACTGAGTGAAGACATATTATCTGAATACAAAAATTTACGTGCATCTGTACTCATTGACATTTTTTTTGGGGTTGGAGCTTCAATGTGTTTGTTTATTTGTAAGCTCATCCACAAACTATATAGTTTTGAACATACGAGTTTGTTGATTAGTACATGTTGGCACTCTAAGATCTTTAGCCTATGGTTTGCCAAATTCCAGTTAGTAATTTTTTTATGGTTAACTTTACGAGTATCTATTGCAAAAATATATATAGTATCACATTCCGTGAAACATGTATGAAGATTTATCGAGTTCAATTCAATTCAAACCAAATTTGAATTGCAGAATAAAGAAATAAATTGTTGCATTGAATGACTAGGGCTATGCAAAGAATTTCTCTCCATGGGATTATTCATTTCTCGATGCTTCAAATTGTATCTATTGAGCTGTATCTTTCAAATGAGATTTATAGGCACGGGTTTGTGTATTTAGCATTTTTTGCTTGACAAATTGTTGGTACGCTTCATAAAGTTCACCATAACAAGAGGATGCCTGATTTAGTTATTTTTTTACAGGTAACTGGTGAAGGAGATGACAAATATTTGATTGCTACTGCTGAACAGCCACTATGTGCTTATCATCTAGATGATTGGATCCATCCTTCACAGCTACCAATAAGGTTATAACTACTTACATGAATGATATTTGCCTTTATGGCTACTAAAGAATGTTGGAGCATGGACACAGATATGACATGATACGAGTACTCTGACAACTTTTAAAAAGATTTGATACATGAAAATGATAATGACTTCATTTTTAATAAATAATAGGACATGCTCGGACATGTGTCCGATATGTGTTGGGGTGTGTCTAACAAGTGTTTGTGTCCAACGTTGAACATGGAAACAACACCTTTTTAGAAGTGTTTCTGCTTTTTAGATGGTGGCTTTTATGTTTTATGTTTTTGGTTATAAATCTTTAGTGGCTGCTCTTTGTTGAATTTATGTTGCATGAATTACTAGATATGCTGGATATTCGTCTTGCTTCCGCAAAGAAGCAGGTTCTCATGGTCGCGATACTCTTGGGATTTTCCGAGTTCACCAGTTTGAGAAAGTGGAGCAGTTCTGCCTTACTAGCCCAAATGGCAATGACTCTTGGGACATGCACGAGGAAATGATAACGAACTCAGAAGAGTTTTACAAGATGGTATAGAGCTCTCCTGCCCTCAGAATTTTAGGGGAATGATGTGTATAAGTTTTGGTTATTTCTTTGTTATATTCAATTTTTTTTTTTTTTTTAATTTGGAGATGCTTGATAATGTTTCTTATAGTACTCATATAGATTATCTTGCCAGGTTTTTTAATGTCATGTAAGATGAGTGATTTTGGAATTGGTTGTTTTGTTTGGTTAATGCTAAAAGTCTGCCACTTGACGCAAAAGAAATGCAGGGTCCTATATATGGCTCCTGCTGATGACGAATTGATTTTTCTCTATTTAATTATGTATTTTTCTTTCCTACAAGTATGACATAATTCTCTGTATTGCAGCTAAAACTACCCTATCAAATTGTGGCTATTGTTTCCGGTGCTTTGAATGATGCAGCTGCAAAGAAGTATGATTTGGAAGGATGGTTTCGTGCATCCAGCACTTACAGAGAACTTGTTTCCTGTTCAAACTGTACTGACTATCAGTCCAGGAGATTAGAGATTCGATATGGGCAGAAAAAGGTAGATGTTGCCACGTTATGCTTTTTATTATGAAGGCTCCCAACTCTCCATTAAAATATTGATATATCCTTATGCCAATGTGGGTGAGTAAAACAAATGGATTCATTCATAAATCAACGTGGCAAGAAACTGAATTGATTGATACTTGCTGTCACTATTTTGAGGTGTCGGTTGATGGGATATGGTTTAATGCTGTTTCTTTTTAAATGTGTTTGCAGAGCAACGAGCAGGCTAAGCAGTACGTTCACTTGTTGAACTCTACCCTCACAGCGACAGAGAGGACCATGTGCTGCATCCTTGAGAATTACCAGAGGGAAGATGGCGTGGAGATACCAGAAGTGCTGAGAGAATACATGGGTGGAAAGACCTTCCTGCCCTTCCAGATCAAACCAGTGAAAGAAGCAAAAGGGAAAAAATCAAAGGCTTAATACCGTGCTGGTACACAGTTAAAAGATTTCATGTGTTGTTTACCAATGCCTCGAAGGAGATGCTGTTGCAAGGTGATACGATTTTCTAATGATTGAATGTTACTGGAATGCTGCAACTCAATTCATATTGCTCTGGTTTTGGATTTTTCTTCGTAGTCTTTAAGGTTGGAAACCTTGAAGTATTATCTTTTGAAGAACTAATTAGATGACTGTTATGTGAGATATGATTGTCATTTACTCACTATGAATTGAATTCCAACTGTTTCTCTTTAATCTTGTGCCACATTTATAGAAAGTCCCCACAGAGTTGAAATTTTATAGAGACTTTTTTTCGTGGCTGTGCTTATGTATTTGAGTTTATGCTTAGTTGTTGGGCTGGAGGATAACAAGGAAATGGCATGCTTAGGACTGGCTTGACAAGAAGTTTTTTTTGTAGCCTTTTTATTTTTTCAGGATATGTTGCTAAGAAAGTTTTTATTGGCCCCAAAATTGATACCCAATGAACAATTGGATGTATTACTGCTACTATGTCAGGTCACTGACAGGCTGATAAAATATCCCAGCGCGTGGCGGAGCGTAAGCTGTGCATTTCTTGTCCTCCTCAGATTCCAGGTTAGAGTGCAAATGCATTATAGAAGGAAAAGAATAGAAAAGAAAAGCATGATAATGTATATATTTTAACAAGAAAGTCGATTCAAATGAGCCACAAAATGCCTATGGCTTGATCCTATTTTACTTGAATCAGCCCAGTTCTCTTGGTTTTGCTTATTTTAAAAGAGCAATATGCTGGAGGTCCTAAAAAATTTATAAAATATTCTAGATAATATTAACAAGACTTTGGTTTCAAATGTCAGTTACTTTGGAGTGAAAATCCTACCAAAATCATTTCCAAAACTATAATTTGGCATTTTGGCCCTCTCCATCTTTCTTATAATGGGAGTTACAAAAATGACTTTTCACTAAATTCCATCCATCTCTTCAGCATTACAACTTTTGTCAAAAAAAATTATTAATCACGCTACAAAGGCTATTTTTATATAGCGTGGTAGTTTACCATCTCATAATAAATTTCATTATTCATATTTGTTATTATTATAATAATGATATATCATATGATAAATTAAATGTGATATATAAATGTAATTATTAGATGATTTTAAATTATCATATCAATTTCAACAAATGAAAAAGAAAAATGTTTGGTAGCTCAAAATTTTATGGCTCAAATCTGTCAAAACGACGTCGTTTTACACTCAAAACGACATCGTTTTGAGTGATTTGAACAATTTAAACCACAAAAATTTGAGCTACCTAGCATTGTTGAATGAAAAATTACAAACATCTTAAAATGTCATCCTTTATATTTCAACTACCTAATAAAAATATGAGTTTAGTTGAATTTGAATGTAATTGAATTTGAGGGGTTCGTAAGACCCTTCATTGATCCCATTTTGATGATTCATAAGACCATCCGTGTATACCATCGAGTTCAGTTGAATTTGAATGTAAGAGAACTTTAGAAATTCATAAGATTTATTTACCATTGATCCGATTTAATGATCCATGACATGTGATAGGACCATCTGTGTAGTAATATTTTTTGTTTTATCAAATTTGTTTATGAAAAATAGATATCATATGAACTTAATTTTTTTCCTTCATGAATTATATATATTAAAAGTCATATACCCAGACTTCTGGGCCGCTGCCCAGCAGCCCTTCCTCAAGGCACACCCACTGCCAAACTCACCCAGAAGGTCCAACTCACTCGGGACAACACGGTGTCCCAACCGAAAAAGGGAAGGATCGGGTTAAACTGACCCGAGCCAAACTTATCAAAAGAAAAGAAAAGAAGGTTATCCTAAAATTCAAAAAAAAAAAAAAAAAAAAAAAAATGAATTGGGAATCTATAGAAAGATAATTCCAAAAAAAAAGAAAAAAAGAAAAAAAGAAAAAGATTTGAATATATAAAGATAATATATCTATCTATCCGATCTTACATCTCTCTGCTATATGAATAGTTATATTTTAATTTATTGTAAACACAAGTAAAACTATTGATGAAATCAAACAAAGCCATTTGTATTCAAGTTTAGAGTTTTGACTATCAACATGAACACTAAATTATTAATTATTTATTTTTTGAATATAGTACCAAGAGAGATTTTAAATTTTGTAATTTCTTTTTATTTATTTTTTTAAGAAAAGCATAACTGCAGCAATATATAAACGGAAAAACAAAGTACGACATAGAGCTATTACACAACATTATAATAATAATAATAACACTCCAAAACCTGCATACTACAAATCCATATTAATAGGGAGAGCTTCTATTGGCAACACTACGAACACGTGCAAAATGGACACAAAGCAAAGGATTATATCCTCTATGCAATGTTCCCTTTAATGTATCAATATTGAATATTATGTATCAGAAGCAAAAAGATAAAATGTGTACGGAATTTATTTGTGTGTATCATTCTCATAAGGAATTTTCCACCAAACCAGAAAAAACTCTCTTCCATTTGAATGACTTGATTGGCAATTTCAAAAACTCTCCAATTTGCAGATGATTCAATCCTTTTTTGCGATGCAGAGTGGGATCAGTTGGTAGTTATCAAACGAATTCTTAGATGTTTTGAAACTCTATCGGGCCTTAGAATCAACTATCATAAAAGTGTTGTGTGCGGGATTGGTGTGTCGGATGACCTTTTGCTGTCTTTTGCAAATCTCCTTAATTGTAAGGTGCAAAAACTCCCAATGAAATTTTTGGGACTACCATTAGGAGCCAATCCAGGTAGGAAATCAATGTGGAAACCTGTTCTTGACAAAATCAAAGTCAAGCTTGCAGGGTGGAAGAGGAAATTACTATCTTTCGCAGGTAGACTAACCTTGATAAAATCTGTTCTATCCAGCCTCCCTACGTACTACCTCTCTCTATTTAAGATGCCTGAAGGAGTTGCGAAAGAAATTGAGAAGATTCAAGCTGTGTTTTTGTGGGGAGGCAATGATCTAAAGAGGAAAGTTCATCTAGTGAAATGGGTGGATATAACAAAGCCTGTCAATCAAGGTGGTCTGGGTATAAGAAGGATTCGAGATGTGAATACCTGTTTACTTCTCAAATGGTGGTGGAAGTTTGGGAATCAAGTCAATGCGCTATGGAGAAGGGCTATTTGTAGCAAATATAAAATCAATGAAAACCGTTGGCATCCTCCTCTGGAATCCCATTATAAACACTCTAGACTGTGGACTGATATCATTTCCATTGGGGCCTATAGCAGGAATATCTTCAACTTCTATTTGGTTAACTGTCTAATTAAAGTGGGGAATGGGTCTAGAATCTTATTTTGGCATGACAAATGGTGTGGAGGGCTCTGTTTTAAATCTGAATTCCCTCTTCTTTACAACCTTACTACTGAAAAGGAAGGATCCCTTCATTATTACTACCACAGAAAATTCAGCTCAGATAATTGGAATTTTCAGTACAGAAGAGAGCTTTATGATTGGGAATTACTTGAAGAAACCCGACTTGTTAATGTCTTATCCTCTTCTCCTCCTCTGTGTTTAGACAAGGTGGATTGTCAAGTTTGGGCCAATGGTTCTTTCTCTGTATCTGCTCTTTACTCTTTCAGCAGCTCCCAGCATGGCCCTCTTCTAAAAATTTGTAAGTTTGTCTGGTATAATGCACTTCCCCCCAAAGTTCTCTTTTTCGGTTGGCTAGCTTGGAAAAACAGATTAAAGACAGCAGAGTTTCTGCACAGATTAGGCATATTAAGCAGCAGTGCATCCACCCTCTGCCCATTCTGCAGCTCTGAAGTTGAAACTGCTGTCCATGTCTTGCTACACTGCCCTTTCTCCTGGTGTATCTGGTCATCAGTGATTCAGGATTGGGGATTAAATTGGTGCATTCAAGGTTCAGTAGAAGGTCTTTTCTATTGGTGGATGGGTGGAAAATTAAAGAGGCTTGAGAAGAAAATCTGGAAAGCAATCCCCTTAGTGGTTCTGTGGTCTCTCTGGAAACATAGGAATGAGTGTGTCTTTTCTTTGTCACAGCCCAATTCCTCAGGTCTATATGAACTCATCAAAATCAGAACTGTTCTTTGGCTTAAAGCTACTTCAAAGGACTTTCCTCTCTCAGTTGATGACTATTTGTTCAAATGGAATCAGATCAGATGCTGAATCAGTTGGTGCAATCAGGGACTAGGTTGAATGTTATGGTTCATGTATGGTGTTTGTTTGGTCTTATCAAGTAGCATCCATATTGGTTCTGGGTGTTTGATTTCTGGCTGGAAGTAAAGACCAAGTCAGAGAAGTTTGAGCTGGGTCTGTGTGGGGTGTCTTTTGTAGATTGGTTGATGCTGTGTTATGGTCTTCATCATGGTGCTTTGTTCAGTTCAGTTCTGCAGTCTGGTGTTCTGTGGCTATCTGCAATGTCTGGTGCTTTGTTCTGTTTTAGTCTGTTCAGTTCTGTCTTGGTGTGTGCTGTTGGGAGCAGTCTGCTGATGTTAATTGCTCTGCAATGGTTTTGGCTTTGGCTATTGGTTTGGTTTTGGGATGGCTACTGATCTGTTTATGTGTTCATCAGTCTATAGGTGTTTGTTGTCTGCTGAAAGTTCTCAGGATTGCAGTGCTGCTGGAGGTGCTAATGTTAGTTGTCAGCTAGTTGTCTGCTGATGTTATTAAGGTCTGGGCTGATTTGGTGATCTGCTGATGTATGCAGAGTAGTCTGCTAAGTGTTGTTGGATGTGCTAATGTTAATAGTCTGCTAAGGTTAGTTGGCTGCTTTTGTTTAAACAGCTGTGTGTTGAATTTGGGTCAATTGCTCTACATTGGTGCTTTTGGGCTTGGGGCTGGTTTGCTCAGCTGTGTGCTGGTTTGCTCAGCTCAAGGAAGTAGATCTGCAGCTGCTTGGTGCTTTTGGGCTGTTTTGTTTTCTGCTGGTGCATCATCAGTTGTCCTTGGGGCTGTTTTTTCTCTCTGTTCTTGTTGGTTTCTCACCAACTTTCGGTGGTGCTAGCAAATGATTGGGTATCCCCCTTGGTGCCAACCTAGTTGGGATTGGGGGGCGTTACTTTGATGCTCTTTGCACCTCCATTTCTTTATTGATGTTTTCATTCATATGTACTGTATGTTTTCTCATCAATAAAGTGTTTTTTTTTGCTGATCAAAAAAAAAAAAAAGTAATTTAATTTAGCCATTCAGTGTTTACCATATTTTTGTGATTTGTATGTTTTTATGTAACATTTGATTGTGTATTTTTATAAATTCTAATCAACTTGTTTGGTTCCAGTTTTCAAAAAACAGTTTTCAAAAAATTTTACTTTTTTATTTTTTGTATTTTAATGTTTTCAATGAATTTTTTTAATATTTTAAGCAATTTTTTGTAATTTTTAGGCACACCTAACATAAACACACTTAAAAAGTATAACATTTGTGAAAAAAATCTTCAAAAAATACACTAAATACCAAAAAATACAAAAAAAAAATGAAAATTTAATAAATTTTCGTATTTTTGTGTATTTATTAATTTTTTAAAACAAATATTTTACTATTTAGATACATCTAAGTAAAGTGCATTTAAAAAAGTAAAAAAATTACTTAAAATTTAAAAAATATTCACTAAAAACAAAAAAACTCAATTTTCAAAAAATTAAATTCAGAAAACTGAAACCAAACACATTGATTAATGCATTTTTCTCTTCTACATTAGTATCTATTTTTTTTTTCATAAGAAACTTAAATAATTGAGTGTTTTATTTTGTTCTGTTTGTAGATTGGCAATAGAATATTTTTTTTATCGTCGCAAAACATAGCTTTCAATTATATGGAACTTATTGATGTTTAACTGTATTTTTTTTTTTTTTTTAGTTTTGTTTATTTAGTTGTTTAACTGAATCACTTTGTTTGTTTGTTTTTCTTTTGGATTCAAAATACCATCGAAAATAAAAGAATAAAGATTGTTGAATTAAAAAGTAGTCTAGGACTCGCAAATTCAACCAATTTCTTATATATATATATATTGGTTAAAGTGCAAATTAAAATCTATGTTTGTTAATGATTTAGTTACAGTAATATTACAAACTTACAAAATTATCGAGAAAAAAGAAATTCATATTTAATGATAAAAAAAATATAATTCTATGTACAATATTTAAGAACTCACTATTTATATGATCGACTTCATTTAGAGTATACTTAAAATCTCCCTCTTTATACAATCAACTTCTCACCATAAACTAATTGCCACCAATTAAGTTTTACAGCTAACAAATTGCTTCAAAAAGATAAGAAATTCTTTGGATTATGACATTTTGACTTAACCATACCAATTAAGTTTTACAACTAAAAAATTGCTCCAAAAAGATAAAAAATTCTTTGGACTATGACATTTTGACTTAACCATTGGAGAGTCTTCGACCAACACCTTTTTTTTGTTGATCTTGATCCGAACCATACAAATTTTGAACCATCAATTTTGAACTAAAATGACATTGCAATTTCGATTTTAGGACATGAGTTTTCATAGCAAACAAGATGATTTTTTTTTTTTTTGGGAATATATCTTAGCCCATTTTAAAGAATCATATAATAACATACGAACAATATATTGTGAAAGAAAATTTCTATTTTATTATTTACTCCAAAAACGGTTCCCAAAATGAATGCTGCACAACTAAGAAATCCTCACTACAACCCCTAAGCTAACAATCTACCATATCCTAAAATAAAAACTCTCATTATTTACTCTAAAATAAATGAAAACTCAAAAAATCTAGCAAACAGCCTCCACGACAAGTCTCTTCGTAGTCCCACTAGTGCAGTTTGACTTCCCAAAAACATCGTCCGAGGCTTGAATCGAGCAGCTTACTTTTCCAAGACATGCCTGCAAAATTAAAACAAAACCACAAAATTTTACAACCCATAATTAAAAAGTTGAGTCAATTACAAAAAATAATAATTATAATAAAATTATAATTACAGTTTTCAAGATGTCAATTGGATTGTTTCCACCCTCGCAGCTGCCCTTTTTAAAGGAACCACAGGTGCCTTTCACATCACCAAAACTAGCGAATCGAATGTCTGAAATAGGTCGCCCTTCGCATGACAACTCCATATTATTTTTCTCGTAAGCATTTCCACAAACAGTTCCGGGTGCAACAGTTTGGAAATTCACTTGCGCCGGGTTGCCTCCAAATTCTTCAAAAAGCACCAATGTGTTGACATCGTTAGGAATAAATGAGCGCGGAACATGGTACCTACAACAAATCATCAAATAAGTAAAATATAAGCATTTTAATAAAACATTATTAAGTGCAAAAACAAATGAAACTAAATAAAAAAAATTAGATTCTTACCATCTTTGTGTAGGTTGCCCACAATTGGTAACACATTTGTTATTATCATATGTACCACGATAATCACAAGCCTCAAGGCTACAACCATCCTCTTTTGCCAAGTAACTTGGCCAGTATCGACCAATACTTTGACCGTTAACCCAAGCCATACCTTTGCCCATGCCTTGCATATCCACAACGACCGGGTCGGTTCCCAATGGAGCTTGGAAGGTTGTCTGATACCGAAAAAAAAAAATTTAATTTACTTTTAAATTTTTAAAATTAATGTTTATAATGAATTTTTTTTAATTAATTACCTTGTACCACATCATCCTCTGATTAGTTGGCAAATTATCGGATTGCCATTTGGCAGCAAAGCGTGAATCTGAGCTAAACAACTCATCGTTGAGACCATATAGCCCAACTCTATAATTCCATTTATGCGACGACAAGTCCTTGATGATTGTCTCATCGCCATTCCTCCCAATCAACTGAACCGGACCGGGTATTCCAGTATTTATCTTATCAAATTGTGGCCCATAATTCTATTAAAAAAATAAAAATATTAGTTATTGAAAGAAAATCATGTTATTAAAATATATATATATATATTGTTCTAGATTATGTCATAATCTCTCTCTAATTACCTGCAATCCAATTGTAGCACTGAGCAGTGTTATTTGATTTTTCCCTTGTTTCAACTTTATATTTTTCTCAAAAAAATAGTGAAAAATACCATAGGTTGCCCATTCAGAACCTACATGCAATTAAATTTTAAAAATAAAAATAAAAATTAGTTAATTAGTTAACGATAAAATGAATGATTCTAATAATGGATAAATAAATAAATAAGAATACTAATTTAATAATTTAATAGTTTACCTATGTATTCGCCATTGATGTATGCATGTAGTACCTGACCAGTGCCATTCACTCTAATGCTTATATTATGACTATGAATCGGATCATCCTTCTTGATATGGACACTATATACATTAATCAAATAAAATCTCAAATTAGTACATGAAATTTAAAAAATAATAATAAAAACAAAAATATATGAAAAATGCAAAACAAAACTAAGTAGAATTACCTCGTCATATACCATAAATAGTCACTAACATCATTGATAAATTTCTGATCCAACAACTGAGTTTTTGAAACATGACCTTGTCCGAGCATGATAGTTTTATCTGTATTTTCAGGCCTCCAAGACCAGTTAAGGGCACTTGGTTCGTTTTCAGCTTCATTGGTCTTGTTCACCATCATTGATGTTTGTGTATTTACCTGTAAATAACATTTAAATAAAGATTTAAAATAATTAAAGACATATAATTTTGTGTTAAGATATATTTTAAATAACATTTTGAATATATATATTTACCTTTGCAGTGTTATATACTTCATTCTTGCAATCTGGAAGAATACTGACAGACCATGCAGGGACATTATAGTCATTTCCTTGGAAGGTGACAGTGGCATCACTGGAGTCATTTGCATTGCAAAAGAAGCAACTTGATGTTTCATTAGTTGCATAAATTGTTACCTACAAAAATAAATTTCAAAGTAAAAATTTTAAAATATTTATTTGTATCTATTATATATAGATAAATATGATTAAAATGAATTGAAAATACAAACAAATTTAAAACCTACCGAAACCATATTGCCAAGATCATTGGTCGTAATATTTCCATGGGTAAGAGTCCTCTCCATTGATTTTAGCACATTATGGAGTCGCTTCAAATGTCCATATTTTGGTTGGTTCAAACCACCTAGAAATAATTATAAATAAATAAAAATAATTTTTATAAATATATTCAAACATTGATTAATGTAAAGTAAGCCTGTAATTTTACCATATTCATCGAGGGGAGCATCATAATCATACGATGTTGTGATGTATGGACCACCTGCTGTTCTACCAAAATTGGTACCACCGTGATACTAAAAGACCCAAAATCAGTGTTTGTTTTTACCAAATAAAAAAATAAAAGGATAGGTAATTAAAAATAAAAATAAAAAGTACTAACCATGTAGTAATTTTGGAATGTGCCTCCCGTTTGGAAGAAACGTGCAACAGAAAAGGCAAGATCCTCTGCAGTCCTATGTGGATCTAGACCACCCCAATTCTTAAACCTAGAATATTAAATAACAAATTTTAAATTTAAATTTAAAAATAAATAAATAGTCCAACAGAAAATAAAATTTAAACAAAGAAGTAAACTAACCATCCTGTCCAATTTTCAGTCCACATTTTAGGACTATTGGGCCTGTTTGGTGTGAATTGATCACAGTACCAGCCATTGCATGTGTTGATCTGTTCAACAGTACACCCAAAAAAAAAAAAAAACATTAAATATAAACATAAACAAAATAATCTTACTGTGTAAGATTTCTATTTCAAAAAATAAAAAATATATATACAAATCAAAAAAAAAAAATTAAAAAAGAAAAAAAAGAAGGTACCATTGGCTCGGGAGCATCGGACTCTTGGCACATTATCCATGGAACACCAATGCTTTGCGAGATGGCCATATTTGCACACCAGTCCCTATATGCTTTTCCGGCATATCCATACGATGAAATTACATTGCCATATTCATTCTCAATCTGTTTTATTGAAACAAATTATCATAACTATATGAAAGGGAAAAAAATAAATAAAAAGAAAAAAATAATCATACACAACACACCTGAGCAAGAATAATAGGCCCTCCTTGTGATGCAAAAAGCGCCTCTTTCTTAACCATGTCTACTATCAAGGTGGTGAAATTCTGCATTTCATTCTATATAACAAAAAAATAGATATAAAAATTTAATTTAAAAATTTTAAATATTTAATTATATATACATAAATATAATTAAAATGAATTGAAAATATAAACAAATATAAAACCTACCGAAACCATATTGCCAAGATCATTGGTTGTAATATTTCCATGGGTAAGAGTCCTCTCCATTGATTTTAGCACATTATGGAGTTGCTTCAAATGTCCATATTTTGGTTGGTTCAAACCACCTAGAAATAATTATAAATAAATAAAAATAATTTTTATAAATATATTCAAACATTGATTAATGTAAAGTAAGCCTGTAATTTTACCATATTCATCGAGGAGAGCATCATAATCATACGATGTTGTGATGTATGGACCACCTGCTGTTCTACCAAAATTGGTACCACCGTGATACTAAAAGACCCAAAATCAGTGTTTGTTTTTACCAAATACAAAAAATAAAGGGATAGGTAATTAAAAATAAAAATAAAAAGTACTAACCATGTAGTAATTTTGGAATGTGCCTCCCGTTTGGAAGAAACGTGCAACAGAAAAGGCAAGATCCTCTGCAGTCCTATGTGGATCTAGACCACCCCAATTCTTAAACCTAGAATATTAAATAACAAATTTTAAATTTAAATTTAAAAATAAATAAATAGTCCAACAGAAAATAAAATTTAAACAAAGAAGTAAACTAACAATCCTGTCCAATTTTCAGTCCACATTTTAGGACTACTGGGCCTGTTTGGTGTGAATTGATCACAGTACCAGCCATTGCATGTGTTGATCTGTTCAACAGTACACCCAAAAAAAAAAAAAAACATTAAATATAAACATAAACAAAATAATCTTACTGTGTAAGATTTCTATTTCAAAAAATAAAAAATATATATACAAATCAAAAAAAAAAAATTAAAAAAGAAAAAAAGAAAAAAAAGAAGGTACCATTGGCTCGGGAGCATCGGACTCTTGGCACATTATCCATGGAACACCAATGCTTTGCGAGATGGCCATATTTGCACACCAGTCCCTATATGCTTTTCCGGCATATCCATACGACGAAATTACATTGCCATATTCATTCTCAATCTGTTTTATTGAAACAAATTATCATAACTATATGAAAGGGAAAAAAATAAATAAAAAGAAAAAAATAGTCATACACAACACACCTGAGCAAGAATAATAGGCCCTCCTTGTGATGCAAAAAGCCCCTCTTTCTTAACCATGTCTACTATCAAGGTGGTGAAATTCTGCATTTCATTCTATATAACAAAAAAATAGATATAAAAAATTAATTTAAAAATTTTAAATTATACAAATTAAGAGTTAAAAAATGTTTTATGAACAGATGAATCGATTTGAGTACCATAAACACACTATTGGCAGCGGAGAGATCGAGGAGATCAAGGCAGTCGGCAATGGTCTCACTGAATGCACGGGCGAATCTGGAGACGAGGGAGGCCACTTTTTGTACCACTTCGATGATCAACCTCACTGAAATTGCAAAGTGGGCGAATCTGGAGACGAGGGAGGCCACTTGTTGTACCACTTCGATGGTCAACCTCACTGCATTTGCAAACTCGGTGAATGTGGAGACGAGGGAGGCCACTTGTGGTACCACTTCGATGGTCAACCTCACTGAATTTGCAAACTCGGCGAATGTGGAGACGAGGGTGGCCACCTGCTGTACCACGTCGATGGTGGACCTCACTGAATTTGCATACTCTGAAACCAAATCAGAACTAGCGCTACCAAGTGAGGCTGACATACACACTAGCACTGACAAAAACAACGGCAGGAAGATGGAGGGACGTGAAGGACCCATTTGATATGATATGTTCCGAAGGAGAAATTGGACGTAGCAAAGGGACAGTGTAATGGTTTTAGGGATTCTCTCAATAGCTATGGTGTGTGAGATAGAGAAGCTTTGCTTTTAATACTAGACTAGATGTGTTATGAACATTTAAATATGAGCGGGAGAGAGAGACAGAGAGGAACGTAATAAATAGAAAATGGGTTATTACTAAAAAATCTATGCGTTATTACCTATAAATAAATAAATAGAAAATGGGAAGGTGCCTTCATTACCTAAAATTGACACCACTAATTTAAAAGTTCAGCAGTGTCAATTGACACCACTATACTATACATAGCCCCGCCCCTGCTTCCATATCATTGGTGAAATTGTGGGAATTTTATTAGGGGTCTCAAATATTTTTCTTTATTAATATGGTCCCAAAATTCCTTAGGCTTTGTTTGATTAAAAGGAGATAAATAATGAAAACTGAAAATAGTAGAAAGTGAAGTGATAGAAGACGAGAAAAGGAGGGAAATTTTTTTTTTTTTTGTATGAATTCGATTAGGATGAAAATTCTGCAAGAAAATGAAAATTCTAATTATAACTTATAAGTAATTATTTTTATAATAAATTAAATTTTTAAAATTTTTTTTTATATAAGAAACTAGAAACTTAATTATCATGCTATCATGAGTTGTAACTTTTCACCACTTTCATACTAAATAAACTCAAACAAAAGATATATATATATATATTTATTTATTTTTCCATTTCTGTCACTTTTCACCATTTCATCATAACCAAACTTAATCTTAATTTTTAGCTATAAGAAAATACTGCATAATATCACTAAGCTATATATAACTTTTGGCCTTGTGGAGGGTTCATAAAGAAACGCAGCTGTTTTGGTTGCAAGTAACAACTCCAAAATTCCAAATCAGAGGATACGTTGTCGTTTTGGTTCACAGCCGTGCCTGCTGTGCATGGGTGCACAGCAGGCACCCCAAATCCCTTCAAATTTGGTTCTGTATGAAGCACTTTCCAAATGAATATCATTGACACTTTTTATTTTTTGGATCTTTTTTTTAGTATTTAATATTATTGATTTGTTATTATTTGGGTAAATTAAACTTTCCCACTCTCAATAATAATAAATAAATTTACATTTCTAAAGGGCTCGTTTAGGATTTTCTAAACTATTTTAATTAATTTTATAAGTTTTTTATAAAAAAAATTATTAAACATAAGAATAATAATATGACAAAAGGGGTATAATTTCAATCGGGCTTGAGATAGGCTGGCCCGCTACTCGGCCTCACGGGGCTCCTACCTTTTTTCGGACTGGTTGTGGGCTAAAAAGTGGGGCTCAGACTCAATCCCAATCCCACTCAGATTAGAGCCTAAGGCCAGGGCTCTGGCTCGGATTGCGGGCCGGGCCTTTTTTTAGCAAAAAATAAATGATAAATATATTACATATATAGATTATTTATGAGGAATAAAAAAATAAAAGAAAATTTTTACTGGAGTATTTTAGTAAAGATTAATGAAATGTTTGATTATGTTTTATGTGGTGGTATTTAACTTTAATTATGTATGTCTTATTTTATTTTATTTTATTTTTTATGACTAAAAGAATATAAAATTTTGTAATTTTCTTCTTTTAAAATAAATAATTTAATATGTATCAAAATGAAACTTTCAATATTATAATCATTAAATTAAATAGATAACATTTATTGAATGAATAACTTTTCTTTCAAAATGAAATAAAATATTACAAAAATTTATATCATTAAATAAAACAGATGTAAATTATTAATAATGGTATATCAATTACATCACTATAGGTTAAATACATTCCAACTAGGTTGGCACCTACTACCCTATCAATAATTTGAATTATACTCTACCTCAATAATCTAATACAAAAAAATAAAATAAAATAAAATAGTGAAAAACAAATTGTTGATCAATCATTGGAGAAGGCATACAATTTTCTTGCGTTGTTCGAGAATATATCATCCAAATTACTTTGAATTCTTTCTTTCCTTTTTATTATAATTTTGTCTTTTTGTAAGTGCATGCATATAATTTTTTTATTCATTTCATACAATAATGATATTTTCATATTTAAAAAGGTGAATTATTTGAATAATACACCGGCTTCGTTTTGAAAGTGCATTAGCTTTTTAATTTTTTTGATTATTTTAGTATAGGACTAAAAAGTCTTGTTTGGATTGGATTTTTTGATTTTTTAAAATTTTATAAAAAAATTGAAATAATTATGATTTAGATATGACGTTTTATTTTATTAATTTTTTAATATATTTTATTTTTTTATGATTATTTTAGTTTGGTAACCCCATGCCAAATGAGGGTACTCTAACAAAAGATTTACAAATTTACAAATTTTTTATAGGAGGTGAAGGTTAGTCACACTAGGACGGCGTGTCATCTCCAAAAAGTAATTATTAATGCGTTTGATGAAAAGATGTGGTAAAAAAAAAATTATTATGGGCTGGTTTTGGCAACTTTTTAAAAAATTATCAAAAAAGTTAAAAAATTATCACTATTTACAAAAAAAATATTTAAAAAATAATATATAAATATTCATTCAAATCAACTTTTCGGCCACTGACGTGATGAACTACTCAATGAAAGGAAGGAAATTTTTTTTTTTTATGTGTGCCCCATTGGATGATAAAGTTCGGCCCGTGGGGGCCTACCATGGGTCCCGTTTTGATAATCTGAACCATTCAATATGTAGAAATCGTCTAGTACTATATGCTTTTAAAAATTCACTTTATCGGATATCGCTAACTACATGATCAAATCAGTGTTGTATAAAAATGGATGGTGTTATAGTTAACAGTTAATAAAAAAAACTAACACAATCAGATAGCTATTGATATCCAATCAACGTCATTTTTTACAAACATATAGTACTCAACGAGATCTACACATTGAACGGTTCCGATTAGAAAAATGGGACCTGTGGTGGGCCCCCACGCACCAAACAACATCATCCAATCAAAGCTTGAGAAGGAGACAATAATTTCTCATCTACTCCACAAGCCCACTCCACTGCTAGTCCGTACAGCCTCCTACACAACCTTCTCCTACACACTTCTTTATACAATTTTTTAATACATATTTTTTCATAAAAAGTCAAAAAGTTAATCTAAATATTCATATTTTTTTCCTCAACTTTTTAGTCAAAAAAGATAAAAAATACACTTATTTAGGACACCCCAAATATATTTAGATTTAAGTTTAGCATAGACGTGTAGATTAAATATAATAATATATTTCAAGTCATGTGATTATTAATGTAGTATTTTTTGTTTAATTTTGGACGAAAATTAATTTTAGAAGTAAATTTAAAAAAGCTTGAATTATGAAGGGTCAAAATGAAAAAAAAAAAAAAAAAAAACCTTTAAGAGCCAAAATAAAAAAAAAATTATAAAACATAAAAGCATAAAGTGTAATTTATCTTAAATTATATGTCGATTCAAATTAAATATAGGATTATTTACACAAAATTCCCATAAACTATTGCCAAGTATCAATTTGACCTCTTGAATTTAAAAAAAAAAATCATATAAACTAATCCCCTAAATTATTGATCCCGTAAAACTTCGGCGTTAACATAACACATTTAATTACCAAAATGTCTCACACCTCTATATCATTTTATTCCCTAAATTATTATGAAATATCATTTTATCCCGTTAAACTATTATGAGGTATCACTTTACCTTCATAATATATGAAAGTGTAGCATGAATCCCTTCAACTTTTAAAATGTGACACACGCCCGGATGTCATTAATGAAAACAACTAAATAACCAAATTACCCTCTCTTTTTATATGCACAAACTTTTATAAGTCCATTAGAAATTATTACAAAAAAAATAAATTTTAAAGATTCATCAAAAACCCTGACTTTATTGCCCACCTCCCCACCTTATTTAAAAAAAAAAAAATCAATTTTTTAAAATAAAATAAATTGCAATGATTTTTAATGAACTTCAAAATCAAAATATAAAAATATAAAAGATCAAAATATAATTTACCCAATACTTCTCGTCGTCTATACGAGAGCATCTCCAATCTATCTTCTATATCTTCATAGATGAAGAAATTTTACCTCCACTCATCCTCTAAAATCATCTCCATTTTAGAGGAGGATGGATTGATTCTCCAAATATAGAGAAAGTATGAGAAATGGAGGAGAATCTCTATAAAACTATTCATTTTATATTTTTAATAACTTTTAATATGTAAATTTAATTTTTATAAAATTGATATCATTAAAAAAAGTGAAATCATACATTTAAAATGAGTATAGTATAATATTAAGAGGTTCTTTGCGGATGATTTAAATAAGTGTACTTATTCGATAAGTACACTTATTTAGGTTATATCATTTCTCTAATTTTTTATAAAAAATCAAAAAGTGTAGAAAATAAGTAAATCCCAAACAACGAAAAATTATTGGTTGATATTAGGACACCACGTGATCACATCTCAGGTCAATCACAAATCCTCATGTCTTCATATTTTTCAATCACTCAACATAAAATCGTAGTCCTACCGTCTCTATCAATAAGAGCAGACTTGGAGTACCACATGGCTGTGCACCAAAACCAACGAATAACTTCTCCCAAACAATCCAGAAATGTATTTAACAAAAATTTGGAAATTAAATGATTATTAATGGACAAAAATTATTTACTTTTTAATAAAAATATTTTGAAAGGAAATGAAAATGGTGAATTGTAGTTGAAGTTTAAGTAAATAATAAGATACTCTATATTTATTTTTTGAATAAAATTTTATATTTTTATCCTCTAAGATGCTCTGAGCAAAGTGCAGAGAGAATTGTGATCCCACACGCGGGGCACCTTCATATTGCGAGTCACCCTTGAAAAATATTGTGGAACAGGAACATCTCCTTTATTTTCTTTTTCTTTAGAGACTTTTCTCAAAATAGGCCTACCTACTAAGTTATTTCCCAAATTAAGCCTAGTTTGGCTGAAATTTCCAAAATAAGCTCAGCATGTTTTTAGCCCAGGCGCACAAAATGAATAAAATCATAAAAGCGTGGTTACAGAACACGCTTTTAATTAAGAAAACCCTGTTCCTATTAGCGTTTTCATCTTTAAGTGAAAGCGCGATTCAGAAACATACTTTCAATAGAAAGCGTGATTTGTAACCACGCTTTTAAAAGCCCCTGAAATTAGTTTGTCCAGCATCTGAAATTAGTAAAAAACTGTTTATTATTATTATTATTTTGATTGATTTCTCTTCAATTCATATTCTATAATTCACTCAGTCATCTTTTAGATCTCTATATATAAATTATTCATATAAAATATCGTATTGATAAACAATCTTAGCTACCAAATTTTATTATTTTAATATTTAAAAATAAATTATCTAATTTTGAAATTATGTTTCTCATCCATTATTTTTTTAAGAAAATGATAAAATTATATATACGATTATCAGATCAATTTGATATTTACATAAATAATTTATACGTAATTTTTTTTTTAAAATAAACAACATGAATTGTCTAAAGAGTAGTGACTAAGAGCTCTAAAACTAGAGTTCTGATTTAAGCCGCAATGATGTGGCATAAAAAAATAAAAAGAAAACCAGAAACAAACAAGCATAAACATTATCAAAAGATTATTAGAATAAGATTTTACCATTGAATCAATGATCACTGCTTATGACTTTAAAAATATAAAAGTAAAAAAGAATATGAAAAAATATAAATTAAATATTTGCTTAATTTACCTTATTATTTTATTTTAAAAATTTTTTATTTAAATTTATAATTGAAATATAATTTAAAAAAGATCGATGATGGATAAAAATAAAAACAACAAATAAAAAATTAAAAATTAAAAATTAAAAAAGAAGAAGAAAATAATGGGCTCGAGACACGCACCCTCCCCAGAGAACATTTTGTGCAGTTTCAGAGAGATTTTGTCGGGACTTTTCCCAAACTAAGCCCCTATACTAATTTATTTCCCAAACTAAGCCTACTTTCGCAGAATTTTCGAAACTAAATATTTGTTGCCAAGAAATATTTAAATAAAACTTCACGCAACATATACAAAGTATCTAATTTGCTAATTACTACTACGAGCAGGAAAATAAAATAAAGGTATTTCTATTACACTTATAACACTTCAAACATAAGCATAAGCATCCCATAAAAATAATTTGTGGAAACATTCAACATAACACAATACATAAAATAAAGCGACGAGTATAATACTTAACAGTTACATAAACAAATATTAGACAAACCTTTCACAAACTCATTGTCGAAAGAGTTATTTTAACACACACAATACATAATTATGGATAACCTAATATAATTTAGTAGACAGATAAACCCCTAATCCTCGCTCAAATCGGCAATCTCAGAGTTCGAACAATCTGAGAGCTCAGGGTCAGAGAGAAGTGCATGATCCTCCTTGACAGCCTTGATAGCCTCACCATTTGGTGCTGTTCCGTTCTTCTTGGCATCCGACTTAAGTATAGATAGTTTCATATCGCGGGTTGACCTATGGTGCATTTGAGAAATCTCACGTTGAAGTCTTTCACATAGTCGATCAACATTATCTGGATCTTCCTTTTGGATCTCAACTGAACGTGCTTTCGGTACCTTCAGTCGATTTTCCCGACATAATCTTTCCATTTGCATGCGCTCTATAAATTGTGCGGGCCAGTTCAGAAGTGTAGCGTCTGCTAAACCATATCTTGTTTGATTATCAGATGGATCCTCTACGAAACCACATGGATCTCGATAGTACTTGGACATGACAAAATGTCGCTTCCCAAACCTATCATGATAAGCACAAGAGGCATCTAACAAAGCAAATGGTGTTTCAACTTCAGCATCGCCACTTCCCCTTCCCATTCCTCTTCCTCGGCGTGAACTCTCACCTCTTTCGAAGTTCCTACCCCCTGCGAGTCCCCTTCCCGTTCTTCTTCCTCATCGTGAACTCTCACCTCTGCGATTCCTACCCCCTGCCGTGAATGTATACTCTATTTGATTTTTTCTCAATAAATGAATGATAGTTTCTTAGGGAGAACTGAGTGGAAATGTTGTGTGTTTACCATCACTCCTTCAATCCTTTATATAGTTGTTTGTCAACACTATTGCCATGTGGTTGTATTAATGTGATTAATAATTCAAATCTGAAATGTAAGGAAAAAACAAAGCATCTAACTCGCCCTGCACAAAGTCACATGCCATTAAAAGCCTACATATTTATGAGTAATAAACAATTAATGCTAAACATGCTCCACACAATCAGTACTTCAATCATCACTCGAAAATGACTACTCACTTTTTCAAAGAAGACCAATCATCTGTACGCTGTTTACTGTGGCCTTGTGAACTTGGCCATTTCATTGAGTCCTTTAATTTATTACGTCTGTTAAAGTCACTGCATCACTGCATGACTGAGAAATGTTGGACGTATCACTACGACGACGACTTTGATGAGACTACTCACTGTATGAAAAAGAAAAGAGGTTGTACCATAGCTACTGTGCCCATGTGAACTTCAGCAATTCATAATGGGATGAGGGGGTGTCAGAACAAAACAACAAAACAATTAGACCCTTTGTGTTTAAAAAGCAACCTATGCAGCTTGAAATAGATTCATAAACCTTAAAGAGAAAATATTATAGAGTTGGAATGTATTGAAGATTAAGTTGTAGTAGACTACTTATAGATGGGTTTTTCGATATATAGAACTTGAAAGTGTTACAGATAAAAGCTAGCCTAGTATGCAGACAAGAACAACACCGACTTAAATAAACACATAGTTAACTTGAAATTAAATTGGTTAAATTTCTCCAATTAAATTAAATTAAATATATATGGTGAAAAGTGAAATTAAATATATTGTCAAGGAAAAATAAATTGAATTATATTTGTAAACAGAAAAGTGAAATTAAATTTCTAAGCGGATTTGAACTTTGCTTAAAACCTTCAGATATGCACTGAGTAGTCAATAAAAGTCGAAGTGACAACTCCTATAAAGTTGATGCATAGTTGTTCAGGTCATAAAGGTTGACGTGACAACTCTTTTACAATAATTTTAAACATACAGCTACCAGGTGAACTTCCTGAAGTATCAGTACTTTATTGTTGGCATGTGAGTTTAGAGTTTATAAGACATGAATACTTGCGTCCATCTCCATTTTGAATTTGTGCATGTTGTAACAACTGTGTATATGTGATATAAATATCGTATCATACCACAACAAAAGTTTTATAGATATATCGAGCGATATCATCATGAGATATACGGTGGTTGATTTATATTCAGCAATGGGTCGCCATTGGGTTACAGATGGAGATGAATTTTAATACCAATTAAATCCAAATTTGCGTTACTCACATGCCGCCGTCAATATCATGAGAGCTGAGTGGGAATTTCGCATAACTCGAGCAAGCGTTCTCGTTGAGCTATGTCGTGAAGTTATTTCCTCGCCGGTTAGCCATGCGTACGCCAATTGACACTTCACAATTGTTACAAAGGGCATTGCATCGTATCCGCGATGAAATTAATCGCATGACCTAACGTTTGCAAAGGTCTGAACTAATGAAGACCGCAAATGAGCATGTCGAAGATGGGTTAATGGATGATGCGCACCAATACTTCACCTGGAGCATGGATGCTATATATGAATCTGACATTGAGATTTCAGATGATGATGAGAATGAATGAAATTGTTTGGATGAATGACCAAACCATTTATCTTGTAATGGATTTGTAATGCTTAGCCACGACTTATCAATGAAGGTAGAAATTTCAATAGTTTTTGAATAGTTCTTGTAATTGTACATTGATTAAGGCCGAAATGTACATCATTGAGGCCGTTAATTACAATCTCTTAACTTCTCTTGCTGGTCAAACCGTATAATTTATGTGTGTTGAATGTCAAGCAGGTTGTACATCATCGGAGCATAAAATGGGCAAAAAGACCAAATTTGGACAGAATTGACTTTTTCTAAAAAAGTCAAACTGATGTTTTAAACTTGTTTGGAAATAAGTAGAAGTATAAAAAGAAAAGAGATAGGCTTTTCTAGGGTTCTGAAACTGTTTAACCTAAGGAGGGAGGCTAGGGTTTGGAAAGGAGAAGGAAAGCAAAAGCTCCAAGATGTCTTCCATGGTGGTTTCTTCTCCATCTTCATCCTTCCACTCCTCCATGAGTGGCTAGTCGTCTTTTCTAGGGTTTTGATGAAACCCTAGCCATGTAACTATTTTGTTTTCCTTTTGATTCTCAATTATGTAAAGGTTTGAACCATTGTATGGTGTTTTAGAAATTCTTTATATATAATTTTCATTATCTTTTCAAATATTTGACTTTCTGTGATTGTTGAATGTTATCCATACATGAGTTTTCTATTCTTTCACATTCAAGGTATGAGACGAACCATACTACGAGGGACGAGTCGTGTCACTACCCTAGTTTAGAGTAAACGGTTCGTACTACTTGAGATGGTTCGTGCCCGTACATTGAATGTGATGATTTTCTTGTTAAATGCTTTGAACTTGTAGTTGCAAAGCATTAATCTGTTCAAACCCTAGGATAATTGATTTCAATTGGAAACCCTAGTTACGTGGCTAGTGGTGGATTCTTTGCCCTAGTTTTTCCCCTAATTCAGTAAACCAATTTCATTTATTATTAATAATCTAATTCCTTAGTTTAATTTATTCGTTAATAAATTAGGTTATGATCATTCAATCTTTTTTTTATCAAAATTAATTTAGGAATTTAACGATTAAATTAGTTTAATTTCACAATAGTCCCTGTGGATCGATACCTGGACTTGCCATTATTCTAATGGAATTTGGTATAGTTTAGTATTTAATTTTGGTGTGTTCAACGACCCATCAAATTTTGGCGCCGTTGCCGGGGACTTCTGGCGAAATTAGTTAATTTAAAGTTATATTCTTATTTTAATTTTTAGTTTAGGATTTTATGCTTTTGGTGTTGCTAAGTGTGCAGAGCGTTTGAAATTGGAGTTATCATTGAAGTGCAAGCGGAGCGCAGCCGAGCTTAAAAAAAAAAAAAAAAAAAAAAACGCAGCACTAAAGTGAGTAAACAGAAGCAAACACTCACAAGCAAAGCACCAAAGTGCTAAGACGAAAGTCAAAGCTCAATTGGGGATTGGAGACAACGTCTACACGTCAAGCATCCGCAAGACGAGTAAAGCGTTTTCGTTAAACCGCTGTGAGTACTTCTTTCTTTGTTTTTTTTGCTTTCATACTTAGTGCACAGAGTCGAACTTATTGTGTGTGTGTGTGGGTAGTGTATGCACGGGCGTCGTTCTTGTCGCCCTGATTTGTGGAGTTTGGACCTTGAACTAGAAAGGACCCTTAGGAGACTTAGGGCTTCTGCCCGTGTTCCTAGGCTTGAGTATTCATATCCATATATTGAGCCATTAGAGATGGCAGATCCTAATGTCCCGAATGTGCCTAACCGGACCCTTAAGGATTATTTTACACCCACTGCATATACATCACCATCATGCATCCAATTGCCCAACACCACTGCTGCTCATTATGAGATTAAGTCCAGCACCATACAAATGCTTCCATCATTCCATGGACTAACTCATGATGACCCTTATAAGCATTTGAATGAATTTCTGGAAATTTGCTCGACAGTGAAGATCCAGAATTTCACAAATGAAGCCTTAATGTTGCGATTGTTTCCATTCTCGTTAAAGGATAAAGCCAAACACTGGCTAAATTCTTTACCTGCTAATTCAATCACAACTTGGGACCAATTACAGCAACGGTTCTTGGAGAAGTACTTTCCCATAGGCAAAACCAACCAACTTAGGCGAGCCATCACAAACTTTGCTCAAATGGATGGCGAGCAATTCCATGAGACTTGGGAAAGACTTAGAGACCTTCTCCAACAGTGTCCCCACCACCAAGTGCCTGATTGGCAACTTGTTCAAACATTTTATTATGGCTTAACTGAGCCACACCGCCAAATGGTGGATTCGTCCTGTGGTGGGACATTTATGTCTAAAAATGATGCCGAGGCATGGCAATTGTTTGAGAACTTAAGTGATAATTCCCTTCACCATGCCTCCGCAGCCCGGCAAGTCCGGCAACCCGTAGTTGGAGCCCCAAAAAAAGGGGGCATTTATGAGGTCGGGCGAAACCTAGAGTTAGCCCAACAAGTAGAGGCATTGTCTGGCAAGATGGACCAATTATTAGCTATAGGACATGCCCCTACCCAGCAAGATCAGCCTCAATTTCACAAGGCATGTGTTATTTGTGCGAGCCCTGCTCATGACTTGAGTGAGTGCCCTTCGGCATCACAATTTCCGGAGTTAGTCCAAGAGCATGTGAATGCGGCTCAAGAATTCTCCAACCCGGGTAATAACCCATACTCCAACACATACAATCCGGGATGGAGAAATCACCCTAATTTCTCATGGAGACCCCCTTCACAAGGCACTTCTCACAATCCTCCACCACCAAGGCAGAATTTCAATAATTTTGCCAACCAATCATCTTACCGACCATCGCAACCTTATAGACCCCCACAACCATACCGGCAACCACAACCACAACCCCCGCCTGTTCCTCAGGGCAACTCTGCCTTTGAGACTCAGGTGTTAGAAGTTCTCTCAGAACTTAAGGGGTTAGCACCGATAGTTCACTCCCACACTCACTCTATTGCCAAGATAGAGACCCAATTGGGTCAAATGGCTAACAACATGAATCGGAGAGATGAGGGAAAATTACCGAGTCAAACTGTGGCCAACCCTAAGGGACAATACGGGGTTGAGAGTTCGGGTGGAAATGGTAAGCAACATGAGCAAGTGCAGGCGGTGGTTGCTTTAAGAAGTGGTAGGACATTAGAGCCTCAGTCAGTTGCGTTTGATGCAACTAGAGTTAGGAAGGGTGACCACGGTGGTTCACCTAGTGAGAGTAAGGGTGAGGGGGAAACACTTAAGAGGGATGACTTAGTCCCTAGCACTTCATTTGAGCCCAAGGCACCATATGTGCCTAAGGCACCCTTTCCCCAATGTCTTGACACACCGTCCCCTTTTAATAAGAAGGCGGCATCCATGGAGGCAATGATGGATGTCTTTAAACAGGTAAAAATCAACCTCCCCCTGTTGGAGGCGATTAAGCAAGTACCATCATATGCCAAATTTCTGAAGGACCTTTGTACGCAAAAGCGTAAATCTAGGACACATGTGTCCCAAAAGGTCCTACTCACGGAGCAAGTAAGCTCCATCTTGTTGAATGACACACCTCCTAAGCTTAAGGACCCGGGTGCCCCAACCATTGCATGCATTATAGGGGACCATTTCATTGATAGGGCCTTATTGGATTTAGGGGCGAGTGTCAATTTGTTGCCGTACTCTGTGTACGAGGAATTTGGGCTTGGTGAGTTGAAGCCCACTACTGTTACTCTTCAGTTGGCTGACCGGTCCCTTAAAGTGCCACGTGGCATGATTGAGGATGTATTAGTTAAGGTTGATAGGTTCTACTTCCCTGTTGACTTTTTGGTTTTAGATATGGAACCAGTAGCCAGTTCGAGGAAACAAATCCCGGTGATTTTGGGTCGACCTTTCTTGGCTACGGCCAATGCATGCATTAATTGTCGGACCGGGGTTATGGAAGTTTCATTTGGCAACATGCAAGTGAAACTTAATGTTTTCCAAGCATCACAACAACCTCATGAGAGAGAGGAGTGCTTATTAGTAGATGTTGTGGATGAGATTGTTGAGGAGGCTTTGCCCTCCATTCTTGTAGAGGACCCTTTAGAGGCTTGTTTAACTCATTTTGGATTTGAAAATTTTGATATAGATGGGTCAGTTGAGGAGGTAAATGTCTTGCTTAATTCTTCTTCTCCACCGGATTTTCCTCCATGGAAAGCCCGGTTTGAGTCACTTCCTCCTCTATCGAGAGAGCCTGCCCCACCATCTTTGGTCACACCACCTACACTTGAGTTGAAGCCACTTCCGGCCACACTCAAGTATGCTTTTTTAGGGCCCCAGGAGACTTTACCAGTTATCATTGCATCTAACTTGACTGCTGAGCAGGAGAGTCAGTTAATGAGTGTTCTTGTGGCACATCGGAGTGCTATAGGTTGGTCAGTGGCTGATTTGAAAGGGATAGATCCCTCCGTGTGCATGCATTATATACACCTAGAGGAGGACACCAAACCTTCTCGCGAAATGCAACGGAGACTGAATCCTAACATGAAAGAGGTGGTGAAGAAGGAGGTTTTGAAATTGTTGGATGCGGGTATCATATACCCCATCTCAGATAGCAAGTGGGTGAGTCCTACACAAGTGGTACCCAAGAAATCGGGCATCACTGTTGTTGAAAATGAGGGAGGAGAGTTAGTCCCCACACGAACCACTACTGGGTGGCGAGTGTGCATTGATTATAGGAGATTAAATTCCTCGACTAGGAAGGACCATTTTCCCTTACCTTTCATTGACCAAATCCTAGAGCGGTTAGCGGGGCAGGGTTTTTATTGTTTTCTTGATGGCTATTCGGGGTATAATCAAGTCCCGGTGTACCCCGCTGACCAGGAAAAGACCACATTCACATGCCCTTTTGGCACTTTTGCTTACAGGCGCATGCCTTTCGGGCTATGTAATGCACCGGCGACCTTTCAACGGTGTATGATGGCCATTTTCTCCGACATGGTGGAGAAATTCTTAGAGGTTTTTATGGATGACTTTTCGGTGTTTGGACCGTCTTTTGAGGAATGCCTTAGGAACTTGACTAGAGTGTTAGAACGATGTATTGAGGCAAACCTAATCTTGAGTTGGGAAAAGAGCCATTTTATGGTTCGTGAGGGTATAGTGTTGGGACACATTGTGTCCCCTCGAGGTATAGAGGTTGACAAGGCTAAGGTTGACCTCATTGCAGGCCTTCCTCCACCCAATTCCGTGCGTCAAATCAGGTCGTTCTTAGGGCATGCAGGCTTTTACCGTAGGTTCATCAAAGACTTCAGTAAGATATCACGTCCTTTGTGTAGTTTACTGGTTAAGGACGCACCTTTTGACTTTGATGAGGCATGCTTAAAGGCATTTGAAACATTGAAAATGGCCTTGACCACTGCCCCAATCATGAAATCACCAGATTGGTCACTTCCCTTTGAAATCATGTGTGATGCCTCCGATTATGCTGTCGGGGCTGTGTTGGGCCAAAGGGTCAATAAGGCACCATTTGCTATATATTATGCTAGTCGCACTCTCTCGGATGCTCAATTGAACTACACTACTACCGAGAAAGAGTGGCTAGCTGTGGTCTTTGCCTTAGACAAATTCCGGTCTTATCTCCTAGGTTCCAAGGTCATAGTCTTCACTGATCATGCCGCTTTGCGGTATTTACTATCTAAGAAAGAGACCAAACCTAGGTTGATTAGATGGATTTTGTTGCTTCAGGAATTTGACTTAGAGATCCGTGATAAGAAAGGATCCGAGAATGTGGTGGCGGATCATCTCTCCCGAATCCTTGTTGAGTATAATAGTGACCCTCTTATTCTGCATGATTCGTTTCCGGACGAACAACTCTTTGAGCTGTCACAAGCGAGCCCTCCGTGGTTTGCATATATTGTAAATTACTTGGCCATTGGACAAATTCCGCAGAATTGGTCTAAGCAAGACAAAGACCGATTCTTTTCGCAGGTCAGGTATTACTTTTGGGAGGATCCAGAGTTGTTTAAATACTGCTCCGACCAAGTGATCCGACGTTGTGTGTCGGAGAGTGAGGTGCATAGCATTCTTACATTTTGTCATTCTTCTGCATGTGGCGGTCATTTTAGTGGGCATAAAACGGCCGCCAAGATTTTACAGAGTGGGTTTTATTGGCCCACAATTTTTAAAGATGCCCATCAATTTTGTAGAACTTGTTTGCGCTGTCAACAAATGGGTTCGATGTCTCGGCGTGATATGATGCCAATGACCCCTATTCTTGTAGTAGAAATATTTGATGTTTGGGGGATTGATTTTATGGGCCCTTTCCCATCGTCATTCGGGTTTGAGTACATTCTCTTGGCAGTAGATTATGTGTCTAAGTGGGTGGAGGCAATAGCTACCCGAACAAACGATCATAAAGTGGTAATCAAGTTTTTACATGAAAACATCTTTAGTCGTTTTGGGTTTCCTAGAGCCATAATAAGTGATCAGGGTACACACTTTTGTAACCGGTTCTTTGAGTCGGTAGTTAAGAAATACTCTATCACTCATAAAGTTGGCACTCCATATCACCCTCAAACTAGTGGCCAAGTGGAAGTCTCAAATAGAGAGGTAAAGCACATAATTGAGAAAACGGTGAGACCGGATAGGAAAGATTGGTCATAAAGGTTAATTGATGCATTATGGGCTTACCGCACTGCTTATAAGACATCCATTGGGATGTCACCATATAGAGCGGTGTTCGGTAAAGCTTGCCATCTTCCTGTTGAACTTGAGCACCGAGCAATGTGGGCCATAAAGAAGTTTAACTTCGATATGGCCGCGGCTGGGCTCAACCGGAAATTGCAACTGAATGAGTTGGAGGAAATCCGGAATGATGCATATGAGAGTTCGAGAGTTTTTAAAGCTCGGACTAAAGAATTTCATGACAAGCACATTAATAGAAAATCCTTTGAACCCGGCCAAAAAGTGTGGCTTTTTAATTCAAAATTGAGACTCTTTCCGGGTAAGCTAAGGTCTAGATGGGATGGACCCTTTGAGGTTGTTGAGGCATTTATTCACGGCGCCGTTGAGGTGCGAGATCCAAAGACCGGCCACACTTTCAAAGTGAATGGCCAAAGATTGAAACCATATATAGAGGGGATTGGGAATGGAGATATGATTGAGTCCATTGCTTTGATGGACCCATTTTACTACGATTGATAGATTGATTTGTTGTTCTCTTTTCTTTCCCTTCTATGCTATTCTGTTTTTCTTTGTTCTCGTTATGCTTTACTTGCGTCTAGGAGACTTTAAATCCTCTAAAGGTGTAATTCCTTTGGTGTTTGCCGTGCCCGAACGGCATCTGACGGTCTGGTATAGCCACCTAACCGTGTTTGTAGTGAGTTCCTAGGAGACCAACTGAGACGGTGGAAACTAGAGTTCGAATGGCAAAGCCTAGAACACAAAGGTTTGGGATTTCCGAGACTAGAGTCTGGTTTAAATACCCAGGGGTGTGGAGATTGCTTCAAAACTACCTCGGCTTGAACTCTGTATGGCAGCCCCATAGGTTGAGGTAGCTTTATGCGCCTCGATTCTGGATACCGAATCAACCTAGTCTGTCACCCTGTTGGAGAATAGGGAAAGTTATAAACACAGTTAGGGAGAAAAGTAGTACCCGTGGTTTTCGCGTGAAGATTATACCTTTAGTAGCCATTCCGTTATTTTCCTATGTGTTATATTTATTTCGGATGTCTATTGAAGGTAGAAATGGTTAAGTATATTTTGGTTGTACTAGCCCGAAGGCTATAAACTACGTTGGGTTTTATTACCTGGGGGATTCTGAAGTGGCAACTGTATGCCATAACTCTGGTGCCTTTGGTTAGGTGTTGAGAGTTAGTTAAAAAAAAAAAAAAAAAGAATATGCTTTCATGTTAATTTTCTGTGTTAAAAAAAAAAAAAAAAAAAGGGTTATACTTGTTCAATTTAAAAATAAAAATTTAAAAAAAAAAAAAAAAAAAACATTGTTGTACATGCTCAATTGTACACAAATACAAATTTAAACTAAAAAAAAAAAAAATATGACTTTGAGCAAGTTTGCCCCCTGCATTAAAAGCAGGTGCGGGCTGGTGATCCTTGTCCAAGCCGCACGTGCGGCTTGGGCCCCGCACGTGCGGGACAAATTGGTGAAACACGAAGTGCACCCTGCTTAATAAGCAGGTGCGGGGGAGTGCGTGCGTTGATCAGCCGCACGTGCGGCTTAACTCCCGCACGTGCGGGACGCCGATATTCCAAAAAAAAAAAAAAAAAAAAAAAATTTGTTCGAGAATCGCCGCACGTGCGGCCTGGGCCCCGCACGTGCGGGAAGTTTGGCAATTTGAGAGACGCACCCTGCTTTAAAAGCAGGTGCGTGCCAAGTGCGGCATTTTTAATTTTTTTTTATTTATTAGTTTTATTTTATTTTATTTTTAAAAAAAAAAATTTGTTTTGTTTTGTTTTATTATTATTAATTTTTATTTTCTTTCATTTTTAATTTGTTTAAGTAAATACATTTTTATAAGTACATAAATAAATTTTAAAAATAAATAAATAAATATACATTTATTTAATTTATAATTTTTTTTTTATAAAAAAAATCAAAAAAAAAAAAAAACAAAATCGTATTTTTTTTATTTGATTTTATTTTTATTTCCTATTTTGTTATTTTTATTTTCGTACCAAAAAAAAAAAAAAAAACCAAACAAATCTTATCTAACTCTCTCTCTCCCAATCCCTCTCACTCTCAGATTTCACTCTCTTTCTTCCTATCTTATCTCTCTCTTTCTCAACCCCACACAAACCCACTATTTTCCTTCTTCTTCTTCTTCCCTTTTTCTTCTTCTTTCTTCTTCCTCACCACCACCATCTCACCGCCGGCGTCCTATTTCCTTACCGGCCGTCGAAACTCCGGCGACCACCATTTTTTCCGGCGGACCTCTAATTTTTTTCTCTTCTTTTCGTCACTTTTTCAAGGTAATTTCTTTTCTTTTTTGTAGATTTGTGGATGTACGATTAATTTGTAGAGTTTTTATTTTTATTTTTGTGTATTGTTGATCTATAGTTCATCCCCAAAAAAAAAAAAAAAAAAAAAAAAAAAAAGAAGAAGAAGTTCATAAGTGCATTATTTTTTTTTTTTAGTGTTCATTCTTTATCTTTTATGTTTAGTTTTGTTTTAATTTAATTTGTTTTTCTTGAAGTTGTAGAATGCATGTTTAGTTAGTGTGAAAAAAAAAAAAAAAAATTGAAACCGACCATCTTCTAGAGAAGATGAAAGCCGCACGTGCGGCTTGGGCCCCGCACGTGCGGGAATTTTCTTAAAAAAAAAAAAAAAACAAAACAAAACAAAAAAAAAAAATTCAGAAATCATGTGCTAATACTAATCCTAATTTTGTTTATTTTTATTCCCTCTATTTGTTTAGTTTAAATTGTTTCATAGTGATTCTGGTTCGCTTAATTACTTAGTGGATTTTGGTTTTATTTTTATTTTTATTTTATTTTTATTATACTTGTTTAGTTAGTGATTTCATTTTAATTATTAATTCTATAATGTCTTTGTTCATTTAATTATTCAAGTAGTTTAGTTTAGTTTTTATTTTACTTTATTTTCGGAATTTTTATTTCATATTATTTTCTTTTCTTTTCTTTTCTTCTATAAAAATTAAAAAAAAAAAAAAAAAGTGTTTAGTTTAGGTTATTTTATTTTATACTTTAGTCTCTTTTGTAGTTTAGTTATTTAAGAGTTTAGTTTAGTTTAATGTAATTTATTTTCTAGTTTAGTTAATTTAATTTAATGACATTTTTATTCATTTATTAATTATTTTCATTTTTACAAAAAAAAAAAAAAAAGTGGGAATTGCATGTGGTACATTAGTGGGCAAACTTGTGCTTTCATATTTTATTTTATTCTCATGATTGGTTCCACGGGTTTGTGTCTATTTGTTTTTGGTGTGTGCAGGATATGAGTCGACGTATTGCTCGGGCCTCCAAGAAGGCCAGAGGTTCAACCTCTTCAGCGCCACCACCGCCACCGTCACCGTCACTACCATCCTCGCCACCCCCACCGCGTGACTTGCCCCGGCCGGAGTGGGCTTCACGCCCTCTTCACAAGCTTACGCAGTTCAACCTGCAATTTTTTCAGGGTGAGGCAGACACTACTTGGGCCGTTGAGCAGCTCCGACTCCGGCAACAATTGGGCATTTGCTCTGTCACAGCACCAACTTATCCTCGTCTGGTACGACTCTTCTACCAGAACCTATATGAGTCACCTACCGAGGCTGGACTGCTCTCGAACATTGATGGTCAGGCTGTCCACATCACCTCATCCATGATTGCCACAGTGTTAGGGTTTTTCGCCAAGCCGGAATATCATCCATTCCCTGAAGTTGAGGATCGACAGCCCATCCATAGCCTCATCCAGCAATACTTCCCGGGGGCCCATGGTGATCTCAGTTTCACATGCTTACGGCGGAGCAAGCTGCCTAGCCGCTTGCTATTCCTGGATTCTGTGGTCCATAAGAATGTCCTTCCACTTGGGCATCGAGCTGAGCGACGATTGGAGTTTGTTCGGGTTCTACACGGGTATCAGTATGGCTATCAGGTCCCACTGTCGCGTATCATCTTCATGCACTTGCAGAAATTTCTACGAGAGGCAGTTCGGCCTGATCCTATGCAAAACTTGACTTGGCCACTACCATTTGCCAATCTGCTGACCCTTGTGTTTCAGCTGAACCACCTCCACATTACTGAGGATGAGGAGATTGATAGAGGGTATCCTACTTTCGGCCAGCGGGAATGGCAACATAGCATATCTCGTATTCCGCAGGCGGTTGGTGCCCCAGTTGCTGAGGCTCAGGATCCTGTACATGACCACCCAGCTCATCCTGTTTCCCCCGTGCCTCCCCAAGGGGACCCGCTCTACATGACTCGCGAGGAGTACTTACAGCTTCAGCACTCTGTGGATCAGGTCCACAGTACTCTTCGTGATCATCACCAGAGTCTCATGGAGTTGCGCACGGATTTTCAGGCGCATTGCGACTATTCCCGGGCGACCTTCGACCAGCTACTCGCCCACCAGCAACGGATTCATGATGACGCCTTTCAGACGCGCTCTATGATGCAAGCTTTGTTCGCCCAGCACTTCCCGCCACCACACCACCACCGGCTTCCCCGTAGTCCCCACCTGTATATTCCTTTGTCTCTTTTATTTTTATTTTTATTTTCCTTTTTAGTTTTTTTTTCTTTTCTTCAAAAAAAAAAAAAAAACAAAAAAAACAAAAAAAAAAACAAAAAAAAAAGGGAAGTGTATACATGTTACTCTCTGCCTACCTGGATGTGCACCTACAATTCTGGTAATATTCTCTCATTTCTCTTTACTTTTCCATTGAGGACAATGTCATATTCAAGTTGGGGGATGGGGGTTATATTTCCTTTTGTGCATTTCTATCTGGCTCATAATTCATGCTTATACTTGTTTCACTTGATTGCATTACTTCACTTGATGTGACTTTTTGCTAAGTAGTGTGATGATGTCTGCATATGTCAATTGGAGAGCATAGTAGACTTGTATGAAAAGGGTTTATTGGGTAGATACTTGCATGCGATGTTTGCACAAGGAGAGTTGTCTGTGTTTGTGGTTTTAGTACACTTGTCATGAGTATGCCTTAATTCACATTAACACACTATCATAGCGGTGATCTTTTTATTATAATCCCTGGTGTACATCATTGATAATAGCTAGAGTTGCAGAAAAGAATAAATGAGGAGCCAAGATTCTTAAAAAAAAAAAAAAAAAAAAAAAAAAAAAAAAAAAAAAAAAACACTTGACTAGTTTGGGTTCGTAGCCTTTTTAACTCGAGTTATTAAGCCCGTAGGGGTGTCTTTACACCTAATGCCCTAAAACCATCTGGTTTGGGAGTCATTGGCCCAAAACTTGCTACATGGGTTAATTAGAAAGCTTAAGGGACTTGGACATTGCACAGTTAAGGAAAAATAAGAAGAATGACTTGTTCGGATTCGTAGCCTTTTCAACTCGAGTTATTAAGCCCGTAGGGGTGTCTTTACACCTAGTGCCCTAAAACCGTCTGGTTTGGGAGTCATTGGCCCAATGCTTGTTACATGAGTTGATTAGAAAGCTTAATGGATCAAGACATTGCACAGTCATTACAAAAAAAAAAAAAAAAAAAAGAGAAAAAAAAAACTACTTTTGAGAATCTTGGCTGCAACAGGTTAGTTTTTCTGTATATGTTGGGTGTTATTGTGAGTTACACTGGGCTATTATAGTGGATAGTTAACTAATATGGAGATTGCACTTTACACTGAGGATACTCATGACTTGTCTACTAGCATGCACAAGTATAGGGAACTTTACTTTTGTATTAACCGAATTGTGGTTTCGACTCAATAGGTTCCTTCATGCTTGTCCACTGTGTCTTTAATGACTCGTGATGTCTCAATATCACACTGTAGTGGCACATAAGTTGATTGTTAGGTGGAATAGTGTGGTCATTTGTTGTTGAGTATATATGAATATGTTAATGTTTGTGGGTATCATTTCTGGAAACCCTCACGAGACTCTACTCGTCCACTTGGGGTAACCTTGTGGTTTAAAGGCTTGTTGCATATGCTAAATGCAACCGTTGTCCCACGAAAGAGGAAAGATGATAGATTTTGTTTAATTTTATTTTATTTTATTTTACTTGCTTGAGGACTAGCAAGTAGTAAGTTGGGGGATGTGATTAAGGCCGAAATGTACATCATTGAGGCCGTTAATTACAATCTCTTAACTTCTCTTGCTGGTCAAACCGTATAATTTATGTGTGTTGAATGTCAAGCAGGTTGTACATCATCGGAGCATAAAATGGGCAAAAAGACCAAATTTGGACAGAATTGACTTTTTCTAAAAAAGTCAAACTGATGTTTTAAACTTGTTTGGAAATAAGTAGAAGTATAAAAAGAAAAGAGATAGGCTTTTCTAGGGTTCTGAAACTGTTTAACCTAAGGAGGGAGGCTAGGGTTTGGAAAGGAGAAGGAAAGCAAAAGCTCCAAGATGTCTTCCATGGTGGTTTCTTCTCCATCTTCATCCTTCCACTCCTCCATGAGTGGCTAGTCGTCTTTTCTAGGGTTTTGATGAAACCCTAGCCATGTAACTATTTTGTTTTCCTTTTGATTCTCAATTATGTAAAGGTTTGAACCATTGTATAGTGTTTTAGAAATTCTTTATATATAATTTTCATTATCTTTTCAAATATTTGACTTTCTGTGATTGTTGAATGTTATCCATACATGAGTTTTCTATTCTTTCACATTCAAGGTATGAGACGAACCATACTACGAGGGACGAGTCGTGTCACTACCCTAGTTTAGAGTAAACGGTTCATACTACTTGAGATGGTTCGTGCCCGTACATTGAATGTGATGATTTTCTTGTTAAATGCTTTGAACTTGTAGTTGCAAAGCATTAATCTGTTCAAACCCTAGGATAATTGATTTCAATTGGAAACCCTAGTTACGTGGCTAGTGGTGGATTCTTTGCCCTAGTTTTTCCCCTAATTCAGTAAACCAATTTCATTTATTATTAATAATCTAATTCCTTAGTTTAATTTATTCGTTAATAAATTAGGTTATGATCATTCAATCTTTTTTTTATCAAAATTAATTTAGGAATTTAACGATTAAATTAGTTTAATTTCACAATAGTCCCTGTGGATCGATACCTGGACTTGCCATTATTCTAATGGAATTTGGTATAGTAACAATTACCTTTGCTTTCTCTCCATTATTGTTATTTTGAAGAACGCTAATTGAACTAGGCTTTCATGATTTTATGCTTTATTGACGTGGAATATAATGATGATACTAAATGAACTTGGTTGCATGTATGACCAAACATTTTCATTCGTTATGATGGCTTTGCAATGCTTATACATGAGTTATCAATATGAAGAGAAATTCGTAACGAATCTTGACATGTGTATTTATAAATGTAGTGATTTTATAAACTTCAGCTTCATATAACAAATAGTTGAAACACATCCGTAACCTAGATGAACAACAACATTGTCTTACACCCCAATAACGAAGATACGACACAACATACAAACATATATGAAAGATACAGGTGTTTGATTTCTCATTCCTCATCTAACATGTAGTAGTCAGAGAGATATTTTTCATACTTTTTGTACCACAAATTGGATGTTAGAGCTTACAGATGATGGTTGTTTGGTTTCGAAATGAATTTAGTAGTTTCAACTCAATGTAGAAATTGATATTTTTTCTTTGCCCTTGTGTCTTGGATTTTAAACAGTCTGGTGGGGATGCTAGTGAAGTGATTAGAAGTACTGAGGAGAATAAAAAATTGACAGCAGAAAAAGAAACAGAAGTTCAAGAGGGTCGAGCAGCCTTGTATTCAAAATTGGAAATAATTGGAAACCTTGTGCATGATTCAGTTCCAGTTGACAATGATGAGGTATGGATGAAATTTTATTTGTCATTAAATTTATGAAAAAATGGGTCCATTATTTTTAGCCAACTTTGATTAATTTTGTAGGCAAATAATGCCATAATTCGATCTTGGGGAGAGAAACGGTTGGAACCCAAGCTGAAAAATCATGTTGACCTTGTTGAGCTTCTTGGAATTGCAGATATAAAGAAAGGTATTAAGTTGGATGTTTACTTTGTCTGGTTGTTTAAGAAAATGTTCCTACATGACGTTAAGATGATTCAAACGTGAGTAAAATTCATATTACCGCAAACTATCACTAAAAATTCAATTTGACCCCTGTCCTGTAAACAATTTTACACCTAAGCTATTCTGATTTGGATCAATGTGACCTTGCCATCACATGCCATCTATAATCAAACAAAAATCTTTATTTTACCCCCCAAACCCTCTGTTCAGGGTCTAATCGAGTTTTAAGGGATATTTTGGAGGGCAAAATGAAGGGATTCCGTTTGATTATTGATGGCAGGTGATAATATAATTAAAAGGACAAGGGTCAAATTGTTTTTTGAGGGATAGTGTGGGGTAAAATGGCGTGTGCTCTTAAAACATACGATTACCAGTTTGAACTGCTGTGTAATCAAGGTTGTATTTTTTGTAAAAGTCCGTTTTCAAATAATTTTTGTTTCACTCTATTGTAATGTATTGTGTTGACTAGAATGAACGATTCCAATTAGAAAAATGGGACCCGTGGTGGGCCCCCACACGCCAAACAACATCATCAAATCAAAGCCTGAGAAGGAGACAATAATTTCTCATCTACTCCACCAGCCCACTCCACTGCTAGTCCGTACAGCCTCCTACACAGCCTTCTCCTACACACTTCTTTATACAATTTTTTAATGCATATTTTTTCATAAAAAAGTCAAAAAGTTAACCCAAATATTCATATTTTTTTCCTCAACTTTTTAGTCCAAAAAGATAAAAAGTACACTTATTTAGGACACCCTAAATATATTTAGATTTAAGTTTAGCATAGACGTGTAGATTAAATATAATAATATATTTTAAGTCATGTGATTATTAATGTAGTATTTTTTGTTTAATTTTGGACGAAAATTAATTTTAGAAGTAAATTTGAAAAAGCTTGAATCATGAAGGGTCAAAATGAAAAAAAAAAAAAAAAAAAACTTTAAGAGCCAAAATAAAAAAAATTATAAAACATAAAAGCATAAAGTGTAATTTATCTTAAATTATCTGTCGATTCAAATTAAATATAGGATTATTTACACAAAATTCCCATAAACTATTGCCAAGTATCACTTTGACCTCTTGAATTTAAAAAAAAAAAAATCATATAAACTAATCCCCTAAATTATTGATCCCGTAAAACTTCGGCGTTAACATAACACATTTAATTACCAAAATGTCTCACACCTCTATATCATTTTATTCCCTAAATTATTATGAAATATCAGTTTATCCCGTTAAACTATTATGAGGTATCACTTTACCTTCATAATATATAAAAGTGTAGCATGAATCCCTTCAACTTTTAAAATGTGACACACGCCCGGATGTCATTAATGAAAACAACTAAATAACCAAATTACCCTCTCTTTTTATATGCACAAACTTTTTATAAGTCCATTAGAAATTATTACAAAAAAAATAAATTTTAAAGATTCATCAAAAACCCTGACTTTATTGCCCACCTCCCCACCTTATTTAAAAAAAAAAAAAACAATTTTTTAAAATAAAATAAATTGCAATGATTTTTAATGGACTTCAAAATCAAAATATAAAAATATAAAAGATCAAAATATAATTTACCCAATACTTCTCGTCGTCTATATGAGAGCATCTCCAATCTATCTTCTATATCTTCATATATGAAGAAATTTTGCCTCCACTCATCCTCTAAAATATTTTAGAGGAGGATGGATTGATTCTCCAAATATAGAGAAAGTATGAGAAATGGAGGAGAATCTCTATAAAACTATTCATTTTATATTTTTAATAACTTTTAATATGTAAATTTAATTTTTATAAAATTGATATCATTAAAAAAGTGAAATCATACATTTAAAATGAGTATAGTATAATATTAAGAGGTTGTTTGCGGATGATTTAAATAAGTGTACTTATTCGATAAATACAAATATTTAGGTTATATCATTTCTCTAATTTTTTATAAAAAATCAAAAAGTGTAGAAAATAAGTAAATCCCAAACAACGAAAAATTATTGGTTGATATTAGGACACCACGTGATCACATCTCAGGTCAATCACAAATCCTTATGTCTTCATATTTTTCAATCACTCAACATAAAATCATAGTCCTACCCTCTCTATCAATAAGAACAGACTTGGAGTACCACATGGCTGTGCACCAAAACCAACGAGTTATAGCGACCCCGGTCTTTTTCCCATTTGATTATTGTATTCGGACTTATGTTCCGTGGATTCCGTTGTCATATTATTGTCGTTGTTGTCCTTGATTCCTTATTCTTTGGTTATAGGATGTTTTGGGCAGGTTGATTACAGGTTGGTTGAGTCTAGAAACAAATTCTTGATGTTCGGTTTTTGGCTTGCTCGCTCGAGCGAGCTTCTCTTCGCTCGAGCGAGGTCCTTCTTGGTTCGTCGCTCGAGCGAGCATTTCTTGGCTCGAGCGAGGGCTGCGTCCAGTGCTAGACCTGAGGGCAGTGTTTGTTGGCTCGAGCGAGCTTTCCTTCGCTCGAGCGAGATGGTTTGTCTTTGGCTCGAGCGAGCTTCTTTTCGCTCGAGCGAGGTATGTTTTTGTGTCTGGTCGCTCGAGCGACCATGTCTTCGCTCGAGCGAGCCTGTCCAGTATTTAAACGCAGCAGCAGTTTTAAAACGTCTTTTTTCACAATTTTTGATCCAGAAACCCTAGTTTCGAGTTTCTCTTCTCTCAACTCATCTTTTCCTTGGGTTTGATCTATCTAGAGGGCGTTTTTAATCTAGTTCCTTCATTAAAAAGGTAGAGGAGAGTGAGAGCTTTCATTTAATCGGAGCAATTGTTGATTTGGAGCACTTTGGGGTTTTGAGCACCATCTTCTCCTTCTCCTTTTGGGTTCTTCTGTTTAAGGTAGGGATTTCCTACTCCTTGTATACGTTTTAATCCTAAGTGTTGGTGTTTTGGTATGTGGGAGGTAGTTTGGTAATTTTGGGGAAAAACCTTAGGGTTTTGTTATAGATTAATTCATGTAATTAATTTAAAGGAGAATTGTGTATTGGTTAAATTCATGAGATTTGGGGAAATTGAGATTTTGTTGATGTAGTTGAATATTTAATCACTCATCTGTGAAATTGATATATATATATTGTGATATTTATTTCTTGCTTAGAAATAATTGTTTTGGGGCTATCGGTGGAGGATAGCCAGTGATTGTTGTAGACCTTGCATGTGGCTTAGGTATAACTGGAATTTAGTCAGCTGTTTGACTGTTGAATTAATACAGAACATTACGTGTATTGATTATGTGTTGTATATGGCAAGTATTAATTATGTTGCATATGCATTTCGTTTTGGAGGAGATAGGGGATGAACTCCCGGTTTAGGGGAAGAAAGGGGATGGACTCCTAAACCGAATTTGTTGGAGGGTTTAGGGGAAGAAAGGGGATGGACCCCTAAACCAGATGTGTTGGGAGGAGAAAGGGGATAGACCCCTGTAGCATCACATTTATGTGTACTTATTGTTAATAGAAGTATTTCTATTGATTGTTGGCATGATACATCACCACCATGTGTATCAGTTGGGAAGTATGGAAGTGAATGTGATTGTGATTGATGTAACACCTGTATGTGTGTTTATTATATTGTAAGAAAGGTTAATCCGATGTGTTATCCTAGTTGAGTTGTTTGGCCAGGTTGTGAGCCATGTGGGTATAAGTGGAAAGTGAGTTGTGTCGTAGACCACGTGTCATAGACTGTATAGGCATTCGTGTCATAAAATTTGGGAATTTATTATCTTGTGCTAACTATGTATCGGATGTTAATGCTTTAGTTAATTCTTATGCCTGGTTTAGTATTTCTCTACTGGGCTGTGGCTCACCCTATATGGGAACTTCATTTTCAGGTGCAGATGGTTCACTGCCTCCAAGGACTTAGCTTGTGAGGGATTGGAACTCGAAGATTTGTTTCTAGTTTATTTGCTTTTATATGTAAAACACTCAAGCCTAGGGCTTTATTTGTTTTTGAGTTAGACTCATGGATTTGTGTCCAAGTATTGGCTTGGCAAGATGTAAGCCCGTAGGGCATTTATTTTGATGTTTTATTTCTTAATACTCTGATGAATGGAATTATATTCTTGTTTTGATATGATGATGTATGTTAATATTATTTATTATGGGTTTAATTTTGAGGGCGTGACAACTTGGTATCAGAGCGTACCGGGTTCGAATACTTTGGGTACGTGGGAAGTGATTAGTATCACAATGGGTTCGTCTCGTTTGATAGAGACTTAGTGTAATGATTGCATGCTTATATGATAACATGTTTACGTGACTATGTGGGTATGGAATGTAGTTTCTGGGATGTTGATTGGACCCTTGAGTCCCTGAAAGTCTTGTTGGAAAGGCACTTGATCAATGTTGTTTCCAACCGGAACTTTAGTGACGCCTCGGGACCATCATTATCCAGAAATGAAATTCGTAGGTGCTTATGTGATTATGTGCTTACGTGGTGTGATTTATTGTTGTCCAATGTATTAGGACGCGAGTGTCATAGTTTTAGCATATTATTTAGAGTGCTAACGTCTTTGTTTCTTTTATTAGGATGTCAGGACGAGGACGAGGTCGTGGTAGGCGTGGTAGGCAGGCCGGGCAAGAAGTGCCTATACCGGAGGAGATTCCGACGGTTCAGGAGGGTGTTGGCCAGGCCAATGCGGCCGAGCCAGTAGGGCAGCAGGGTTTGGGCACTTTGGCCCAAGAGATAGCAGGGGCATTTCAGGCGTCAGTGGACATTCTGAGGGCTGCGAATCCAGCCCAGGTAGTTCCGGCCCCGGTAGTTGCTGCAGATGCAGGGCCTTCTTTTCTGAAAAGGGAGTTTTTCCGGTCTCAACCGGAAGTGTTTGTTGGTGATCCTAGCGAGCCGCTTAAAGCAGACGAATGGCTCGAACAGACAACGAAAACGTTTGAGATGCTTGGCATCGAAGACGAGGGGTTGAAGGTGACCTTGGCATCTTTCCAGCTGAAAGGGGATGCGGGTCAGTGGTGGAAGTTCACCAAGGGTCGCATTGGAGGTACTTGGAAGGAGTTTGTCGATGCTTTTCAGGAGAAGTATCTGTCTCCAGCTGTTCAGGAGACGTTGAGAGATCAGTTCTGCCAGCTGAAGCAGAATAGTTCATCAGTGGCTGAGTTTGAGGCCTTATTTACTAGTTTGTCCAGGTTCGCACCTGAGTTAGTGGCGTCTGAGGAGCGTCGGTGTATAGAGTTCGAGAAGAAGTTGAGGCGCGGCCTCAAATTGAGAGTTGTGCCGACTATGATTAGGGATTTTGGGCGTTTGGTTGATGCAGCAGCCCATACTGAGATTGCGATGCGGGAGGAGGAGGAAGGGCAGAAAGGCTCCAAGAGGAGTCAGGATGGTCAGGGCGATGGCAGGAGGCAGAGAGGTTTCACTCCTCAGCAGCCTCAGAGTAGCTTCTCTAGGTCTACTTTTCCTGTACCGAGTGCTAGTTCGGGGAAAGGCAGTCAGGGAGATATTACCTGTTTCAAGTGTGGCCAGCTGGGCCATAAGTCTTCAGTCTGTCCTCAGAAGGGAGGAGTACAGAGGGCAGCATCTTCTTCGGCTCGATCACAGAGTCAGAGTCAGGGTAGAGGCCAGTCGCTCTCTTGTTTTCAGTGTGGTCAGCCGGGGCATATGAAGAGGTCCTGCCCGCAGTTAAGTGGCACACTTGGTGCGTCTGGTTTGAGTTGTTTTCAGTGTGGTCAGCCAGGGCACCTGAAGAGGTTTTGCCCACAGTTGAGTGGCACATCTGGTGCATCTGGGTTGAGGCAGACTCAGAGTCAGCCAGTTCAGTCCGTTCAGGCCTCGAGGACTAATCAGGGGGCTTCATCGTCCCATTCGGTGCAGCAGTCTTATGCTCCTAGGGGTGAGCAGGTTGATCAGAGGTCGTCTGGGCGCGTGTATGCAGTTACCGCGCAGGATCTGGTGTCGACTCCGTCGGTTGTGAGAGGTACCTTCTTGTTTTGCAATTCAGTTGCTAGTGTTTTGATCGATACGGGTGCATCTCATTCTTTTGTGTCTGCTGCATTCGCATCTATTTTGGAGTTGGAGTTAGCACAGTTAGCATCTCCTATTTGTGTAGTGTCACCACTTGGGGGCGAATTAATTTTGAAACAAGGTGTTAGGGGTTGTGATATAGAGGTCGATGATCATAGAATCCCTTTTTCTTTCGTGGTTATGCCCATGAAGGGCTTCGATGTTATTTTGGGTATGGACTGGTTATCGTCATACCGGGCATTTATTGATTGCTACCGTCAAAGGGTCACCTGTTGTACAGTTAGCGGGGAACGTTTCCATTTTCTAGGGGACAGGGTTGGTAGTGTTTTGCCACCAGGGTACGATCCGCGAGGGCGGAGTGAGCTTAGTGGTCTACTTGCTAGCCTTGAGAGTAGTGAGTGTGATGAGACCCAGATTGTGTTACCGAGGGTGGTTTGTGAATACCCGGACGTCTTCCCCGAGGATCTTGTTGGTTTGCCACCTCATCGAGAGATTGAGTTCTCTATTGATTTAGTGCCCGGCACGGCGCCGATTTCTATGGCACCTTACCGTTTCGCCCCAGCTGAGTTAGTTGAGTTGAAGGTTCAACTCCAGGAGTTGCTAGATAAGGGCTATATCCGTCCTAGTGTTTCGCCGTGGGGAGCACCGGCCCTATTTGCTAAGAAGAAAGGTGGTGCTTTGAGACTGTGTATAGATTACCGGAAATTGAATCGGGCTACGGTTAAGAATAAGTACCCTATGCCTCGTATAGATGATTTGTTTGACCAGTTGAAGGGTTCCCGTTGTTTCTCTAAGATAGACTTGAGATCGGGTTATCATCAGTTGAGAGTCAGGGAGGAGGACATTCCAAAGACGGCATTCCGTACGCGGTATGGCCACTATGAGTTTCTGGTGATGCCGTTTGGGCTCACCAACGCACCGGCAGTGTTTATGGATTTGATGAATCGGATCTTTCGGGAATTCTTAGATCGTTTTGTGGTCGTCTTCGTGGACGACATTCTGATTTATTCACCTTCAGAGGAGGAGCACGAGGAACACTTGAGAGTGGTGCTTGAGTTACTTAGAGCCCATAAGTTATATGCTAAGTTTGGGAAGTGTGAATTCTGGCTAGAAGAGGTAAAATTTTTAGGCCACGTAGTTTCTGGGAAAGGGGTGTCTGTTGATACATCCAAGATTGAGGCAGTGCAAGATTGGGTACAACCTAAGAGTGTGTTTGAGATCCGCAGTTTTCTGGGATTGGCAGGGTATTATCGTCGGTTTGTGAAGGATTTCTCCAAGTTAGCTTCACCGTTAACCAGATTGACTCGGAAGGGAGTCAAATTTGTATGGAGTGAGACTTGTGAAAAGTCGTTTCAGGAATTGAAGGTTAGATTGACCACCGCTCCGGTCTTAATTATTCCGGAGAGAGGGTTAGGTTATGCAGTTTACTGTGACGCCTCACGAGAGGGTCTGGGTTGTGTGTTGATGCAAGAAGGGAAAGTGGTTGCCTATGGCTCACGCCAGTTGAAAATTCATGAGAAGAATTACCCTACGCATGATCTAGAGTTAGCAGCTGTGATATTTGCCTTGAAGATCTGGAGGCATTATCTGTTTGGTGAGAAATTTGAAGTATTCTCCGATCATAAGAGTCTGAAATATCTGTTTACACAGAAAGACTTGAATCTGAGGCAGAGGAGATGGATGGAATTTATTGAGGATTATGATTTCGAGTTACACTATCATCCGGGAAAGGCCAATGTTGTGGCCGATGCCCTTAGTAGGAAATCTGTTGGTGACGTTGCTAGTATAGCCATCCGAGAGTGGGAGATGTTGGGTGCAGTTGGGGAGTTTGATTTGCATCTGGGCGAATCCGTTGAGGCTGCGACCTTGTTTTCTGTTGTTGCACAGCCTACACTTGTGACTCGAGTGTTAGAGGCTCAGAGGGGTGATCTTGAGGTAGAATCTCTCCGGGAGAAGATTTCTAGTGGTAAGGTTGAGAAGGGTTTGACGGTGTATCCCGATCTGAGTGTGAGATACCGAGACCGTCTGTTTGTGCCGGAGTCGTGTCGAGAGGAGGTACTCCGAGAGTTTCATCATTCACGCCTTGCGGTGCATCCGGGAGGCACTAAAATGTATAGGGATTTGGGTCGCCAGTTTTGGTGGCGGGGTATGAAGAGAGATGTGGCAGCTTTCGTATCTAAGTGCCTTACTTGTCAGCAAGTGAAGGCCGAGCATCAGAGGCCAGCGGGTTTGTTGCAACCCTTACTTATTGCCGAGTGGAAGTGGGAACATGTCACTATGGACTTCGTTGTGGGTCTTCCTAGGACTCTGCGAGGTAATGATGCTATTTGGGTGGTTGTGGATCGGTTGACTAAGTCAGCACATTTTATTCCTATGCGTGTGAGAGATTCGGTGGATCATCTTGCCGATTTATATGTTCGGGAAATAGTAAAGTTGCATGGGGTTCCAGTGACGATTGTCTCAGATAGAGATCCTCGTTTCACTGCCAGGTTGTGGCAGAGTTTGCAGAGTGCTTTAGGCACTAAGTTGACCTTTAGTACGGCTTACCATCCTCAGACTGACGGGCAGTCAGAGCGTACCATACAGATCCTTGAGGATATGCTTCGGGGTTGTGTTCTTGATTTCAGTGGGTCGTGGGAGAGGCACTTGCCATTGGTGGAGTTTGCCTATAACAACAGTTTTCAGTCTAGTATCGGTATGGCACCATTTGAGGCCTTGTACGGCCGACCGTGTAGATCTCCAGTTTGTTGGGCCGAGGTGGGTGATGCACCTTTGATAGGTCCGGAGTTAGTGAGGGAGACGACGGAGAAAGTTGGGCTTATCCGTAAGAGACTTGTTACAGCCCAGAGTCGTCAGAAATCTTATGCCGACCGTAGGAGGAGACCTTTGGTGTTTGAGGTAGGTGATCATGTCTTTCTAAAAATCTCACCTAGGCGAGGTTTAATGAGGTTCGGGAAGAGTGGGAAGTTGTCCCCTCGATTTATTGGCCCCTTTGAGATCCTTGAGAGGATTGGCGAGGTTGCTTATCGTTTAGCTTTGCCACCGCAGTTGTCCGGAGTTCATGACGTGTTTCATGTGAGTATGCTTCGGAAGTATGAGCCGGATCCATCGCATGTGTTGGATTGGACCGATTTAGTTGTTGATGAGGATGTTTCGTATGAGGAGAGGCCGATTCGAGTCTTGGATAGGCGGGATCAAGTCCTGCGTGGTAAGACCATCCCTTTAGTGAAGGTTTTGTGGAAACATCACGGAGTGGAGGAGGCCACTTGGGAACGTGAGTTGGAAGTCCGTGAGAAATATCCGGACTTGTTTGTGGAATTGTAATCTTGTGTTTAGATTATGTAATATTGTGGAACTTGAGAATTTTATATATGTCTTAAGCTAGAAAACATTGAGAATGTTTGGGTTTAATGTTAACATGTTGAAACTTGCCTTTTTATGGAAGTGGAGTATAACATTTATATATATTAAATGTGTTGTTTATATCATGAGATTGAATATGATATGGAAATTGTTAACATCGAGAAGAATAATGCATAATATTCGTGCAAGTTGAAATATATGTTGATTTATATATACTGTGAGATAGCTCTTGATAAGAGATGAAGTGACCGGTTTTGGGTCAAGTTGTTGTTTATTGTTGTATTTATATCATTGGGAATTGAGAAAAAATTCATTTTTACAAACTCATGCTTAATTTCGGGGACGAAATTCTTTTAAGGGGGGGAGGTTATAGCGACCCCGGTCTTTTTCCCATTTGATTATTGTATTCGGACTTATGTTCCGTGGATTCCGTTGTCATATTATTGTCGTTGTTGTCCTTGATTCCTTATTCTTTGGTTATAGGATGTTTTGGGCAGGTTGATTACAGGTTGGTTGAGTCTAGAAACAAATTCTTGATGTTCGGTTTTTGGCTTGCTCGCTCGAGCGAGCTTCTCTTCGCTCGAGCGAGGTCCTTCTTGGTTCGTCGCTCGAGCGAGCATTTCTTGGCTCGAGCGAGGGCTGCGTCCAGTGCTAGACCTGAGGGCAGTGTTTGTTGGCTCGAGCGAGCTTTCCTTCGCTCGAGCGAGATGGTTTGTCTTTGGCTCGAGCGAGCTTCTTTTCGCTCGAGCGAGGTATGTTTTTGTGTCTGGTCGCTCGAGCGACCATGTCTTCGCTCGAGCGAGCCTGTCCAGTATTTAAACGCAGCAGCAGTTTTAAAACGTCTTTTTTCACAATTTTTGATCCAGAAACCCTAGTTTCGAGTTTCTCTTCTCTCAACTCATCTTTTCCTTGGGTTTGATCTATCTAGAGGGCGTTTTTAATCTAGTTCCTTCATTAAAAAGGTAGAGGAGAGTGAGAGCTTTCATTTAATCGGAGCAATTGTTGATTTGGAGCACTTTGGGGTTTTGAGCACCATCTTCTCCTTCTCCTTTTGGGTTCTTCTGTTTAAGGTAGGGATTTCCTACTCCTTGTATACGTTTTAATCCTAAGTGTTGGTGTTTTGGTATGTGGGAGGTAGTTTGGTAATTTTGGGGAAAAACCTTAGGGTTTTGTTATAGATTAATTCATGTAATTAATTTAAAGGAGAATTGTGTATTGGTTAAATTCATGAGATTTGGGGAAATTGAGATTTTGTTGATGTAGTTGAATATTTAATCACTCATCTGTGAAATTGATATATATATATTGTGATATTTATTTCTTGCTTAGAAATAATTGTTTTGGGGCTATCGGTGGAGGATAGCCAGTGATTGTTGTAGACCTTGCATGTGGCTTAGGTATAACTGGAATTTAGTCAGCTGTTTGACTGTTGAATTAATACAGAACATTACGTGTATTGATTATGTGTTGTATATGGCAAGTATTAATTATGTTGCATATGCATTTCGTTTTGGAGGAGATAGGGGATGAACTCCCGGTTTAGGGGAAGAAAGGGGATGGACTCCTAAACCGAATTTGTTGGAGGGTTTAGGGGAAGAAAGGGGATGGACCCCTAAACCAGATGTGTTGGGAGGAGAAAGGGGATAGACCCCCTGTAGCATCACATTTATGTGTACTTATTGTTAATAGAAGTATTTCTATTGATTGTTGGCATGATACATCACCACCATGTGTATCAGTTGGGAAGTATGGAAGTGAATGTGATTGTGATTGATGTAACACCTGTATGTGTGTTTATTATATTGTAAGAAAGGTTAATCCGATGTGTTATCCTAGTTGAGTTGTTTGGCCAGGTTGTGAGCCATGTGGGTATAAGTGGAAAGTGAGTTGTGTCGTAGACCACGTGTCATAGACTGTATAGGCATTCGTGTCATAAAATTTGGGAATTTATTATCTTGTGCTAACTATGTATCGGATGTTAATGCTTTAGTTAATTCTTATGCCTGGTTTAGTATTTCTCTACTGGGCTGTGGCTCACCCTATATGGGAACTTCATTTTCAGGTGCAGATGGTTCACTGCCTCCAAGGACTTAGCTTGTGAGGGATTGGAACTCGAAGATTTGTTTCTAGTTTATTTGCTTTTATATGTAAAACACTCAAGCCTAGGGCTTTATTTGTTTTTGAGTTAGACTCATGGATTTGTGTCCAAGTATTGGCTTGGCAAGATGTAAGCCCGTAGGGCATTTATTTTGATGTTTTATTTCTTAATACTCTGATGAATGGAATTATATTCTTGTTTTGATATGATGATGTATGTTAATATTATTTATTATGGGTTTAATTTTGAGGGCGTGACAAATAACTTCTCCCAAACAATCCAGAAATGTATTTAACAAAAATTTGGAAATTAAATGATTATTAATGGACAAAAATTATTTACTTTTTAATAAAAATATTTTGAAAGGAAATGAAAATGGTGAATTGTAGTTGAAGTTTAAGTAAATAATAAGATACTCTATATTTATTTTTTGAATAAAATTTTATATTTTTATCCTCTAAGATGCTCTGAGCAAAGTGCAGAGAGAATTGTGATCCCCACACGCGGGGCACCTTCATATTGCGAGCCACCCTTGAAAAATATTATGGAACAGGAACATCTTCTTTATTTTCTTTTTCTTTAGAGACTTTTCTCAAAATAGGCCTACCTACTAAGTTATTTCCCAAATTAAGCCTAGATTGGCTGAAATTTCCAAAATAAGCTCAGCATGTTTCTAGCCCAGGCGCACAAAATGAATAAAATCATAAAAGCGTAGTTACATAACATGCTTTTAATTAAGAAAACGCTGTTCCTATTAGCGTTTTCATCTTTAAGTGAAAGTGCAATTTAGAAACATGCTTTCAAGAGAAAGTGTGATTTGTAACCACACTTTTAAAGAAAATTTGCTTTCAAAAGAAAGTGTGGTTCGTAACCACGCTTTTAAAAGCCCCTGAAACAGCCATGAGAAGGCATGAGAAGGCACTAGGAACACCTCAAACACCTCGGGAGGGACCAATGTAAGTTGTGGAAACTTATAAAACTAGCACGGGACTCCCGGTTTGAAAACTAAGTCAAAAAATATACTTTTCAAACACTTAAGCTTGAAAATAGGCCATCAGGGGGCCAAAATCGTGTAACAGTCATGAGAAGGCTTGGGGAACACCTCAAACACCTCGGGAGGGACCAATGTAAGTTGTGAAAACTTACGGAACTAGCATGGGACTCCCAGTTTGAAAACTAAATAAAAAAATATACTTTTCGAACACTTAAGCTTGAAAATAGGCCATCGGAGGCCAAAATCACGTAACAGTCACGAGAAGGCCCGGGGAACACCTCAAACACCTCGGGAGGGACCAATGTAAGTTAAGAAACTTATGGAACTAGCACGGGACTCCCGGTTTGAAAACTAAGTCCAAAAAAGTACTTTTTCACACTTAAGCTTGAAAATAGGCCATCGGAGGCCAAAATCGTGTAACAGCCACGAGATGGCCTGGGAAACACCTCAAACACCTCGGGAGGGACCAATGTAAGTTGTGGAAACTTACGGAACTAGCACGGGACTCCCGGTTTGAAAACTAAGTCCAAAAATGCACTTTTTTGCATGTAAGCTTGAAAATAGGCCATCGGAGGCCAAAATCGTGTAACAGCCACGAGACGGCCCGGGGAACACCTCAAACACCTCGGGAGGGACCAATGTAAGTTGTGAAAACTTACGGAACTAGCACGGGACTCCCAGTGTGAAAATTAAGTCAAAAAATGCACATTTTCTAACTCTTAAGCTTGAAAATAGGCCATCGGAGGCTTAAATCATTAAACAACCACGAGAAGGCCCAAGGAACACCTCAATCACCTCAGAAGCAACCATTGTAACTTGTGTAAACTTACGGAACTAGCACAGGACTCCCGATTTGAAAACTAAGTCAAAAAATGAATTTTTCCAACACTTAAGCCGTAAATAGGCCATTGGGGGGGCCAAAATCGTGTAATAGGCACGGGAAGGCCCGGGGAACACTTCAAACACCTCGGGAGGGACCAATGTAAGTTGTGAAAACTTACGGAACTAGCACGGGACTCCCGATTTGAAAACTAAGTCGAAAAATGCATGTTAAATAGTATATTTAATTGATAAGATAATAATTGTCTAACTTGCCTTTGTGGTTTTTTTTTTTTTTTTTTTTTTTTTCTTCGCAGATTCGAGATTTGATATAGACATGTTTGGTAATTTGGAGAGTAGAAGCTAGCTCATTTTGTGTTTTTGTTCATATTACCTTACATGTATTTTGGTTGCGTTGTAAATTTTATATTTTTGTTGGTATTACAGAACATGTTTGGTAATTCACACTTGATATTATATTTTTGTTGATATTAGTAGACATATTTTTTGTGCATATTAGGAGATGTGTTTGGTAATCCGAATGCGATTCATATTGTATTTTTGTGGATATTAGTAGATATGTTTTTTTGTGGATATTAGGAGACATGTTTGGTAATCCGCATGCAGTTGATATTGTATTTTTGTGGATAGTGCTGAAATTCAATTGTGATGTTTATGAAAATGAATTGATTTTTGTATTGATCTGTAATAGATATTTTATTAAACAGGTTATTGAAATGCACAGGGAATTTTTAGTGAAAAGAAAAATTTTAATTTGAAAATAGTACCCCCATTTTAAAAAAATTTAATTATTATTAGAGACGAAATAAAAAATGTCGCTATTAGTTTCAAAAAACATGACGAATAATTTTGTCACTAATGATATAGTTCCAAACAAACAATTTCGTCACATTTGCTCAATATTTCGTCGCTAAATTGAAATATTTGGTAACAAAATACTTTTTGTTGTTGAAGAAATTTTTTTTTCTGCTCATTTTAGTGACGAATTTTTTTGTCACCTTAATCTATATCATTGGTGAGGAAAATTTTCGTCACTAAAATCTATTTCGTGACGAAATATTTCGTAGCCAAATTATCTAATTTTAGTGACAAAATTGATGTTGTAGAGGACGAAAAATGTAACATTTGGAGACGAAAAATTTCGTCACCAAAAATGAAAAATAGGCGACGAAATTGTTTTTCGTCACCAGGTACTTTCAGTGACAACGTATAGGTGACAAACGTGGTGACAAAATTTTTTCATCATAGATCACTTTAGTGACGAAAATTTGATGTTTGGAGACAAAATTAGTCTGTCACCAAAGGCATGCACACAATTTCATTCACATAAATGGTAGCAAGTTTATCTGCATTGTATTGAGTTTTCATAGGTAGAAAATGGGCTGATTTAGTTAGCCTATCAGTGATAACCCAACTAGAATTCATACTTCGAGGAGTTTGCGGTAAACCCACAATGAAATTCATAGTCAAATGTTCCTACTTCCACTCTGGAATTGGAAAGGGTTAAAGTAAATACGCCGGTCTCTGGTGCTCCGTTTTTACTTGCTGACATTGCAAACATTTTGCAACAAATTCTGCAATTTCTTTCTTTATACTGGGCCACCAAAAATTCTGCTTTAAATCTTGTTACATCTTCGTGTTACTGGGATGCATCACAAACTTGGATTTATGGGCTTCCTCCATAATCCTTCTCTTGATTTCTGGTACATTTGGAACACATAATCTGTCTTGAAATTTCAGCACCGAATTGTCAACAATAAACCCAGGCCTTGGCTTTGTATCTATTTGCTCACAAATTTTCTTCAAAAAATCATCTTCTACTTGCCTTTGCTTGATGTCTTCAATAAGTGCCGGTTTAGCTAAAATCACTGCTAATACTGCATCTCGACTATGTAGTAAAACTTCCACATCCATTATTTCTAATTCTAATAGTAACTCTTTTCGTCTTGTGAGTAGACTTGCCAAGTTCCCCATACCTTTTCTGCTAAGTGCATCTACCACGATATTAGCTTTGCCGAGGTGGTAGTGAATTTGTAGATCATAATCCTTAATAAGCTCTAATCACCGTCTTTGTCGCATATTCAATTCCTTTTGAGTGAAAAAGTACTTGAGGCTTTTATGGTCAGTATAGACCTCACACGTAGTACTAAACAAGTAGTGTCGCCATATCTTCAAAGCAAAGACTACTGCAGCTTGCTCCAAATCCTGTGTAGGGTAATTCTTTTCATGCGGCTTGAGTTGACAAAATGCATATGCGATAACCCTTCCATTCTGCATAAGTACACAGCCCAACCCTTTATACGAAGCATCACTGTAGATTACAAACCCCTCGGTACCCGATGGTAGGGCAAGAACTGGTGCTGTAGTTAATCTTGTCTTCAATTCCTAAAAAGCAGCTTCCCGTTGTTCGTTCCACTCAAATAGAACACTCTTCTGAGTCAATTGGGTAAGTGGCACAGCAATTTTAAAAAATTCTTTGACAAATCTCCGATAGTACCCAACTAGACCCAAGAAACTACGCATTTTTGTCACATTTGTGGGAGTTGGCCAAGTCACAATAGCTTCAACCTTGCGTAGGTCAACTGAAACACCTTCCTTATTTATTACATGTCCCAAAAACATCACTTTATACAACCAGAAGTCGTATTTCTTCAATTTTGTGTATAGTTTCTTACCTCAAAGTGTTTCAAGAATCAAGCGTGGATGATTCTCATGAGCTTCCATATTTTTCGAATAAATGAGGATGTCATCAATAAATACAACTACAAATTCATCCAAATATGGCTTAAAAACATGATTCATCAAGTCCATGAAGGCTGCTGGTGCATTGGTAACCCCAAACGGCATAACCAAAAATTCATAATGCCCATATCGGGTTCGAAAAACAGTTTGCTCGATATCTTCGGCCTTGACCTTCGATTGATGATACCCGGATCGTAAGTCTATTTTTGAAAAGATTTGTGCCCCCTGTAGTTGATCAAATAAGTCGTCAATTCTAGGTAAATGATACTTATTCTTGACCGTTACTTTATTGAGCTCCCGGTAATCTACACATAACCATAAGGTCCCATTTTTCTTCTTTACAAAAAGAACCGGTGTGCCCCAAGGAGAAGTACTTGGCCGAATAAACCCTTTATCAAGTAGATCTTGCAACTGGACCTTCAACTCTTTCATCTCAGCTGGTGACATTCTATATGGAGTTTTTGAAATAGGTTGAGTTCCCGGCACTACATCAATTGTAAATTCAATTTCACGATCCACTAACTCTCCTAGTAACTCCTCCGGAAAAACATCTGGAAATTCACGGACAAGTGGAATTGTATCAATGCTCATATGTGCTGGTTGTCCATTCAAAATACTACACAAATATCCTCGACGTCCTTTTTGTATCAATTTATACGCTTTCATTGCCGAAATCAAATAAGGTGGAAGGGTCACCCCATGTCCTGCAAAAGTAAATTCAGGTTGTTCGGGGGTCGAAAAATAACATGCTTAGACGAATAGTCAATAGTGGCATGGTATTTACTTAGCCAATTCATCCCTAAAATTATATTGAAATAAGCCATGTCAAGAGGGAGTAAATCAGTATATAACTGAATATCCCCAATCAAAATCTCACATGCATGATAAATAGAAGAACATAACATAGAGCCCCCCGATGGTGAAGACACACACAACACATAATGCAACGGTTCCAAAGGTCTATTCAACTGACGAGTAGATGTTTTGGACACAAACGAGTGGGTAGAACCCGAATCAAATAAGACATGAGCAAAGTGACTATTAATAGAGAATATACCTGACACCACGGCCTCCGCATTCTGCACATCACTAGGAATAAGGGCAAACACTCTCCCCTGTCTAGTAGTGTCTTTGTTATTGGGGGATTTTGGAGCTATCTTTGCAGTTGGAGCTGGAGTTGAGCCAACTGAACTGGTAGTAGTTCGATTCCCATTTTGTCGGTCTTTTTGGGTCAATCTCTCGCCAAATGACCCGTCTTCCCACACTTGAAACATGCCCCAGTCACCCTATAACAAGTCCTACGATGTCTCTTTCCACAATCCAGACAAATTGGTGCAGAGTCACAAGTAGAGGTAAAAGTACTAGAAGTTCCCAAACTCGGTTTCTTGCTCAGTGGTGCTACTGAACCCCTTGGGGCTTGGGTATTCTGCCTCTTTCCTTTCTACTCTGATACCTAACTTTGAGCAGCAATATTACCCTCAGTTATTATTGCCCTTTTCAACACATCAACATAGGTAGGTAATTTCAACACATTGATCCGGCCAAGAATGGCATTCCGTAATCCTCCTTCAAATTTTCTCGCCTTCTTGTAGTCCGTATCTAGCTTGTGTGGTGCGAAATGAGCCAATTCTACAAATTGAGCCTCATACTCTACAATAGTCTTGTTCCCTTGTCTCAAGGTCATAAACCCAGTCACTTTCTTGTCTCGCATACATTGTGGAAAATACTTATCATAAAACAGCTCCAAAAATCGAGCCTATGTTAACCCTTGGTGTTCAATTCTTGTGAAAATCCACCACCTCTATGCTTCGTCTTCAAGAGCGAAGGCAGTAAGTTGCACTTTTTGGGCTTTGGTGCATGGAAAGACCTCAAATAACTTTTCTATGCCTAACATCCACGCTTCTGTTTTCATTAGGTCAATTCCCCCTTTGAACAAAGATGGCTTCATCTTCTTGAATTCTTTCGTGAGTGCAATTGTTCGGTCCTCAACTTGATAATCCTGTACCACTGGTGGTGGTATAGGTACGGGTGGTAGTGGTGGTTACTGCTACTATTGCTGTTGTTGCCTCAAAGTTTTTGCCATCTTCATAATCATCCTTTCCATCCTATCCAACTGTGCGGAGGTAGCATCCTCCGAATCATCCATCCTCATCCTCACCATGATCTATATATCAACAAATTATGATACACACGAGAAATACACAAGATACATTGGCAACATTCATTTCATGACACATGTTATTAATCATTGCATGTACAGATCTCGTTGTTATATATCATTTTGTATGCATAAAGAAATAACATGCATGTAACCTAAGTCTTTTCTAGACTCTCTGAAGCTTAATGGACCTGTTTGTGAGATAGCAACTCGTGCTCTGATACCAACTGTCACAACCCAAATCTGCCCCTAAAAGTTTGGACATGATCGGTCTGTACTTCGGCCTCAAAACCCAATTTATTTAAGTTTTATACGACATTGGGGGCCTAAACGAAAGCAAATATAATATCAAAATATAATATCCATTGAGCTGTGTCTAAATGCCAGGATCTTAATACAATATAACATACATACATATGTATATATTAGACTTTCATATATTATTCATATCCCATTAAGTCTACACATGTAAGTCTATACAAAGGGTAGCAACCCGAAAGTTAAATATTGACAATGTATCCAAGACAAGTCATTCAAGATTGAACAAAATATGCCACCACATGGAACTCCTCAAAATAAAACAAAAGGGCCACTTCGAGTGACTTGACAAAACAGGTCCAGCAAAAGGCTCCTGGAGTTGAGCTAGGGTTGTCTTCCAGGCTGATCATCTACATAACATACATAAATACAGAATGAGCAAAGCTCAGTGAATGATAGTAATATAAAGAGGTTATATGTATGAGCATAAATCTTGTAGTGCATGATCATAAGTCATAAGTTGGTCTTATTTATATTTTCATTTCTGAACGGCTTTAGGCCCACATAAAACGAAATGACCTTAGGCCCAACGTAATACAAAACGGCCTTGGGCCCAACATAGTAGCGAAACGGCCTTGGGCCCAACATAGCAACAGCTTTTCGGAACATTAAAGGGTGGATGAAGCATTGACATGTCTCCATCTCCCTCAGCCTTTGGGCCACTAATCATAAGTAGTTCATATCATAATGGCCTCGGGCCCATTATTCATAATCGAAGCAGAACGACCTCGGGTCCATGTCTTATGCCATTGTTCAATCACTTCCATCAAAACATAATTCACATAACGTATACCATCGCAATAAACACAATTCGTATTAGGTAAATATATGTTATGCCATTTATGATCAAAAAATATATAAGGTGTACGTGCAATACATAAATAAGACATATCGTTACACTACTATTACTCACAGTGATGTGGATGAACAACAATCCCTTCCTGTACGTGACCTATACATAGCATACAACTCGCAAGTAAGTCACTTTCCTTTAGCTTTCTATTTTTATTCAATGTCTGATTCATTAATTCGCTTTAAATTGTAAGCATTTCAAAAGGATCAAATGTACACATTAATAATTTCGGAGGGTCAAACAGAGGCAAAGAAGCTGACAGAATTCTTCCCCATGGGCCGCACGTGCGGAAGTCTCCCACCGCACGTGCGGCCCGCACATGCTTTTATTGCATAATGCCCCAATTTGTCTCCCCTATTTTCCATACGTGCTCCCATAGGCCCTACACGTGCAGTCGTATGCTCTACTTGAGCAGTCCGAAATTCATCAAAAATCCAACTTTTCAAAGGCATCTCAAGGCTCAATTACAAGCAAAATTCCTTTCAATAACACAACATAGGAACATAATAAACATGATTATCAAACTTAAATATATCATAACTCCTTTTTAGTAAAACATGTACAACTCAAACAATCATATTTCTTCCAATTCCTCATCTTCTCATGGTCAACAAAATAGATACAAACATGTATATATATATGTAGGAGTTCAAAATATGCAAGGATTAAAGATTAGAAGATAAGTCCTCTAAAGCTAACTCAACATACTCTTAAAATACAAGAATCAACTCTCAATTAGATCAAAACAATGAATCTTGATGATTTTTAATTAGAATTGAGCTTAAATAATTCCAATTAATTCGTTACGAATCAAATTTTTATGAAAATTTATATTATGTCCTAAAAATCATGTTGATCATGACTGTAAAGTCAATTTTGGGTTATCGCGCTCCTAAGGTTTTCAATTTCTAGTCCAAGTGTCTTAATTTCAATAGATTTTTCTCACAATTTCACATGGATTTTCACATCAAGCACATAATTACACATATAATTAAAGACTTAAAGCATATAAGAAGGTCGGGTTACTACAATTGTATTGGACAAAACAACAGCTGCATAACACTGAATCTTTTATAGAAGTAGAGTTGAGGAGGAACAAGTGGTCATGAGACTCGACCTTGCTTTCTGCAAAAAAAAAAAAAAAAACACAAGTAGCTCTAGTCAAAATACCTTAAGTGATCTTGGTAAGCCAATTTATTAATAACAGCCAGCCTTATAAATAAATGTCATAGAATATGAGGCAACAATGCAGACTGGATTAGATTGGATAACATTCCTAGGATTGTGTATCCTATCCCATGTCTGGATTGGTCGAAGATTATAGGGAGGGATTGACAAATCCAATTAATTTTTTAATTTAGCCAACTAGTCCGAACCTCTCCTTAGTCTCTCATTGTGTGTCCTACCTACCTCTTGGGATTCAGTAGTCTACTATAGAGGATACCATGTTCGAGTGGATTATTAGTCCGTACACCATTTTTTCTCCCCAAATGTTGGATTATGTATTTTGTTCGATTATTAACATAAAACAACCTTGAGGAATATGGAACCCAAAATATTCCAACCTCACAGCCTGGGTTTAATAAAGTTACTTGGCAGTCGTAACCTTGAGCTCTTTTAGTTTTTTAGTGTTAGATGTAGGCCATGGCCTCTCTAATGTTGAGAAATAATGCTCTGTACTTCATATACTTACCCTAAACCTGCTTCATAAATCACACTCTCCGCATTTATCAATTAATAAGCCCATTAAGTGCCAGTTTTTAAACCAAAGTAGCTTCATTTTAGTGCAATCTATAAACATGGGTGGTAGTCTTCCATACCATAGCAACGAGAGGAAGAATGGTGTCATGATCAACATGAATTATTTTTTTTGGAAGGTATTCTGTTTTTTTTTTTCTCTCTTTGTACTAGATATCAACACAATTGTAGGTAAGTGCTTGGATTTTTTAGCAATAAAAAATTTAGCTTCTGAGTAGTAAAAATTATCAGATTATTCATGGTCAGCCAATACACTCCATTTTCCTAAGAATATGCTTATGACCTTCATCCGGTGTTTATTGCTCCAAGTAATCAAAATGTCAAGGATCAACAATACCTTAATAGAATCTGAAGCCTTGTTTCTATATATTTTTTGGAGTCCCACACAGTAGACACAAAGCCCTTTCCATTTTATTTGTTTAAACATCTAGTGTGTGAACTATTTGATTTGTAATTGTACCTTGAATCTCAGCAATTCCAAATCCTTTAGCGCTAGTTATCTTTCCCATATATATGGAATATGATCTAGTCTCTATGGTCATAATGCTAGCGTCTTCCAAGAGAGTGGAGTTTAGCTTTGGCTCCACCTTTAAGGGGGGCGGTGCTGGCATGGTCCTAGTCTCTCTAGGTGGCACTGAAGTCAATCTCTCTTACAAACTAGAGTTTGAATGCTTCTCCAACTATGAAGCTTTGATCAGTGGCCTTGGTTGTCACGCAATACGGGAGCCACTCTTCTATGGATTAAAGGCAACTAAAAACTTGTGGTGAAGCAAACTAACAATGATTAAGCAATCAAAGAGTCCACCTTGGCCTTCTCTATGACAATAGTCCAAAGGCTTATGGACAGATTTGGCAGTCTATAAAAAGACACAACTAGCTAGTTCATTAAAACTAACAAGGGATTGTCGCATCCCTTCTAGCACCTTAAAATTTCACCAAGTATCCTTGCAAAAATTAAAGAAATGTTTGTAATTGTTTTGTCCCTCTATTTTTCTCGTGTGTTTATTTTCCCCTCCCCTATTTTTCTCATCATCCTTATTCTTATGTGACTTTTCTTATTCTTTTCACAAATTCACGCTGATCTGATTCATGAACCCAAACATCCACCCCGTAACATCCAAAAAGGGAGAGGGAGGGCTATCATCTGAATCATAGAAAAGTTGTAGGTCAATAATAAAAGAAGTGGTGCCTTTATTTTATCTAAATCATTTCCAAACATCCTATTCCAAAACCAACATGATAGTAAATAAAATGGATAAATCTCCAGGGTTGATGTTCATACGAGTCATGTTACAAGGTCATTTTTACCGGTAATATTTGGAAGGCTCGACACCTATCGCGCAGGTTTTAGGTCTTACACCATGGACACTCAGGCCAACTTAATTCTGCTTTAACATCTTCTCATAGCTTTACCACTTTATTTACTTTTTAAAATAGCACAAAAGTGTGCTTCCAAAATATTATTTTCCAAAACAATGCAAATGCTCCAAGACATAATACAAGAATTTCCAAAACCTCTTTTCAAAACATACAGTTTCAATTTCCAAAATTTATTACATGTTCCATGATATGAATGATTTTAAATTGCCTAACCCACTCGCAATTTCTAACACACGGAAATGCTATCCTCCACCGATAGCTAAAACAACTATCTCTAATGCAGTAATTAAAAGATAACAATACAGATATACAATCTCGTAGTTTAAAAATCAACTTTTTAAAACATTTCCAAAAGAGTATTTAATACTCAATATTTTCCAAAAATCTCATCATACTTTTCCAACCAAATTCATTTTCCAAAACATACCAAATTCCCAAAATCAACATTATTTAGGATCTTTCCACAAATTGGGGCTTTTCTCTTTTAAAATATCACATGCAAGTTTATATACCAAAAATAGATTTAATAGCAAAATCATAACCAACAGTCCCCAATTTGGACAAACCATTAACGCACAAAACATACTCTAAAATCAATCTAAGTACCATAAGATCTATATATCAAAATACTACAAATACACCAACGAACTCATATCGAGTCAAGGAAATAGACCTCACCTCTTGAAGTGAAGAGAAGACAAGTCGGAAAAATTGCTGGCGACGAAAAGACGATTCGCTCAGATTAAATGGAAGCCCTCGCCGAGCTCTACGTTTTTGTCTAAGGGACTAGGGATAGAAAATGGGTAAAAATAGATGAAACCCAAGCTTGAAAGCTTGAAAACTGTTAACAATGGCGAGAGAGAGAGAGAGAGAGAGAGAAAAGATTTGAAAAAAGTGATGTTTTCCATGCATTCACTGCTTATATAGACGGACAGACCGCGATCGCGAACAGCAAGACAAAACACGATCGCAGGCACGACCACAAACGCCGCGGGCACGATCCACCAAGCAACACGGTCGTGGGCGCGACCTGCTTAGCTACGGCCTGACACCTCGACCTCTTGCGGTCCACGTACCCAAGCCCTAAGCCAAGAGACCTGAGAGCTAGTTTTGATCGTGACCTAGTCGCGGCCCATTAGCGAGCGCAACCTCCAGCCATGCCCATTGCGGGCATGATGATATTGGTTGCAGGCATGACCAGTTTAGTCCAATAATTTATTTATTTATTTAAACTTTTTTTTTTGGCAAAGTTTCTTTTTTATAATTTTTGAGTTAATAGGTTTAAGTTTTAGGCTATCCTCAATTTAGGTAAAGGATGCAGTTTTTTATTATTTTATTATTTTTTGGTTTATTTAAAAAATAATTTGGAAATATGATAATAAGTAGTGCTTTTACTTTTTTAAAAAAAAATTATTTTAATATGGAATGTAGGTAGATGGCTGTAGGTAATCACTTCCTAAAAGAGATTATGGTAGATGGCTGTTGGCACATAAATTTTAACTAAATTTATGATATGTATAGAGCCTATAATAAGATGGTTGTAGGTAGATGGCTGTAGGTAATCACTTCCTAAAAGATCAATATGATCCGTTGAAGTACATAAGTAAAACGACGTTGTATCTCAACAACGTTATTCAAGATGCTCAAATGACACGTGGAGCCTACGAAAGATGACACCTGTAGAGCCTACAGCAAGGACACCACACAGGATGAAACCCCAAAGATCAATCCGGTTAATCAAATATACGATTAACCAGATAGCGCTATTATTCAAAATTCAAATGGCTAATCAAATATACGATTAACCAGATAGCACTATTATTCAAAATTCAAATGACGCTATCATTCAATTTGAAATTCAAATTGAAGATGAGGCATTCCTATCACCTGATGGCCCTCCATAAATATGAGGACCATCACACAATACGGGGATCAGAAAATCAGAAGTGAAAAGATCAAAGAGAGAGAAAGAAATTGAGAGCTAAAGAAATCGTTACAAGAAAGAAGAAGAGAAGCCTAGAGAACTCAAGAGCCTACGCTAATGGCGATGAATAGGTAAAGGGTTCCAAACCCAAGAATTGTATTTTTGTATTCGAGGGTTCAAAACCCATAATAATCTCAATAAAATATTTATTTTTTCTTAAATTGTCTTTTGTTGTTTATTTTGTTCTGCATTAATCGGAGGTTTCATTTGTATAAAATGTGTAATTAACAATCTGAAATACAGATCGGAAATAAGAATTTGCTATTCAAATAATCAACACTGTTTAGTCCAAAAACTAAACAGTGGACATTTGTAACATAAATTTTGAAATGTGTTGAAACACTTCATAGTTGCTAGAAAAACAAACCTTTTTTTTTTCTTTTGAATCTAATCTAAATCTAATCTATTCAAAGCCTGCCCCCTCGTGATTCGTGCAAGTGAATTTTAATTGTACGAATTACGAAATTTGTTTTTATTTTATTTATTTTTATTTTATTTTATTTTATTTTATTTATTTATTTATTATTTTTTGGCAATTATTTCATGTCTTTTTCCCTCTTTTGCAGGCAACACGCAAGGTGTCAGAGTTTGTTTGCAGGTATCATTGCCCTTTCCAACCTAATGGCAATGAGTGGCTTGAATCCTTGGCAGTGATTGTGTCCTTTCACTCCAATGGCTTGAATCCTTGGCAGTGATTGTGTCCGTCACCCCAATGGCTTAAATCCTTGGCAATAAATGTGTCCTTCACCCCAATGGCTTGAATCCTTGGCAGTGATTGTGTCCTTTCACCCCAGTGGCTTGAATCCTTGGCAGTGATTGTGTCCGTCACCCCAATGGCTTAAATCCTTGGCAGTGAATGTGTCCTTCACCCCAACGGCTTGAATCCTTGGCAGTGAATGTGTCCGTCACCCCAACGGCTTGAATCATTGGCAGTGATTGTGTCCGTCACCCCAACGGCTTGAGTTCTTGGCAGTGATTGTGTCCGTCACCCCAACGGCTTGAGTCCTTGGCAGTGATTGTGTCCATCACCCCAACAGATTGAGTCCTTGGCAGTGAACGTGTCCGTCACCCCAACGGATTGAGTCTTTGGCAGTGAACGTGTCCGTCACCCCAACGGATTGAGTCATTGGCAGTGAACGTGTCCGTCACCCCAACGGGTTGAGTCCTTGGCAGTGAACGTGTCCGTCACCCCAACGGGTTGAGTCCTTGGCAGTGAACGTGTCCGTCACCCCAACGGGTTGAGTCCTTGGCAGTGATTGTGTCCGTTACCCCAACGGATTGAGTCCTTGGTAGTGATCGTGTCCGTCACCCCAACGGCTTGAAACCTTGGCGGTGATTGTGTCCTTCACCCCAACGGCTTGAAACCTTGGCGATGAACGTGTCCGTCACCCCAACGGCTTGAAACCTTGGCAGTGAACGTGTCCGTCACCCCAATGGCTTGAAACCTTGGTAGTGAACGTGTCCGTCACCCCAACGGATTGATTCCTTGGCAGTGAACGTGTCTGTCACCCCAATGGATTGATTCCTTGGCAGTGAACGTGTCAGTCACCCCAATGGATTGATTCCTTGGCAGTGAACGTGTCCGTCACCCCAATGGATTGAGTCCTTGGCAGTGAACGTATCCGTCACCCTAACGAATTGATTCCTTGGCAGTGAACGTGTCCGTCACCCCAACGGATTGAGTCCTTGGCAGTGAATGTGTCCGTTACCCCAACGGATTGAGTCCTTGGCAGTGAACGTGTCCTTCACCCCAACGGCTTGATTCCTTGGCAGTGAACGTGTCCTTCACCCCAACGGCTTGAAACCTTGGCAGTGATTGTGTCCTTCACCCCAATGGCTTGAAACCTTAGTCAAGGGGCTTTTGTCAATTTCTTTATATTATGACATTTTGCCTTCACTAACCATTTTTTTTATTTTATTTTAGGAAGCATGGACAAGACACTTGAATATTTTCGACGTGACGAGAGGGATGTACTGGATAAATCTGGTCCGAAAATAATTCGGCACAAACCTATCACTGCTTTATTGTCACCCACCGAGTTGGACCCCTACATCCCTTTACATACGGCTTCCGAAGACTTGGTCTATACAGGAATTCGAAACTGCTGTGAGATTCTCGAGAAAGGGCACTCCAAATCAATTGGTTCATTCCTTGTCTCAATCCTTCGTCCATTTTCTGAAGACCTTGACTACTCTGAATTTAATACTCTTCTTAAGAGAATGAAGCATGAAAAACTGAAGTGGGATAATTCTTTTAATGTCCACGGCATTTCTACCCATTTGCAATCTCCAATATGGATTTTTTGGTTGAATGACGTTCTTTCCACATTTGCCCTATTTTGAAGAAATGTGGGATTTATGCTGCAATCTATGTATCCCAATTTGCATATGCTAGGAATGTCTCCCTGCTCAAAGGATTCTTAGAGCGATGGTCACCCGACACCAACACTTTCTACACCATTTACGGCGAACTTGGGATCTCTTTATGGGACCTTCATCGCATTAGCGGGCTCCCCATTCGTGGTGAGTTTTATGAAGAGTTCACCCCCTCCAATGACATTTTATATTCGTCCCAGACATCCAAGGCGTGCCGTGGGCTTTTCAACATTTATGCTAGCTCTTTGCAATCCAAGAAGTTTAACCACTGGACTTTCAAATTCATTGACGAATCCCCAACTTCGATAGTGGTTTTCAACGAAAAGATAGAATTCCTGATGATGTGTATCTTTCTGGTTTTTTGGCGAGCTGGCTTAGCGGATTTGTCTTCCCTCACTCTTCCGGGGAAATTCGTCCGACGACTTTTCATGTAGCCACCAAAATGGCAGATGGAACCTTATTTAGCCTGGCCATCCCCATCCTTGATACCTCTATCATTCTCTTGGTAAAATGGCATTCATCATCTTCACCTAGGAAGGAAAATATTTAGGGTCCTTTACATTACCTTTTTGGATGGATTTCACTATATTTTGTCAAGACTTACTCTCATGGGGATCCTTAGTCGATTTATCCAATTCCTGATACTCATTTCATGCCATATCTTGGGTTTATTGGAAACCAATCGGCTACCCAGTTTTTTAATGATAAATTTCCATTTGTGGACTCTCTCCTAACTTATCGTACGGAGTGTCAGTTTAGGGCTCTTACCCATGAAAGTGAACCTTCAGGCGTTCTGGTCGACTCTGAAAGGATATCACCTTTCCATCTTGGCTATCTTATATCTTTGAGGCAAGGGATTTTAACTTTTAAAATGGATTTAATTTCATTTCTGAACCGTACTTCCCTAACCGATTCGGTCGTCAATTTGGGTTTGCTCAAAGCGTGCCCTTCACCGCTTAATGTATCTTGTCGGCAGCCCTCTGAGTGGGCTAAATTTTATTACAACTGGCGCCATACGCTACGCTGTGGTACAAAAGTCTCATTGGAGTTACCAGGCTCCTGATCTACTTCTCACGTAACCATGCCTTATGCCAATTGGTGGTTGGGAACTTCCTTTACCGTGCTTCAATATGTTACTCATTCCTAGCCAAAATCTTCACGCAAGAGAAAAGTAGATATGTCAATTAAAGACCGAAAGACGAAGAATCCTTCTTACTCTAGAGCTAGAGCTAGGTCATCATCTTCACCTATTGATCTGGAAGCATCATCACCTCAGAGAATGGATAATAGTCGACCACTTATTGCTCCTTCTCGATCTAGTTACTCGGTTTCAGATCTCCTTCATCTTTTCGAGGATATGTGTAATTCTCAATTTAAAATGAGATTTAGCTTTGAGCAAGCAAATTCTGGTCCTCAATTTTCTAGTCTCGCAAAGCTTTTTCCAGAGACTATGTCTATCAGTGATTGTACAGGAACTTCCCAACCCACCGTAGCGACCAAAACCCCAATGGATCAATTTCGCACATACTTGTACTCTTTTCTTGAAGATAAAGATGAGAATATGATTCAAGAACTCTTTGAGGGAGATGGGTATGAATTAACTGCCTTGGGTCGTATTCGCATTAAGAGTGTTGAAATTCCTTCTCCTACCAAATCTTTTGATTGTTCTCTCAATGAAAGTCGCGAGAGTGAAGATGAGTTTTATGACTACACCCCTCTTTTAGATGGCACACCGACTAAGATGAGTAATTTGCTCCCAGCAAGTGTAGGTTTTTATTCTCCTTCTTTGAACGAGCCATCCAAGCTATTAGAGAAAGGTATAATTCTTTTTTTTTTTTTTAAATAAATTTTGAATACCTTTCCTTTTCTTAGACACTGCGCCTCGGACGCCTCGGACTTCCCCAGCTGCCTCGCATATGCCATTGGTTACCTTTAAGGGTATTCTTATTCATTCCTTGTACCTCATTTTATTTTATCATGTATACATACTCAAGGAACTCTTTTCTCTTTAGATCATGCCACATTGCAGAATCCATGGTCCGCTTGTGGGAATCACAACTTGTCTTCTCCCCCACCTAAGTCTCCTCAAGCCGTAGACCAAGGTATACTTCATTCATCTATGTATATAAATTGTTTTTACCTTCTACGTTTTCATTGAGTATCTCCTTCTATTTTTACAGAAAATACTTCTGACACATTGGAAGAGACAGACGAAATTACTTCTGATACGTCGGAAGAGGCCCAAATTCTTGCAGACTTACTTGAAGCAAATGGGGTTAACAAATTATTTGACAAACTTGAAGCACCCTTTGCGCCATCTAGCCTTCTTTTGGGAACTTCCTGTAATGAAGCAGCCACCCATATTCAGAAAGGTCTTATTATTTCTCTCCAATCAATGACGGATGTTAATGGCATGATTGCTGTAGCAAACAACGTTTTCATGATTTTAAAGAGTTTGGGTGTAGACTTCATCTCATTCTTCGAGAAGGAGAAGATATTCCTTGGGTGCTTTGCTTTGAAAACCTAACTTGCAGATTCTTCAAACTTGTCTACTGTAGAATTTGAGGTCCAATATTACGAGAAGAAGCTTCATTTTGACAAAGTTTCTGATGAACATGAACAGTTGTCTGCTTCAATTATCAAGTCGGATGAGCACATTGCGGGTCTTAATCAAAGGATTATTCAAACCAAAGAGTTACTCAAACAACTTGAAGAGGAATTGTTATCCACCCAAGCGGAACATGCATCATTTATGTGTGATTTTGCACAAGCATCCGAGAATGTTTCTAAATCAGAAGAAGACGTGCAAACTGCTCTGAATGTTTTGAGCCAACACAAGAAGAAGAATGGACAACAAAGTGTTGTGGAACGTGCCTTTGAAAGGGCTAAGGCTTCTCTTAATGAATGAATGCACTTTTAATATTTTTTTTTTATTCATCTGAACATAATGTATTTATGAAATTTTGCTCAGTGATAGATTTATTTGTAATATGAAATTTCTCAATACAATACATTGATTTGTCTTATTTTAGCCGTTCACAGTTTATACTCTTGCGGGCCAGGAGTATCCAATGTTTTACCACCTTAGATTTCGGTGGGATATTTTAACAGTTTAACCACATACAATACCGTTGGTGGTTTTTCGACTTTTGTTTGGCCGTACACAGTTTATACTCTTGCGGGCCAGGAGTATCCAATGTTTTATCACCTTAGATTTCGGTGAGGTATTTTAGCAGTTTAACCACATACAATACCGTTGGTGGTTTTTGACTTTTTGTTTGGCCGTACACAGTTTATACTCTTGCGGGCCAGGAGTATCCAATGTTTTACCACCTTAGATTTCGGTGGGATATTTTAGCAGTTTAACCACATGCAATACCGTTGGTGGTCTTCGACTTTTGTTTGGCCGTACACAGTTTATACTCTTGCGGGCCAGGAGTATCCAATGTTTTATCACCTTAGATTTCGGTGAGGTATTTTAGTAGTTTAACCACATACAATACCGTTGGTGGTTTTTGACTTTTTGTTTGGCCGTACACAGTTTATACTCTTGCGGGCCAGGAGTATCCAATGTTTTACCACCTTAGATTTCGGTGGGATATTTTAGCAGTTTAACCACATACAATACCGTTGGTGGTTTTCAACTTTTGTTTGGCCGTACACAGTTTATACTCTTGCGGGCCAGGAGTATCTAATGTTTTACCACCTTAGATTTCGGTGGGATATTTTAGCAGTTTAACCACATACAATACCGTTGGTGGCTTTTGACTCTTGTTTGTTTGGCTGTACACAGTTTATACTCTTGCGGGCCAGGAGTATCCAATGTTTTACCACCTTAGATTTCGGTGGGATATTTTAGCAGTTTAACCACATACAATACCGTTGGTGGCTTTTTTTTTTTTTTTTTTTGCCCTAACTTTTGCCTAGGCCGCCTTTTCGGGTTTTCAACCTAGCAAGCTTTTTTAAGGGTAATATCTCTTCAAGAACCTTGCATTGGTTGGGGGAATGATTCTGTCACCATCTATCATTATCAACAAATAGGCCCTATTAGAATAAACCTTCTCAATCACATAAGGTCCTTCCCATTTGGGCTCAAGCTTTCCTTTGGTTCTTCGTGAGACTACTATGGGTGTTCTAACCATTAGTACCAAGTCTCCCTTTTTAAAGGAACGAAGCCTCACTCTTTTATTGAATGCATTTGCCATCCTTTGTTGGTAGATTTCCAAGTTCTGTTGAGCATACAACCTTCTTTCATCCAGGGTCTCCAGCTCAACCAACCTCACTCTTGCACTTTCATCTTCTGTTAAGGACTCTTGTATTGCCACTCGTAATGATGGTATTTGAACCTCAAGTGGTAACACTGCTTCTCCTCCAAAAACCAACGAATAAGGGGTTGCTTGAGTAGAAGTTCTGTGCGAAGTCCGATAAGCCTACAAAGCTTCTTGTAACTTTTCGTGCCAAGCTTTTTTGTTCTTATCCACCATCTTCTTAAGAATTTTGCACAATGTCTTGTTGAAAGCTTCTGCCAAACCATTGGCAGGTGCATGATATCTTGACGAATGGTTGTTTTTGATTTTGTACTTGGCAAATAACTTGTTCAAAGCATTACTCCTGAATGGCTGTCCATTATCCATGATGATACTTTCTGGAATTCCGAACCTGTAAATGATATGGGTTCGGATGAACTCAGTGACAACTGTACTTTTTATATCCTTTAAAGCCACGGCCTTTGCCCATTTTGAGAAATAGTCAGTTGTAGCTAGGATGTATCGATATCCTGCTGAAGATGGAGGTACAAAAGGTCCAATAATGTCCATACCCCATGCTGCAAATGGCCAAGAACAAGTTGTTAAATGTAAAGGCTCTGGGGGTTGGTGGAGAAAGTTCCCATGGAATTGGCGGAATTGGCAGACTTGGCATCTTCGAGCATAATCTATGCAATCTGTGATCATAGTCGGCCAATAGTATCCCAACCGTTTTAGCTACATATGTAATTTAGGACCACTTTTGTGTGCCCCACATACACCTGCATGTATTTCTGCCATTACCTCTTGAATACGCTCCTTGGCTATACACCGCATATACATTCCATCCAAAGACCTTTTGTATAACCCATCATTCCACGAGACGAATTTGGTAGCCCTGCGTCTCACTTCAATTCTTTTTTACTTTATCTTCAGGTAGCCTACCATGTTGGAGGTAAGCTATGAATGGTTCCCGCCAATCCTCCTCGTTTCTCCTTTCGTGGTGACGACCAAGATTGGAACCAAGTCAGAAACTTCTTTTAAAGGTTGTAACACCCTTCTTTCACCTACCGTGATAGTAATTGTTTTGCTATCTGGTAGGGTGAGTGATGCAGCCAAACTTGCAAGTGAATCAGCTCGAGTATTTATTCTTCTTTTCACGTGGAAAATATGTGTTTTCCTGAATTGCGAAAGCAATTGATCAGCCCTTTCATGATACGGGATGAGACTTGTTTTCTTAACAATGTATTCTCTACGGAGTTGCTTTACCACCAGTTCCGAATCTCCATAAATTGAGAGTTCTTCAATAGGAATTTGTAATGCCAATTCTAATCCAGCAATTACAGCTTCATATTCTACCTCATTATTGGAGCACCCTTCACTTAAGGCAAAAGAATGGGTGATTATGGCATTGTCTGGAGTCACAAACACAATTCCAATTCCAGCTTTATTGTTTTTAGGATTGTCTTGCTTCTTGCCATCTGGACTCCTTGAAGCTCCATCAAAATACATCTCCCATCCTTTCTGAATTTCTACTTGCATGACTTCTTCATCTGGTAAATCAGTTACTAGAGGTGAGTCATCAGGTATAGGATATGCTGCCAAAAAATCTGCTAGAGCTTGCCCCTTTACAGCTCTTTGGGGAACATATTCAATTGCGAATTGTTGGAGAATTACAGCCCACTTTGCAATCTTCCCTGAAAGTATGGGCCGTGAAAGTATATATTTCAAGGGGTTTGCTCTTGATATTAACTTGACTTCGTGTTCCAAGACATAGTGCTTTAGTTTTTGCAAGGCGAACACCAAGGCAAGACATGTCTTTTCGATAGGAGAGTAATTGACTTCTGCCCCAACCAAAGTAAGACTCAAGTAATACAAGGCATTTTCTTTCCCATGCCCATTATGTTGTGCCAACAGTGCCCCTAACGAACCATCCAAGGCTGTTATGTACAACAAAAGTGGTTTCCCTTTTATTGGGCTCATGAGTACTGGAGGCTTCAAAAGATACTCCTTAATACTATTAAAAGCATTTTGGCACTGCTGATCCCATTCAAATGGAACACCCTTTTTCATCAATCTTGAGAATGGCAAACATCGACCAGCCAAGTTAGAAATAAATCTTCTGATATAGGCCAATCTCCCTTGTAGCCCCTTCAATTCCCTCAAATTTCGTGGATGAGGCATTTCAGCAATGGCTTTAATCTTGGTAGGGTCAATTTCAATCCCTTTGTTTCGAACCACAAACCCTAGAAATTTTCCTGATGAAACTCCAAATGCACATTTTAGTGGGTTCATCTTGAGTTTGTACCTCCTCAAATGTTCGAAGATTTTTCTCAAATCTTTCACATGGTTTTCCTTTTCCTTTGTCTTGACAACAAGATCATCAACATAGCATTCGATGGTGTTATGGAGCATATCACCAAAAATTACAGTCATCGCCCTTTGATATGTGGCCCCAGCATTTTTCAGGCCAAAAGGCATTACCTTATAGCAAAAGACTCCTCTTAGAGTCCTGAATGCAGTCATTTCTTCATCTTCAGGTGCCATTCAGATTTGATTGTATCCTGAGTATCCATCCATGAAAGACAAGGTTTCATACCCAGTAGTTGCATCTACAAGAAGCTCAGTGATGGGCAAGGGAAAGTCATCTTTAGGGCAAGCCTCATTGAGATCACGGAAATCAATGCAGACCCTTATTTGACCGTTCTTTTTCTTGACCGGCACTATGTTTGCTAGCCAGGTTGGATATTGGACTTCCCTAATGAATCCTGCATTGATAAGCTTGTCGACTTCGGCTTCAATTTGGGCTGTAAGCTCTGGTCGAGTTCGCCTTTGAGGCTGTTTAACTGGCCGTTTCTCAGGGTGAATTGCAAGCTTATGGACTGCAATCTCTGGATTAAGACCAGGCATCTCACTGTAGTTCCATGCAAATATGTCACGATACTCCCTTAAGAAGGAAATATATTGCCGAGCTTCTTCTTCCTTTAAATTTGCACTAATGAAGGTTGGTTTGTTTTCTCCTTCATCACCCAGATTTATTTCACGAAGGTCATCCACGGTGGCTTGGCCTCCTGCTTCAAATTCTGTTGGTGCAGGTTGAGCTTCATCTTGGTCAACATCTTCCAACACATCTTGAGTGATAGTCATGTTTACTGGAAATTTTTCCTCACCCCCCGATAGCCTAACCCTTCTGTCCTAGCAGTGATAATACCGCCTTGCTGGATAGCCTGCCTCTGCGAAGGTGTTAATGCAAAATCAAAGGGTGTCATTGTTTCTGGTATTTTTTCAGGATCTAAACCAACTTTCACCAACATCTGTGTAATTTCTGCACTGAAAGTAGGCTTCTCAAAACTCGAGATGTTTTCTTCTAGCACTTGTTCAACTTTCACTTTCTGTTCAACATCTCCAAGTGAGTGGAATATGATGGGTTTTGACCCTTTTCCTTTAGAAGGGACCACAATCTTATTATATTTCTCCACATAGGTGCATTCTGTCCTCCTTAATGGCAACGTGAACTCACCCTTGAGATCCAAAATTGGATTTATTGGGGCTAGAGCCTTTGCCCCCAGTTTCCTTTCGGACTTTGGCACATATCGAAAAGTTCTTTTTGTTGAAACTGGAGTAGACTCTAGAGCGTCTTTGACATTCGGAGTATCTTCAGACTTTTTCACATCTTTTCCCTTTCTTTGTGAAGTCTTTGTATAGAAGCGAGCATCAGCATAATAGGCCTCTACTTCTCCAAATGGATCATTGTCAGCCACAATTGTCCCTTCTTTTTTGGGTGAAGGCAACGGGTACTTGATACATTAGTGATAAGTTGATGGCACTGCATGATGATTATGCATCCATGGTCTCCCAAGCAAAGCATTGTAAGAGGTGTCTACATCAATGACCAAGAACTCAGTGCTTTCTTCAATATCCCCAAACTTGGTTCGCAATTCAATCTTTCCCATTGGGCGTTGTTCATTCTGATTAAATCCTTGAATGACCAGACGACTTGGGCGCAGTTGTGAAATTCGAATCTCTAATAGGTTTAAGGCCCTTCGAGGCAGGAGGTTTACCGCAGATCCTCCATCAACCAAAATTCGAGAAATCTTCACATCATGGATAAGCCCAGTTATAAACAAAGGTCGATTATGGTCTGCCATTTCAGCACACATGTCTCTGTCACCAAAGGTTACCATGGCCATGCATGTAGTTGCCTTCTCTTGATTTCTACCATCGATTTCTTTGTGGAAATCCTCTGGCTTGGACAGGGCATATATTAAAGACTTTCGAAGCTCTTGAGACATTTTCAGTGCATTATATACACTCAACAATGCTGGAATTTTCTTTAGATGAGCTAGTACATCATATTTCACTTGCTCTTCCTCCAGCAAAACCTGTGGAACTTCTGACGTTTGAGGGTTTTGAGGATTTCGTAATTTCCTCCGGTAGGTCAAATAAGTCTGGCATACTTCAGCAACCGCATTTTCATTGACCTCAACTTCTTTTATTTCCTCACTTATTTGGACCATGTTAACTGGTCCAGCTGCAGGGTGGTCATCATCATCAGTCACTTCTCCATCTTGGATTTTTCAACAAGGACAGGATTTTCAACTTGTTGTTGGGGTTCATCTTTTGAGAGAGCCCTTTCAATAGCTCCTATAACATTTGTTGCCACTGTTCTTAGTTCCAGTTTCTTTAAGGCCTTATTTTTTTTTCGCCTTTGTCTTTTCGAAACTTGACTGGATGACATATCAAGTCGAGCCCCTAGGGGCATAGAAGGAACCGTTTTGCGTTTTTGCAAATTCCTCATGAATTTTCAAAACAGTCCCTACATTTTTAGAGCAGACCAATTGATGTTGATTCAAATCTTGTTAGGCCAACAGGTGTTCCTTATTCGAACCTTGTCGGGTCAACGGGTGCCCCTTATTCTGTCGGGCCAACGGGTGTTCCTTATTCGAACCCCGTCGAGCCAACGGGTGTTCCTTATTCGAACCCTGTCGAGCCAACGAGTGTTCCTTTGGCTCCTGAGAGTTGACTGAGATTTGGTTTGAACGATTTTGTGCTTTGAACAGAACTATCGGTTCGTAGGCCGCAACTGCTTTTTCAACAACGGGGGCCTTTTTTCCATCAACAGGAGTTTGGGTCATTACCCTCCTCCCAATGGTCCTAATGATGGCCATGTTTTCAGTAGAGGCTTTCTTCTGGGCAAACTCTACCATTTTAATGGAGTCTTCTACCCTTTTGAGTAGTTGGGCCACAACATTTTTTTTGTTGCCCCTGTTGAAGCTGCAACAAAAGTCGTAGTTGCAAACTGATTAGCCTCCTTTGCCTGAATTAGAAAGCTCTTCGTTCGGGCTGTGGCCCTCACAGTTGCGTACTGCTTCGACGCTTTCACATAATCTTCAGTAATCTTTCTCAAACTTTCAGTTTTCTGGAGAAGTGTGACTTTCTTTGTCACACCAGTTACCTTCGGGACAGTCAAGAGCTTTCGCTCCGGAGCCCCTTGGGTGATAGGGGAAAGAAGTGCATCTTTCCAGGATTTCGCTTGTTCTACCTTTGGGACAGCCAAGAGCATTCGCTCTGGAGCCCCTTGGGTGATGGGTGCTATCTCTACCCTTGGTGATTTCAGAACCACTGGAGTGTAGGTTTGTCTCTTGACAGTTGCTTCAGCATTCTTATAACAAAAGAATACGTCAGTAAGTTTCAACTATATATATATATTTTTGTTCTTCAAAAGATGGGAGGAAAAATAAGTCCCACTGGGCGTGCCAGAATTTGTAGACACAAATTTTAAAACATGAAGTGTGTTCATAGCTCCTATAACATTGAACTTTGTGTATCTCTAGGTTTAGGATTTGCGCCTCTTTTCTACCCATTATATAACAAATTTTGTGTCTAAAAAAGTCTTTATATTTTTATAGCCAAATCTGCTCATGGTAAAAAATAAAAAAAAATAAATAAATAAAAAGTCTGTTTTTCTATAAAAATAAAAAATAAAAAAAAGGTCCGCTATTGGCACATAAATTTCATTCAAAAAAAAGGGGGGTTATCAAGTCTCACTGTGTGATGTGTTCTACCAGGGACTTTGTTTGGTCTAATTAGATTAGATTTAAATTAGATTAAAAAAAAAAGGTCTGTTTTTTCTAGCAAAATCTGCTGTTTTGGGCTCATAGTTAGCGCGAAAAAAAAAAAAGAAAAAAAAAAGCCAAACAGTTTGCTTTTGAAAAAGCATGAAGAAGAAAACAAAATGCCAAAGTAAAAGTTGATTGCTCTACCCGTCAGCCACTTCTGATTTATTGAAACCTTGGCAGTGCTTTGCTTCAATAAAAAAAAAAGGGGTTTTGTTTGGCACATAAAAAAAAAAAAAAAAAAAAAAACCGGCGTTGGTTTGTTCTTCAAAAAATTATGTGTTCATATTTGGGTTCAAAAAAAAAAAAAAAAGTCTGTAAACAAATACATGCTGTTACAAAAGAGAAGCATACCTGATTAAAAATAAAAAAAAAGGGACTGCTGAAAATTGCTGAAAAAAAAATTATGCTGGAAGAATAAAGTTGTAGGAGGAAAAATATCTATTGTCTACATGCATGGATAGGTATTATATAAGCAAATATTTTTGCTTAAGAAGGGAGGTAGTGGTCTCCTAAAATACTTCAAAGAAGCAAGAGTTTAGGTAGGATTTGAAATACAAAGTAAGAGTTTGTGTAGGATTAGAAATCCTACCAATGCCAATCCATCCTATTCCATTTAGACAAACTCCTAAAATATATATAGATATATATATATATATCTGCTATAAACAAAATCCTAAAAATAATAAGTGGCAAGTTGGAGGCCCACAAAAGAAAAAGGCCAATTAAAAAAAAATGGTGGCCTAGAAAAGGAAAAAATCCATGATGGTCTAGAAAAATCCATGATAGCCTAGAAAAAAATCTGCTGTAAAAAATGTTGGCAAGTTGGAGGCCCACAAAAGAAAAGGCCCACTTAAAAGATGGTGGCCTAGAAAAGGAAAGATCCATGATGGTCTAGAAAAATCCATGATGGCCTAAAAAAAAAAATCTACTGTAAAAAAAATGGTATCAAGTTGGAGGCCCACAAAAGGAAAAGCCCATTTAAATTCCTGGGTCTTACCCATGACCCTAAAATATATAAATAAATAAATAATAAAAAGGGATCAAGTCCACAAAAAGGGTCCATGGACTATAAAGAGCAATTGACCCATAAAAAAAAATTTAAATTAAGTCCATTAAAATAAAAAGAACCCATGCAATAAAAGTAAAAGGGCCCATGAAAAGGAAAAAAAAAAGCCCATGGACTACAAGGAGCAGTCAACCAAAAAAAAAAAAAAAGAAGAAGAAGAAGCAAAGAAATAATCCAATCAAAGACCTAAAGATCATCCAGATAAAAGTGCCAAATTATCGTGACTCGCACAATTAAAAAAATTCACTTGTGCAAGTCACGAGGGGCATTTGTTGGCACATAAATTTTAACTAAATTTATGATATGTATAGAGCCCATAATAAGATAGTTGTAGGTAGATGGCTGTAGGTAATCACTTCCTAAAAGATCAATATGATCTGTTGAAGTACATAAGTAAAACGACGTTGTATCTCAACAACGTTATTCAAGATGCTCAAATGACACGTGGAGCCTACGAAAGATGACACCTGTAGAGCCTACAACAAGGACACCACACAGGATGAAACCCCAAAGATCAATCCGGTTAATCAAATATACGATTAACCAGATAGCGCTATTACTCAAAATTCAAATGGCTAATCAAATATACGATTAACCAGATAGCACTATTATTTAAAATTCAAATGACGCTATCATTCAATTTAAAATTCAAATTGAAGATGAGGCATTCCTATCACCTGATGGCCCTCCATAAATATGAGGACCATCACACAATACGGGGATCAGAAAATCAGAAGTGAAAAGATCAGAGAGAGAGAAAGAAATTGAGAGCTAAAGAAATCGTTACAAGAAAGAAGAAGAGAAGCCTAGAGAACTCAAGAGCCTACGCTAATGGCGATGAATAGGTAAAGGGTTCCAAACCCAAGAATTGTATTTTTGTATTTGAGGGTTCAAAACCCATAATAATCTCAATAAAATATTTTTTTTTTCTTAAATTGTCTTTTGTTGTTTATTTTGTTCTTCATTAATCGGAGGTTTCATTTGTATAAAATGTGTAATTAACAATCTGAAATACAGATCGGAAATAAGAACCTGCTATTCAAATAATCAACACTGTTTAGTCCAAAAACTAAACAGTGGACATTTGTAACATAAATTTTGAAATGTGTTGAAACACTTCATGTTTTAAAATTTGTGTCTACAATGGGTAATCGAGAGAGTTGTCTAGTATGTGAAAAAGGCAAGGAAACAAACGTCAAATAAAAGATTCGATCATAGAGTTTGATTTAACTACGATGTTAACAACTGCTTGATGAATTGAATCTTAAATTGTAATGAACACGTAGCAGTAGGAAAACAATGGGATAGGGAGTTAGGACAAAAATAAAAGTAAGGACATATGACTCCAACCCTAAATTTATAGCTGAAATGGATAAATTATTGAAATTGCAATCATTTCAAAATTTAATTATTCAAAAAAAAAATTCAAAGGTTTTGCTTATTATAATCTAGTAGTTTCTTCTTCTTCTTTTTCACATACGACCTAACATATGTTTGGTTTGTTCTGTTTTTTATTTATTTTATTTTATTTTATTTATTTATTTATAAATATTTTATTTTTTTATTTTCCATTTTTTAGTGCTTTTTTTAAAAATATTTTACGTAATAATTTTTTTTAAAAAATTTTGTAAATACATCAACCAAGATACACTTAAAAAATATAAATATTTGTGAAAAAAGTATTTTTAAAAAACCACTAAAAATCAGTAATTTTTTGTATTTTATTGTATTCAATGAATTTTTAAAAAAATTGTATACAAATTTTATAACTTTTAAATATATCAAGATTAAATGAATCTAATTTTTTTTAAATATTTAAACAAATCACTAAAAATACAAAAAATACGAATTCAAAACTCATAAAATTGTTTTTAAAAAAAATATCCAAACCAAATAAAGTACATAACTAAATCACGGAAAAGTATCTCCAACTCTTCAATAATTTTGTCAAATATTTATCAAATCAATAAATAGTCATTTTTTTTTATCAAATTTAAATTTGATAAAAAATTTAAAAGATGAAACATTGGAGATAATTTATTTATGTTCCCAACAAATTTGATGCAACCATAAATTTGCCATACGAAGAAATGTTTTAATAATATTTTGATGAAAATTTGACAAAAGAATTAGAATAATTCATATCAAATCAAAAAAAAATTTGGGTCAGATTTATAATCAAACTAAATAATAAAATTTATGAAGAATTGGAGATACTCTTAAATATATATATATATACACATGCGTGTGTGTGTGAAATAATATGAGTGAACTCGTATATTTTATCATAAATTCCATCATATAATGTGTAAGACCATTATTATCTTACGTGATTGGTTCGATGTAATAGTATTTTTGGTATGATAAATGATGTTTTAGGCCATGTAAATGTAAATATCTAGGAATAATTACAAAAAATCGTTTTTGAGTTTTATAATAAAATAAACAATGAATTTTTAATTTTAACAATTTAAATTATATTATTTTGATTTATTTTAAATTTAAATATTTGACTATTTTTATTAAATAAAATTGTCAGAAAAATAATATTTTAAAATGTATAAAATATATTTTTTTATTAAATTTAATGATTAAAAGACTAATTTTTTTTTTATCAATTTTATTTAACGAAAATAAATAAATAAATTAGATTAAAAAATAAAATATAGATTTTAAATTAATAAAATTTAAAAATTATAATTTATTTTGTTACAAAAGCGAAATTTTAGATTTTTTTAAAATTTTTTTTCCAAATATGTATATAGTAATTGGGCGAACACCCGGCAGTCGGTGTTCCTCTGGTTTGCCCCAAAAAGTTACATTCGATTCGACTTTGCGAGTGGACGCTGAGACTAAAAATTCTTCTTCAGCATCCAGGAAGCCCTTTGCATCTGCTATAGAGCTGGTTCAAGATTTGTTGTTTTTGTTACTTTTTTGTTTGGAGACAGAGAAAATGCTGGACATAAATCTTTTCCGGGAAGATAAGGGTCACAATCCGGAAATTATACACGAATCTCAACACCGGAGATTCGCAAACGTCGATCTTGTCGATAAGGTCATTGCTCTTGACAAAGAATGGCGACAGCGTAACTAATCTCTCTCACGATTCTTCTTCTTTTTTATTTATTTTTTATTTTTTATTTTATTTGAATTTTTTAAATGAGTTTAGGTTTTGATAATATTTGTGTGTATGATGATGAAACTTCGTATGGTTGTTTAGGTCAATTTGAGTACGATGGTCTCAGGAAAGATTTTAACAAGATTAACAAAGAAGTCGCCAAATTAAAGATTGTTAGTGTTATGATTGATTTTTTTTACTTGGGACTTTGTTGTTCATGTTCAAACCAAATTATAGAGAACTTTTTAAACTGAATATCTGTGTGGTTATGTTGTATGTATGTAGGGATGGATTTGTGTTGGGTATTTAAACTTAATTGCGGACAATTTATTAAACTTGAAATTTTGCACTATTGTGTTTCATTTGAATTTTGGTAAAATGGGCTTTCTTAGTTTGAAACCCATTACACATGTGGGCATTTGGATTAATTTTCAATTTTTTTTTTTTTTTTTTTTTTTAATACTGCAAGACATGAAGAAAGTAGTAAAGTGGGACTGTAGAAAATGTGAATTCAGGGTTGGACACTGGTGATTAAAAAATCCATTGATGTGAGGATGGAAAAATTGGAAAGAAAGATACAAGAGTTGGAAACTCTACCTCTAGGCCCCGTTTGTTTTGGGATGTAATGAATGGGAGGGGATTAGGATGGAGGTGGGGTTATTTAGTGTGGTGTTTGTTTGTAGAGTTGGGGAAGGGATTAGGATGGAGGAGGGGATATCAATGGAGGTTAGAAGGAGGATTGGGATGGAGGAGGTGGAGGTGGAGGTGGAGGTGGTATTAGAAAAATAGCGAGGGGATTAGAAATTTTTTTATTTTTTATATATTGGGAATTTTTTTTAAATATTAATATTTAATTTTTTATATTTTTTTATTTATTTTATTATTTTATATAAACATAATTTAACAATTCCTACACTAACAACTATCATCAAAACAAACACAATTTTACTTAATCCCCTCACTAACAATTCCCTCACTATTAATTCCCTCACTATGAATCTCCTCCATTCTACCTCTGAAAACAAACGGGGCCTAGGGAAAGAGGAAAGAGGAAAGACAAGTTGCTTATCCTCCTTATGTTTGGTTTAGATGAGAAGGAAGGAAAGAAGGGAAAATGTGTTCTTCATTTTTTTCATTAATCCATGGGAAATAAAAAAGAAGAGCCAATTGTTTAATGCCCAGAAGGGAGGAAAGCCATCCTCCTTGTTTCCACCCACTTTTGGAGGGAATGACTTAGTTAGCCTGGAGGTATAGTGCTTCCAGACTCTATTTCTTCTCTCTCTGTTGCTTCCAACCCATTGTACTCTAGGGTTTGAAGATGGGTTTATCAGCATGGTTGACGAATCAAATATTGGGGTTAACTGTCCTGCTAATGAACCAGTCTATTTGTGTTCTTGTTGTTTTTATCCTCCATCATGCCCTTTACACGGTCAGTTATGGTAGGTATCTAAGCATCCATTAGTTAAGGGGGTCGGGGGACAAAGCACAAACTGCACTTTGGTCTTTTCATAAATTGGATGGAACGAGACACTTGGGTTATGTTATCTATATGGGCTTTTTTCTCAAAAATCTGCACAGTTAGATAGGACTTTTGGACATCGGATTCCACAGCTGCCCATGTTTTATTTTTCTGAATTTCATACTTTTGTACCACAAATTGGATGTTAGAGCTTACAGATGATGGTTGTTTGGTTTCGAAACGAATTTAGTAGTTTCTACTCAATGTAGAAATTGATATTTTTTCTTTGCCCTTGTGTCTTGGGATTTTAAACAGTCTGGTGGGGATGCTAGTGAAGTGATTAGAAGTACTGAGGAGAATAAAAAATTGACAGCAGAAAAAGAAACAGAAGTTCAAGAGGCTCGAGCAGCCTTGTATTCAAAATTGGAAATAATTGGAAACCTTGTGCATGATTCAGTTCCAGTTGACAATGATGAGGTATGGATGGAATTTTATTTGTCATTTAATTTATGAAAAATGGGTCCATTATTTTTAGCCGACTTTGACTAATTTTGTAGGCAAATAATGCCATAATTCGATCATGGGGAGAGAGACGGTTGGAACCCAAGCTGAAAAATCATGTTGACCTTGTTGAGCTTCTTGGAATTGCAGATATAAAGAAAGGTATTAAGTTGGATGTTTATTTTGTCTGGTTATTTAAGAAAATGTTCCTACATGACATTAAGATGATTAAAACGTGAGTAAATTTCATGTTACCCGCAAACTACCACTAAACTTCAATTTGACCCCTATCTGTAAACAATTTTACACCTAAGCTATTCTGATTTGGATCAATGTGACCTTGCCATCACATGCCGTCTATAATCAAACAAAAATCTTTATTTTACCCCCCAAACCCTCTGTTCAGGGTCTAATTGAGTTTTAAGAGATATTTTGGAGGGTAAAATGAAGGGATTCTATTTGATTATTGATGGCAGGTGATGACGTGAGTCACATTGATCAAATTCAGAATAGTTTGGATGTGAAATTGATATATAATATAATTAAAAGGACAGGGGTCAAATTGTTTTTTGAGGGATAGTTTGGGGGTAAAATGACATTTGCTCTTAAAACATACGAGTACTGGTTTGAACTGCTGTGTAATCGAGGTTGTATTTTTTCTACAAGTCTGTTTTCAAATAATTTTTGTTTCACTCTATTGTAATGTATTGTGTTGACTAGAATGATTGATCAGAGGTGTAATGTCTTTTGTACCTTTCTTCCTTCCAAATTACTCTAAGTAAACATTATTTGTAGTGTGGATTTTATCGAGGTTTGTATTATTTTCCTATTGAAAACTTTGTGTCAGGTTGCTGCACTAGGTAGCTTTGAATCTGAATGTCATAGAGTTATTTGCTTGTGCTCTATCTTTGGTCATACGTGTTGCTGTAGAACAAGTAATTCAATCAATAAAAAACCTGTGCATCGAGGTTAGCAATGTGGAGATTAATGTCCATTAGATTTGTGCTGACTTCCATTATACTTCTAACATCTATGTTCTACTACTTTTATCATATAGACGATTCCCTCAAATATCTTGGTTTTCATGGCTCATCCATCACCTATGAAGTATGAACACTTCAACTTAGTTGTCTTGGTTTTCATAACCGTGTCTAACACCGTAACACCTTGGACATGTTAAGATACGTATCAAACATGCCACGTGGTGCGTCTTATTTTTTTACTTTATTTTTCTCTTCCTGAACACCTATGTTCTATCTCTGGATATGCTTCAAGACACAACTATCATATCATGCCATTAGCTGTAAAAAGAGTTATCCTTGATTCATAATCACCACTATGTAAACATGTTTGTGTTAATCATCACTTATGTAGTATTCTCTTCCTTTTAAACGATACAAAAAAGTAGAGCATTATTTCCCTTAATTTCTGAATTAGTGCTTGATTGTTGAAGTTGAGTCATCATTCTGAATTAGTGTTTGATTGTTAAAATAATATTTTCTATATTGAATAGGTTAAAATTATGAATTTGAGTGGTTTTTTCATGTTGAATTTGTGATAGTTTTTTATTACTTTTAGTTGCTTGTAGATGTAAATACATAGCAAACAAAAATATAAAAAGTTTTTTTTTTTGGTCGTATCCTTGTCGTGTCCGTTCTGTGGTCGTATCCATGCTTGTTAGATTCTCTCAAATGCAATTCTTTTATAATTATGTGTTATTAGGTTCATTAGGATGCTAATGCAAATGTTCTTGAAACATCTAGGTGCTAATGTAGCTGGAGGTAGAGGTTTCTATCTGAAAGGAGATGGTGTACGCCTTAATCAAGCTCTAATTAATTTTGGTCTTGATTTTTTGGAGAAAAGGGGGTACACTGCATTGCAAACTCCATTCTTTATGAGGAAAGATATCATGGCAAAGTGTGCTCAGTTAGCACAATTTGATGAAGAACTTTACAAGGTAACATGTGCAATGTTTTTGAGATCATTAGTATATCAAGGTACTGAGTGAAGACATATTATCTGAATACAAAAATTTACGTGCATCTGTACTCATTGACATTTTTTTTGGGGTTGGAGCTTCAATGTGTTTGTTTATTTGTAAGCTCATCCACAAACTATATAGTTTTGAACATACGAGTTTGTTGATTAGTACATGTTGGCACTCTAAGATCTTTAGCCTATGCTTTGCCAAATTCCAGTTAGTAATTTTTTTATGGTTAACTTTACGAGTATCTATTACAAAAATATATATGGTATCACATTCCGTGAAACATGTATGAAGATTTATCGAGTTCAATTCAATTCAAACCAAATTTGAATTGCAGAATAAAGAAATAAATTGTTGCATTGAATGACTAGGGCTATGCAAAGAATTTCTCTCCATGGGATTATTCATTTCTTGATGCTTCAAATTGTATCTATTGAACTGTATCTTTCAAATGAGATTTATAGGCACGGGTTTGTGTATTTAGCATTTTTTGCTTGACAAATTGTTGGTACGCTTCATAAAGTTCACCATAACAAGAGGATGCCTGATTTAGTTATTTTTTTACAGGTAACTGGTGAAGGAGATGACAAATATTTGATTGCTACTACTGAACAGCCACTATGTGCTTATCATCTAGATGATTGGATCCATCCTTCACAGCTACCAATAAGGTTATAACTACTTACATGAATGATATTTGCCTTTATGGCTACTAAAGAATGTTGGAGCATGGACACAGATATGACATGATACGAGTACTCTGACAACTTTTAAAAAGATTTGATACATGAAAATGATAATGACTTCATTTTTAATAAATAATAGGACATGCTCGGACATGTGTCCGATATGTGTTGGGGTGTGTCTAACAAGTGTTTGTGTCCAACGTTGAACATGGAAACAACACCTTTTTAGAAGTGTTTCTGCTTTTTAGATGGTGGCTTTTACGTTTTATGTTTTTGGTTATAAATCTTTAGTGGCTGCTCTTTGTTGAATTTATGTTGCATGAATTACTAGATATGCTGGATATTCGTCTTGCTTCCGCAAAGAAGCAGGTTCTCATGGTCGCGATACTCTTGGGATTTTCCGAGTTCACCAGTTTGAGAAAGTGGAGCAGTTCTGCCTTACTAGCCCAAATGGCAATGACTCTTGGGACATGCACGAGGAAATGATAACGAACTCAGAAGAGTTTTACAAGATGGTATAGAGCTCTCCTGCCCTCAGAATTTTAGGGGAATGATGTGTATAAGTTTTGGTTATTTCTTTGTTATATTCAATTTTTTTTTTTTTTAATTTGGAGATGCTTGATAATGTTTCTTATAGTACTCATATAGATTATCTTGCCAGGTTTTTTAATGTCATGTAAGATGAGTGATTTTGAAATTGGTTGTTTTGTTTGGTTAATGCTAAAAGTCTGCCACTTGACGCAAAAGAAATGCAGGGTCCTATATATGGCTCCTGCTGATGACGAATTGATTTTTCTCTATTTAATTATGTATTTTTCTTTCCTACAAGTATGACATAATTCTCTGTATTGCAGCTAAAACTACCCTATCAAATTGTGGCTATTGTTTCCGGTGCTTTGAATGATGCAGCTGCAAAGAAGTATGATTTGGAAGGATGGTTTCCTGCATCCAGCACTTACAGAGAACTTGTTTCCTGTTCAAACTGTACTGACTATCAGTCCAGGAGATTAAAGATTCGATATGGGCAGAAAAAGGTAGATGTTGCCACGTTATGCTTTTTATTATGAAGGCTCCCAACTCTCCATTAAAATATTGATATATCCTTATGCCAATGTGGGTGAGTAAAACAAATGGATTCATTCATAAATCAACGTGGCAAGAAACTGAATTGATTGATACTTGCTGTCACTATTTTGAGGTGTCGGTTGATGGAATATGGTTTAATGCTGTTTCTTTTTAAATGTGTTTGCAGAGCAACGAGCAGGCTAAGCAGTACGTTCACTTGTTGAACTCTACCCTCACAGCGACAGAGAGGACCATGTGCTGCATCCTTGAGAATTACCAGAGGGAAGATGGCGTGGAGATACCAGAAGTGCTGAGAGAATACGTGGGTGGAAAGACCTTCCTGCCCTTCCAGATCGAACCAGTGAAAGAAGCAAAAGGGAAAAAATCAAAGGCTTAATACCGTGCTGGTACACAGTTAAAAGATTTCATGTGTTGCTTACCAATGCCTCGAAGGAGATACTGTTGCAAGGTGATACGATTTTCTAATGATTGAATGTTACTGGAATGCTGCAATTCAATTCATATTGCTCTGGTTTTGGATTTTTCTTCGTAGTCTTTAAGGTTGGAAACCTTGAAGTATTATCTTTTGAAGAACTAATTAGATGACAGTTATGTGAGATATGATTGTCATTGACTCACTATGAATTGAATTCCAACTGTTTCTCTTTAATCTTGTGCCACATTTATAGAAAGTCCCCACAGAGTTGAAATTTTATAGACTTTTTTTCGTGGCTGTGCTTATGTATTTGAGTTTATGCTTAGTTGTTGGGCTGGAGGATAACAAGGAAATGGCATGCTTAGGACTGGCTTGACAAGAAGTTTTTTTTGTAGCCTTTTTATTTTTTCAGGATATGTTGCTAAGAAAGTTTTTATTGGCCCCAAAATTGATACCCAATGAACAATTGGATGTATTACTGCTACTAAGTCAGGTCACTGACAGGCTGATAAAATATCCCAGCGCGTGGCGGAGCGTAAGCTGTGCATTTCTTGTCCTCCTCAGATTCCAGGTTAGAGTGCAAATGCATTATAGAAGGAAAAGAATAGAAAAGAAAAGCATGATAATGTATATATTTTAACAAGAAAGTCGATTCAAATGAGCCACAAAATGCCTATGGCTTGATCCTATTTTACTTGAATCAGCCCAGTTCTCTTGGTTTTGCTTATTTTAAAAGAGCAATATGCTGGAGGTCCTAAAAAATTTATAAAATATTCTAGATAATATTAACAAGACTTTGGTTTCAAATGTCAGTTACTTTGGAGTGAAAATCCTACCAAAATCATTTCCAAAACTATAATTTGGCATTTTGGCCCCCTCCATCTTTCTTATAATGGGAGTTACAAAAATGACTTTTCACTAAATTCCATCCATCTCTTCAGCACTATTACAACTTTTGTCAAAAAAAATTATTAATCACGCTACAAAGGCTATTTTTATATAGCGTGGTAGTTTACCATCTCATAATGAATTTCATTATTTATATTTGTTATTATTATAATAATGATATATCATATGATAAATTAAATGTGATATATAAATGTAATTATTAGATGATTTTAAATTATCATATTGATTTCAACAAATGAAAAAGGAAAATGTTTGGTAGTTCAAAATTTTATAGCTCAAATCTGTCAAAATGACGTCGTTTTACACTCAAAACGACATCGTTTTGAGTGATTTGAACCATTTGAACCACAAAAATTTGAGCTACCTAGCATTGTTGAATGAAAAATTACAAACATCTTAAAATGTCATCCTTTATATTTCAACTACCTAATAAAAATATGAGTTCAGTTGAATTTGAATGTAATTGAATTTGAGGGGTTCGTAAGACCCTTCATTGATCCCATTTTGATGATTCATAAGACCATCCGTGTATACCATCGAGTTCAGTTGAATTTGAATGTAAGAGAACTTTAGAAATTCATAAGATTTATTTACCATTGATCCGATTTAATGATCCATGACATGTGATAGGACCATCTGTGTAGTAATATTTTTTGTTTTATCAAATTTGTTTATGAAAAATAGATATCATATGAACTTAATTTTTTTCCTTCATGAATTATATATATTAAAAGTCATATACCCAGACTTCTGGGCCGCTACCCAACAGCCCTTCCTCAAGGCACACCCACTGCCAAACTCACCCAGAAGGTCCAACTCACTTTGGACAACACGGTGTCCCAACCGAAAAAGGGAAGGATCGGGTTAAATTGACCCGAGCCAAACTTATCAAAAGAAAAGAAAAGAAGGTTATCCTAAAATTCAAAAAAAAAAAAAAATTTGAATTGGGAATCTATAGAAAGATAATCTATATCTATCCAGATAATTAAAAAAAAAAAAAATTAGATTTGAATATGTAAAGATAATTTATATCTATCTATCCAATCTCACAGCTCTCTCCTATATAAATAGTTACATTTTAATTTATTGTAAACACAAGTAAAACTATTGATGAAATCAAACAAGGCCATTTGTATTCAAGTTTAGAGTTTTGACTATCAACATGAACACTAAATTATTAATTATTTATTTTTTGAATATAGTACCAAGAGAGATTTTAAATTTTGTAATTTCTTTTTATTTATTTTTTTTGAGAAAAGCATAACTGCAGCAATATATTAACGGAAAAACAAAGTACAACATAGAGCTATTACACAACATTATAATAATAATAATAACACTCCAAAACCTACATACTGCAAATCCATATTAATAGGCAGAGCTTCTATTGGCAACACTACGAACACCTGCAAAATGGACACAAAGCAAAGGATTATATCCTCTATGCAATGTTCCCTTTTATTGTATCAATATTGAATATTATGTATCAGAAGCAAAAAGATAAAATGTGTACGGAATTTATTTGTGTGTATCATTCTCATAAGGAATTTTCCACCAAACCAAAAAAAACTCTCTTCTATTTGAATGACTTGATTGGCAATTTCAAAGTAATTTAATATAGTCATTCAGTGTTCACCATATTTTTGTGATTTGTATGTTTTTATGTAACATTTGATTTTGTGTATTTTTATAAATTCTAATCAACTTGTTTGGTTCCAGTTTTCAAAAAACAGTTTTTAAAAAATTTTACTTTTTTATTTTTTGTATTTTAATGTTTTCAATGAATGTTTTCAAAAAAAAAAAAATTTCAGAAGAAACTTAAGGTGTCGTTTGGTAACACTTACGTTTTCAGTTTTCTGTTTATATTTACAAAAATTTAAAAAACTCAAATAAAAACTTGTTTGGTAAAATTTTTGATTTATAAATCAGTGGTCTCAGTTTATAAATTTGGCCAAAAAATGAAAACAAAAAAAATGTGTTTCCGTTTTGAATTTTGAGTTTTTTTTTTTTTTTTTATTACCCAACACTAGCCACCACCCACCACCATTTTCCACCACCGTCTTCCGCCACCACCACTCACCACCCACCACCCACCTGCCACCCACTCGTCACCACCACCCACCCCTTGCCACCACCACCACCCACCACCCGCCACTACCATCCACCGCCCGCCACCACCATCCGCCACCTACTTGCCACCACCACTCACCACCCATCTGCTACCACCATCCACCACCACCTGCCACCCACCCGCCACCACCACCACCACCACCATCACCCACCACCCACCCGCCACCCACCTGCCACCACCACCCCCACCCACTCGCTACCACCTATCACCCGCCACCGTCACCCACCCACCTACCACCACCGCCACCCGCCACCACCCGCCACCTACCCGCCACCACCAGCCATCCGCCACCCACCTGTCACCACCACCCACCACCCGCCACCACCCACCACTACCACCACCTACTAGCTACCACCCACCACCGTCACCCACCCACCCACCCACCATCACCACCTACCCGCCACCACCTACCACCACCCGCCATCCACCACCACCACCCACCATCCGCCATCACCACCACCACCCACTCGCTACCACCCACCACCGTCACCCACCCACCCACCACCACCCGCAATCCGCCACCCACCCGTCACCACCACCACCACCCACCACCCACCACCCACTTGCTACCACCCACCACTCGTCACCCGCCACAGTCACCCACCCACTACCACCACCACCCGCCACCTACCCGTCACCACCACCCACTCGCCACCACCCACTACCACCCGCCATCCGCCACCCACCTGCCGCCACCACCTACCACCCGTTGCCGCCACCACCACCTACCACCCGTTGCCACCACCACCACCACCCGCCATCGTCACCCACCCAGCCACCACCACCAGCTACCCACCCACCCACCACCATCACCCACCCGCCACCACCCACCACCACCAGCTACCCACCACCAACCGTCACCACTTTCCACCATCGTCTTCCGCCGCCACTTGCCATTTCTCACTCTTTTTTATATTTTTAAAATTCTTTAGACATTTTGTCAATTATCAAACGCGTTTGTAGTTTATGTTTTTCTAAAAATAAACAAAAAATAAACAAAAACCAGTTTATAAAATTTTTGTAAATATAAACTGAAAACGTAAACGTAACCAAACACACATTGAGTCTTTTATTTTGTTCTGGTTGTGGGTTGGCAATAGAATATTTTTTTTATCATAGCAAAACATAGCTTTCAATTATATGGAACTTATTGATGTTTAACTGTATTTTTTTTTTTTTTAGTTTTGTTTATTTAGTTGTTTAACTGAATCACTTTGTTGGTTTGTTTTTCTTTTGGATTCAAAATACCATCGAAAATAAAAGAATAAAGATTGTTGAATTAAAAAGTAGTCTAGGACTTGCAAATTCAACCAATTACTTATATATATATATTGGTTAAAGTGAAAATTAAAATCTATATTTGTTAATGATTTAGTTACAGTAATATTACAAACTTACAAAATTATCAAGAAAAAAGAAATTCATATTTGATGATAAAAAAAAATAATTCTATGTACAATGCGGATAATATTAAACCTAAAATCATAACACATCTTATTTTTTGCAATCCTATTTTAAGTTATGATATAGTATATCACATGAGTTACTGTTAGTTTATAGTATATTTAAGAGCTCACTATTTATATGAGCAACTTCATTTAGAGTATACTTTTTTTTTTTTTTTTGATCAGCAAAGAACAATTTCATTTAACAGCAAGAAATTAAAAGTACAGGAAGATGAAATGCATCGAGAGAGATTCGGAAGTATAAAAATACCCCTACTACTGCTACTCGCAATCATACAACCAACCCTAAGCCTCTCGAATTATAAAAAAAAAAAAAAAAAAAAAAAAAAAAAAGAAGAAGAAGTTAAGAAGAACTTAACTAAAAAAGAGTATACTTAAATCTCCCTCTTTATACAATCAACTTCTCACCATAAACTAATTGCCACCAATTAAGTTTTACAGCTAACAAATTGCTCCAAAAAGATAAGAAATTCTTTGGATTATGACATTTTGACTTAACCATACCAATTAAGTTTTACAACTAACAAATTGCTCCAAAAAGATAAAAAAAATTCTTTGGACTATGACATTTTGACTTATACATTGGAGAGTCTTCGACCAACACCTTTTTTTTGTTGATCTTTATCCAAACCATACAAATTTTGAACCATCAATTTTGAACTAAAATGACATTGCAATTTCGATTTTAGGACATGAGTTTTCATAGCAAACATGATGATTTTTTTTTTTTTTTGGAATATATTTTGTTTAATTTTCTGAGTTGGGCTTCAAATTGTGAACATAGAAAGAACAATACAAAGTTCTTAGCCCATTTTAAAGTATCATATAATAACAGATGAACAATATATTGTGATGAACAGTTGAGACAAAAGATAAAAGAAATTTTCTATTTTATTATTTACTCCAAAAACAGCTCCCAAAGTGAATGCTGCACAACTAGGAAATCCTCACTACAACCCCTAAGCTAACATTCTACCATATCCTAAAATAAAAACTCTCATTATTTACTCTAAAATAAATGAAAACTCAAAAAATCTAGCAAACAGCCTCCACGACAAGTCTCTTCGTAGTCCCGCTAGTGCAGTTTGACTTCCCAAAAACATCGTCCAAGGCTTGAATCGAGCAGCTTACTTTTCCAAGACATGCCTGCAAAATTAAAACAAAAACACAAAATTTTACAACCCATAATTAAAAAAGTTGTGTCAATTACAAAAAATAATAATTATAATAAAATTATAATTACAGTTTTCAAGAGGTCAATCGGGTTGTTTCCACCCTCGCAGTTGCCCTTTTTAAAGGAACCACAGGTGCCTCTCACATCACCAAAACTAGCAAATCGAATGTCTGAAATAGGCCGCCCTTCACATGACAACTCCATATTATTTTTCTCGTAAGCATTTCCACAAACAGTTCCAGGTGCAACAGTTTGGAAATTCACTTGCGCCGGGTTGCCTCCAAATTCTTCAAAAAGCACCAATGTGTTGATATCGTTAGGAATAAATGAGCGCGGAACATGGTACCTACAACAAATCATCAAATAAGTAAAATATAAGCATTTTAATAAAACATTATTAAGTGCAAAAACAAATGAAACTAAATAAAAAAAAATTAGATTCTTACCATCTTTGTGTAGGTTGGCCACAATTCGTAACACATTTGTTATTATCGTATGTACCACGATAATCACAAGCCTCAAGGCTACAACCATCCTCTTTTGCCAAGTAACTTGGCCAGTATTGACCAATGCTTTGACCGTTCACCCAAGCCATACCTTTGCCCATGCCTTGCATATCCACAATGACCGGGTCGGTTCCCAATGGAGCTTGGAAGGTTGTCTGATACCGAAAAAAAAAAAATTAATTTACTTTTAAATTTTTTAAAATTAATGTTTATAATGAAATTTTTTTAATTAATTACCTTGTACCACATCATCCTCTGATTAGTTGGCAAATTATCGGATTGCCATTTGGCAGCAAAACGTGAATCTAAGCTAAACAACTCATCGTTGAGACCATGTAGCCCAACCCTATAATTCCATTTATGCGACGACAAGTCCTTGATGATTGTCTCATCGCCATTCCTCCCAATCAACTGAACCGGACCGGGTATTCCAGTATGTATCTCATCAAATTGTGGCCCATAATTCTATTAAAAAAATAAAAATATTAGTTATTGAAAGAAAATCATGTCATTAAAAAATATATATATTGTTCTAGATTATGTCATAATCTCTCTCTAATTACCTGCAATCCAATTGTAGCACTGAGCAGTGTTATTTGATTTTTCCCTTGTTTAAACTTTATATTTTTCTCAAAAAAATAGTGAAAAATACCATAGGTTGCCCATTCAGAACCTACATGCAATTAAATTTAAAAAATAAAAATAAAAATTAGTTAATTAGTTAACAGTAAAATGAATGATTCTAATAACGGATAAATAAATAAATAAGAATGATAATTTAATAATTTAATAGTTTACCTATGTATTCGCCGTTGATGTATGCATGTAGTACCTGACCAGTGCCATTCACTCTAATGCTTATATTATGACTATGAATCGGATCATCCTTCTTGATATGGACACTATATACGTTAATCAAATAAAATCTCAAATTAGTATATGAAATTTAAAAAAAAAAACAATAAAAACAAAAATATATGAAAAATGGAAAACAAAACTAAGTAGAATTACCTCGTCATATACCATAAATAGTCACTAGCATCATCGATAAATTTCTGATCCAACAACTGAGTTTTTGAAACATGGCCTTGTCCGAGCATGATAGTTTTATCGGTATTTTCAGGCCTCCAGGACCAGTTAAGCGCACTTGGTTCGTTTTCAGCTTCATTGGTCTTCTTCACCATCACTGATGTTTGTGTATTTACCTGTAAATAACATTTAAATAAAGATTTGAACTAATTAAAGACATATATAATTTTGTGTTTAGATATATTTTAAATAAAATTTTGAATATATATATATTTACCTTTGCAGTGTTATATACTTCATTCTTACAATCTGGGAGAATACTGACAGACCATGCAGGGACATTATAGTCATTTCCTTTGAAGGTGACAGTGGCATCACTGGAGTCATTTGCATTGCCAAAGAAGCAACTTGATGTTTCATTAGTTGCATAAATTGTCACCTACAAAAACAAAATTCAAAGTAAAAAATTTAAAATATTTAATTATATATACATAAATATAATTAAAATGAATTGAAAATATAAACAAATATAAAACCTACCGAAACCATATTGCCAAGATCATTGGTCGTAATATTTCCATGGGTAAGAGTCCTCTCCATTGATTTTAGCACATTATGGAGTTGCTTCAAATGTCCATATTTTGGTTGGTTCAAACCACCTAGAAATAATTATAAATAAATAAAAATAATTTTTATAAATATATTCAAACATTGATTAATGTAAAGTAAGCCTGTAATTTTACCATATTCATCGAGGGGAGCATCATAATCATACGATGTTGTGATGTATGGACCACCTGCTGTTCTACCAAAATTGGTACCACCGTGATACTAAAAGACCCAAAATCAGTGTTTGTTTTTACCAAATAAAAAAAATAAAAGGATAGGTAATTAAAAATAAAAATAAAAAGTACTAAACCATGTAGTAATTTTGGAATGTGCCTCCCGTTTGGAAGAAACGTGCAATAGAAAAGGCGTGGATCTAGACCACCCCAATCCTTAAACCTAGAATATTAAATAACAAATTTTAATTTTAAATTTAAAAATAAATAAATAGTCCAACAGAAAATAAAATTTAAACAAAGAAGTAAACTAACAATCCTGTCCAATTTTCAGTCCACATTTTAGGACTACTGGGCCTGTTTGGTGTGAATTGATCACAGTACCAGCCATTGCATGTGTTGATCTGTTCAACAGTACACCCAAAAAAAAAAAAAAAACATTAAATATAAACATAAACAAAATAATCTTACTGTGTAAGATTTCTATTTCAAAAAATAAAATATATATATACAAATCAAAAAAAAATTAAAAAAGAAAAAAAAGAAGGTACCATTGGCTCGGGAGCATCGGACTCTTGGCACATTATCCATGGAACACCAATGCTTTGCGAGATGGCCATATTTGCACACCAGTCCCTATATGCTTTTCCGGCATATCCATACGACGAAATTACATTGCCATATTCATTCTCAATCTGTTTTATTGAAACAAATTATCATAACTATATGAAAGGGAAAAAAATAAATAAAAAGAAAAAAATAGTCATACACAACACACCTGAGCAAGAATAATAGGCCCTCCTTGTGATGCAAAAAGCCCCTCTTTCTTAACCATGTCTACTATCAAGGTGGTGAAATTCTGCATTTCATTCTATATAACAAAAAAATAGATATAAAAAATTAATTTAAAAATTTTAAATTATACAAATTAAGAGTTAAAAAATGTTTTATGAACAGATGAATCGATTTGAGTACCATAAACACACTATTGGCAGCGGAGAGATCGAGGAGATCAAGGCAGTCGGCAATGGTCTCACTGAATGCACGGGCGAATCTGGAGACGAGGGAGGCCACTTTTTGTACCACTTCGATGATCAACCTCACTGAAATTGCAAAGTGGGCGAATCTGGAGACGAGGGAGGCCACTTGTTGTACCACTTCGATGGTCAACCTCGCTGCATTTGCAAACTCGGTGAATGTGGAGACGAGGGAGGCCACTTGTGGTACCACTTCGATGGTCAACCTCACTGAATTTGCAAACTCGGCGAATGTGGAGACGAGGGTGGCCACCTGCTGTACCACGTCGATGGTGGACCTCACTGAATTTGCATACTCTGAAACCAAATCAGAACTAGCGCTACCAAGTGAGGCTGACATACACACTAGCACTGACAAAAACAACGGCAGGAAGATGGAGGGACGTGAAGGACCCATTTGATATGATATGTTCCGAAGGAGAAATTGGACGTAGCAAAGGGACAGTGTAATGGTTTTAGGGATTCTCTCAATAGCTATGGTGTGTGAGATAGAGAAGCTTTGCTTTTAATACTAGACTAGATGTGTTATGAACATTTAAATATGAGCGGGAGAGAGAGACAGAGAGGAACGTAATAAATAGAAAATGGGTTATTACTAAAAAATCTATGCGTTATTACCTATAAATAAATAAATAGAAAATGGGAAGGTGCCTTCAAATTTGGTTCTGTATGAAGCACTTTCCAAATGAATATCATTGACACTTTTTATTTTTTGGATCTTTTTTTTAGTATTTAATATTATTGATTTGTTATTATTTGGGTAAATTAAACTTTCCCACTCTCAATAATAATAAATAAATTTACATTTCTAAAGGGCTCGTTTAGGATTTTCTAAACTATTTTAACTAATTTTATAAGTTTTTTATAAAAAAAATTATTAAACATAAGAATAATAATATGACAAAAGGGGTATAATTTCAATCGGGCTTGAGTTAGGCTGGCCCGCTACTCGGCCTCACGGGGCTCCTACCTTTTTTCAGACTAGTTGTGGGCTGAAAAGTGGGGCTCAGACTCAATCCCAATCCCACTCAGATTAGAGCCTAAGGCCAGGGCTCTGGCTCGGATTGCGGGCCGGGCCTTTTTTTAGCAAAAAATAAATGATAAATATATTACATATATAGATTATTTATGAGGAATAAAAAAATAAAAAAAATTTTTTACTGGAGTATTTTAGTAAAGATTAATGAAATGTTTGATTATGTTTTATGTGGTGGTATTTAACTTTAATTATGTATGTCTTATTTTATTTTATTTTATTTTTGTTATGACTAAAAGAATATAAAATTTTGTAATTTTCTTCTTTTACAATAAGTAAGTGCATGCATATAATTTTTTTATTCATTTCATACAATAATGATATTTTCATATTTAAAAAGGTGAATTATTTGAATAATACACCGGCTTCGTTTTGAAAGTGCATTAGCTTTTTAATTTTTTTGATTATTTTAGTATAGGACTAAAAAGTCTTGTTTGGATTAGATTTTTTGATTTTTTAAAATTTTATAAAAAAAATGAAATAATTATAATTTAGATATGACGTTTTATTTTATTAATTTTTTAATATACTTTATTTTTTTATGACTATTTTAGTTTGGTAACCCTATGCCAAATGAGGGTACTCTAACAAAAGATTTACAAATTTACAAATTTTTTATAGGAGGTGAAGGTTAGTCACACTAGGACGGCTTGTCATCTCCAAAAAGTAATTATTAATGCGTTTGATGAAAAGATGTGGTAAAAAAAAAATTATTATGGGCTGGTTTTGGCAACTTTTTAAAAAATTATTAAAAAAGTTAAAAAATTATCACTATTTACAAAAGAAATATTAAAAAAATAATATATAAATATTCATTCAAATCAACTTTTCGGCCACTGACGTGATGAACTACTCAGTGAAAGGAAGGAAAAAAAAATTTCCATGTGTGCCCCAAACTAAATTGGATGATAAAGTTCGGCCCGTGGGGGCCTACCATGGGTCCTGCTTTGATAATCTGAACCGTTCAATATGTATAAATCGTCTAGTATTATATGCCTTTAAAAAATTAACTTTATCGGATATCGCTAACTACATGATCAAATCAGTGTTGTATAAAAATGGATGGTGTTATAGTTAACAGTTAATAAAAAAAACTAACACGATCAGATAGCTATTGATATCCAATCAACGTCATTTTTTACAAACATATAGTACTCAACGAGATCTACACATTGAACGGTTCCGATTAGAAAAATGAGACCCGTGGTGGGCCCCCACGCACCAAACAACATCATCCAATCAAAGCTTGAGAAGGAGACAATAATTTCTCATCTACTCCACCAGCCCACTCCACTGCTAGTTCGTACAGCCTCCTACACAACCTTCTCCTACACACTTCTTTATATAATTTTTTAATACATATTTTTTCATAAAAAGTCAAAAAGTTAACCCAAATATTCATATTTTTTTCCTCAACTTTTTAGTCCAAAAAGATAAAAAATACACTTATTTAGGACACCCCAAATACATTTAGATTTAAGTTTAGCATAGACGTGTAGATTAAATATAATAATATATTTCAAGTCATGTGATTATTAATGTAGTATTTTTTGTTTAATTTTGGACGAAAATTAATTTTAGAAGTAAATTTAAAAAAGCTTGAATTATGAAGGGTCAAAATGAAAAAAAAAAAAAAAAAAACCTTTAAGAGCCAAAATAAAAAAAAAATTATAAAACATAAAAGCATAAAGTGTAATTTATCTTAAATTATCTGTCGATTCAAATTAAATATAGGATTATTTACACAAAATTCCTATAAACTATTGCCAAGTATCACTTTGACCTCTTGAATTTAAAAAAAAAAAAAAATCATATAAACTAATCCCCTAAATTATTGATCCCGTAAAACTTCAGCGTTAACGTAACACATTTAATTACCAAAATGTCTCACATCTCTATATCATTTTATTCCCTAAATTATTATGAAATATCATTTTATCCCGTTAAACTATTATGAGGTATCACTTTACCTTCATAATATATGAAAGTGTAGTATGAATCCCTTCAACTTTTAAAATGTGACACACGCCCGGATGTCATTAATGAAAACAACTAAATAACCAAATTACCCTCTCTTTTTATATGCACAAACTTTTTATAAGTCCATTAGAAATTATTACAAAAAAAATAAATTTTAAAGATTCATCAAAAACCCTGACTTTATTGCCCACCTCCCCACCTTATTTTAAAAAAAAAAATCAATTTTTTAAAATAAAATAAATTGCAATGATTTTTAATGGACTTCAAAATCAAAATATAAAAATATAAAAAATCAAAATATAATTTACCCAATACTTCTCGTCGTCTATATGAGAGCATCTCCAATCTATCTTCTATATCTTCATAGATGAAGAAATTTTGCCTCCACTCATCCTCTAAAATCATCTCCATTTTAGAGGAGGATGGATTGATTCTCCAAATATAGAGAAAGTATGAGAAATGGAGGAGAATCTCTATAAAACTATTCATTTTATATTTTTAATAACTTTTAATATGTAAATTTAATTTTTATAAAATTGATATCATTAAAAAAGTGAAATCATACATTTAAAATGAGTATAGTATAATATTAATAGGTTGTTTGCGGATGATTTAAATAAGTGTACTTATTCGATAAGTACACTTATTTAGGTTATATCATATCTCTAATTTTTTATAAAAAATCAAAAAGTGTAGAAAATAAGTAAATCCCAAACAACGAAAAATTATTGGTTGATATTAGGACACCACGTGATCACATCTCAGGTCAATCACAAATCCTCATGTCTTCATATTTTTCAATCACTCAACATAAAATCGTAGTCCTACCATCTCTATCAATAAGAACAGACTTGGAGTACCACATGGCTGTGCACCAAAACCAACGAATAACTTCTCCCAAACAATCCAGAAATGTATTTAACAAAAATTTGGAAATTAAATGATTATTAATGGACAAAAATTATTTACTTTTTAATAAAAATATTTTGAAAGGAAATGAAAATGGTGAATTGTAGTTGAAGTTTAAGTAAATAATAAGATACTCTATATTTATTTTTTGAATAAAATTATATATTTTTATCCTCTAAGATGCTCTGAGCAAAGTGCAGAGAGAATTGTGATCCCACACGCGGGGCACCTTCATATTGCGAGTCACCCTTGAAAAATATTGTGGAACAGGAACATCTCCTTTATTTTCTTTTTCTTTAGAGACTTTTCTCAAAATAGGCCTACCTACTAAGTTATTTCCCAAATTAAGCCTGGTTTGGCTGAAATTTCCAAAATAAGCTCAGCATGTTTCTAACCCAGGCACAGAAAATGAATAAAATCATAAAAGCATGGTTACAGAACACGCTTTTAATTAAGAAAACGCTGTTCCTATTAGCGTTTTCATCTTTAAGTGAAAGCGCGATTCAGAAACATACTTTCAAGAGAAAGCGTGATTTGTAACCACGCTTTTAAAGAAAATTTGCTTTCAAAAGAAAGTGTGGTTCATAACCACGCTTTTAAAAGCCCCTGAAATTAGTTTGTCCAGCATCTGAAATTAGTAAAAAACTGTTTATTATTATTATTATTATTATTATTATTATTATTATTATTTTGATTGATTTCTCTTCAATTCATATTCTATAATTCACTCAGTCATCTTTTAGATCTCTATATATAAATTATTCATATAAAATATCGTATTGATAAACAATCTTAGCTACCAAATTTTATTATTTTAATATTTAAAAATAAATTATCTAATTTTGAAATTATGTTTCTCATCCATTATTTTTTTAAGAAAATGATAAAATTATATATACGATTATAAGATCAATTTGATATTTACATAAATAATTTATACATAAATTTTTTTAAAAATAAACAACATGAATTGTCTAAAGAGTAGTGACTAAGAGCTCTAAAACTAGAGTTCTGATTTAAGCCGCAATGATGTGGCATAAAAAAATAAAAAGAAAACCAGAAACAAACAAGCATAAACATTATCAAAAGATTATTAGAATAAGATTTTACCATTGAATCAATGATCACTGCTTATGACTTTAAAAATATAAAAGTAAAAAAGAATATAAAAAAAATAAATTAAATATTTGCTTAATTTACCTTATTATTTTATTTTTAAAATTTTTTATTTAAATTTATAATTCAAATATAATTTAAAAAAGATCGATGATGGATAAAAATAAAAACAACAAATAAAAAATTAAAAATTAAAAATTAAAAAAGAAGAAAAAAATAATGGGCTCGAGACACGCACCCTCCCCAGAGAACATTTTGTGCAGTTTCAGAGAGATTTTGTCGGGACTTTTCCCAAACTAAGCCCCTATACTAATTTATTTCCCAAACTAAGCCTACTTTCGCGGAATTTTCGAAACTAAATATTTGTTGTTCCCTTAAATATTTGTTGCCAAGAAATATTTAAATAAAACTTCACGCAACATATACAAAGTATCTAATTTGCTAATTACTACTACGAGCAGGAAAACAAAATAAAGATATTTCTATAACACTTCAGAACGATATAGCTTGTTCAAACATAAGTATCCCATAAAAATAATTTGTGGAAACATTCAACATAACACAATACATAAAATAAAGCGACGAGTACAATACTTAACAGTTACATAAACAAATATTAGACAAACCTTTCACAAACTCATTGTCGAAAGAATTATTTTAACACACACAATACATAATTATGGATAACCTGATATAATTTAGTAGACAGATAAACCCCTAATCCTCGCTCAAATCGGCAATCTCAGAGTCCGAACAATCTGAGAGCTCAGGGTCAGAGAGAAGTGCATGATCCTCCTTGACAGCCTTGATAGCCTCACCATTTGGTGATGTTTCGTTCTTCTTGGCATCCGACTTAAGTATAGATAGTTTCATATCGCGGGTTGACCTACGGTGCATTTGAGAAATCTCACGTTGAAGTCTTTCACATAGTCGATCAACATTATCTAGATCTTCCTTTTGGATCTCAACTGAACGTGCTTTCGGAACCTTCAATCGATTTTCCCGACATAATCTTTCCATTTGCATGCGCTCTATAAATTGTGCGGGCCACTTCAGAAGTGTAGCATCTGCTAAACCATATCTTGTTTGATTATCAGATGGATCCTCTACGAAACCACATGGATCTCGATAGTACTTGGACATGACAAAATGTCGCTTCCCAAACCTATCATGATAAGCACAAGAGGCATCTAACAAAGCAAATGGTGTTTCAACTTCAGCATCACCACTTCCCCTTCCCATTCCTCTTCTTCGGCGTGAACTCTCACCTCTTTCGAAGTTCCTACCCCCTGCGAGTCCCCTTCCCGTTCTTCTTCCTCATCGTGAACTCTCACCTCTGCGATTCCTACCCCCTGCCGTGAATGTATACTCTATTTGATTTTTTCTCAATAAATGAATGATAGTTTCTTAGGGAGAACTGAGTGGAAATGTTGTGTGTTTACCATCACTCCTTCAATCCTTTATATAGTTGTTTGTCAACACTATTGCCATGTGGTTGTATTAATGTGATTAATAATTCAAATCTGAAATGTAAGGAAAAAACAAAGCATCTAACTCGCCCTGCACAAAGTCACATGCCATTAAAAGCCTACATATTTATGAGTAATAAACAATTAATGCTAAACATGCTCCACACAATCAGTACTTCAATCATCACTCAAAAATGACTACTCACTTTTTCAAAGAAGACCAATCATCTGTACGCTGTTTACTGTGGCCTTGTGAACTTGGCCATTTCATTGAGTCCTTTAATTTATTACGTCTGTTAAAGTCACTGCATCACTGCATGACTGAGAAATGTTGGACGTATCACTACGACGACGACTTTGATGAGACTACTCACTGCATGAAAAAGAAAAGAGGTTGTACCATAGCTACTGTGCCCATGTGAACTTCAGCAATTCATAATGGGATGAGGGGGTGTCAGAACAAAACAACAAAATAATTAGACCCTTTGTGTTTAAAAAGCAACCTATGCAGCTTGAAATAGATTCATAAACCTTAAAGAGAAAATATTATAGAGTTGGAATGTATTGAAGATTAAATTGTAGTAGACTACTTATAGATGGGTTTTTCGATATATAGAACTTGAAAGTGTTACAGATAAAAGCTAGCCTAGTATGCAGACAAGAACAACACCGACTTAAATAAACACATAGTTAACTTGAAATTAAATTGGTTAAATTTCTCCAATTAAATTAAATTAAATATATATGGTGAAAAGTGAAATTAAATTTCTAAGCGGATTTGAACTTTGCTTAAAACCTTCAGATATGCACTGAGTAGTCAATAAAAGTCGAAGTGACAACTCCTATAAAGTTGATGCATAGTTGTTCAGGTCATAAAGGTTGACGTGACAACTCTTTTACAATAATTTTAAACATATAGCTACCAGGTGAACTTCCTGAAGTATCAGTACTTTATTGTTGACATGTGAGTTTAGAGTTTATAAGACATGAATACTTGCGTCCATCTCCATTTTGAATTTGTGCATGTTATAACAACTGTGTATATGTGATATAAATATCGTATCATACCACAACAAAAGTTTTATAGATATATCGAGCGATATCATCATGAGATATACGGTGGTTGATTTATATTCAGCAATGGGTCGCCATTGGGTTACAGATGAAGATAAATTTTAATACCAATTAAATCCAAATTTGCGTTACTCACATGCCGCCGTCAATACCATGAGAGTTGAGTGGGAATTTCGCATAACTCGAGCAAGCGTTCTCGTTGAGCTATGTCGTGAAGTTATTTCCTCGCCGGTTAGCCATGCGTACGCCAATTGACACTTCACAATTGTTACAAAGGGCATTGCATCGTATCCGCGATGAAATTAATCGCATGACCTAACGTTTGCAAAGGTCTGAACTAATGAAGACCGCAAATGAGCATGTCGAAGATGGGTTAATGGATGATGCGCACCAATACTTCACCTAGAGCATGGATGCTATACATGAATCTGACATTGAGATTTCAGATGATGATGAGAATGAATGAAATTGTTTGGATGAATGACCAAACCATTTATCTTGTAATGGATTTGTAATGCTTATCCACGACTTATCAATGAAGGGAGAAATTTCAATAGTTTTTGAATAGTTCTTGTAATTCTACATATAACAATTACCTTTGCTTTCTCTCCGTTATTGTTATTTTGAAGAACGCTAATTGAACTAGGCTTTCATGATTTTATGCATTATTGACGTGGAATATAATGATGATACTAAATGAACTTGGTTGCATGTATGACCAAACATTTTCATTCATTGTGATGGCTTTGCAATGCTTATACATGAGTTATCAATATGAAGAGAAATTCGTAACGAATCTTGACATGTGTATTTATAAATGTAGTGATTTTATAAACTTCAGCTTCATATAACAAATAGTTGAAACACATCCGTAACCTAGATAAACAACAACATTGTCTTACACCCCAATAACGAAGATACGACACAACATACAAACATATATGAAAGATACAGGTGTTTGATTTCTCATTCCTCATCTAACATGTAGTAGTCAGAGAGATATTTTTCATACTTTTGTACCACAAATTGGATGTTAGAGCTTACAGATGATGGTTGTTTGGTTTCGAAATGAATTTAGTAGTTTCAACTCAATGTAGAAATTGATATTTTTTCTTTGCCCTTGTGTCTTGGGATTTTAAACAGTCTGGTGGGGATGCTAGTGAAGTGATTAGAAGTACTGAGGAGAATAAAAAATTGACAGCAGAAAAAGAAACAGAAGTTCAAGAGGGTCGAGCAACCTTGTATTCAAAATTGGAAATAATTGGAAACCTTGTGCATGATTCAGTTCCAGTTGACAATGATGAGGTATGGATGAAATTTTATTTGTCATTAAATTTATGAAAAAATGGGTCCATTATTTTTAGCCAACTTTGATTAATTTTGTAGGCAAATAATGCCATAATTCGATCTTGGGGAGAGAAACGGTTGGAACCCAAGCTGAAAAATCATGTTGACCTTGTTGAGCTTCTTGGAATTGCAGATATAAAGAAAGGTATTAAGTTGGATGTTTACTTTGTCTAGTTGTTTAAGAAAATGTTCCTACATGACGTTAAGATGATTGAAACGTGAGTAAATTTCATATTACTGCAAACTATCACTAAAAATTCAATTTGTCCCCTGTCCTGTAAACAATTTTACACCTAAGCTATTCTGATTTGGATCAATGTGACCTTGCCATCACATGCCATCTATAATCGAACAAAAATCTTTATTTTACCCCCCAAACCCTCTGTTCAGGATCTAATCGAGTTTTAAGGGATATTTTGGAGGGCAAAATGAAGGGATTCCGTTTGATTATTGATGGCAAGTGATAATATAATTAAAAGGACAAGGGTCAAATTGTTTTTTAAGGGATAGTGTGGGGGTAAAATGGCGTGTGCTCTTAAAACATACGATTACCAGTTTGAACTGCTGTGTAATCGAGGTTGTATTTTTTGTACAAGTCCGTTTTCAAATGATTTTTGTTTCACTCTATTGTAATGTATTGTGTTGACTAGAATGAACGGTTCCGATTAGAAAAATGGGACCCGTGGTGGGCCCCCACGCGCCAAACAACATCATCCAATCAGAGCCTGAGAAGGAGACAATAATTTCTCATCTACTCCACCAGCCCACTCCACTGCTAGTCCGTACAACCTCCTACACAGCCTTCTCCTACACACTTCTTTATACAATTTTTTAATGCATATTTTTTCATAAAAAGTCAAAAAGTTAACCCAAATATTCATATTTTTTTCCTCAACTTTTTAGTCCAAAAAGATAAAAAGTACACTTATTTAGGACACCCCAAATATATTTAGATTTTAGTTTAGCATAGACGTGTAGATTAAATATAATAATATATTTTAAGTCATGTGATTATTAATGTAGTATTTTTTGTTTAATTTTGGACGAAAATTAATTTTAGAAGTAAATTTGAAAAAGCTTGAATCATGAAGGGTCAAAATGAAAAAAAAAAAAAAAAAACTTTAAGAGCCAAAATAATAAAAAAAAATTATAAAACATAAAAGCATAAAGTGTAATTTATCTTAAATTATCTGTCGATTCAAATTAAATATAGGATTATTTACACAAAATTCCCATAAACTATTGCCAAGTATCACTTTGACCTCTTGAATTTAAAAAAAAAAAAATCATATAAACTAATCCCCTAAATTATTGATCCCGTAAAACTTTGGCGTTAACATAACACATTTAATTACCAAAATGTCTCACACCTCTATATCATTTTATTCCCTAAATTATTATGAAATATCATTTTATCCCGTTAAACTATTATGAGGTATCACTTTACCTTCATAATATATAAAAGTGTAGCATGAATCCCTTCAACTTTTAAAATGTGACACACGCCCGGATGTCATTAATGAAAACAACTAAATAACCAAATTACCCTCTCTTTTTATATGCACAAACTTTTTATAAGTCCATTAGAAATTATTACAAAAAAAATAAATTTTAAAGATTCATCAAAAACCCTGACTTTATTGCCCACCTCCCCACCTTATTTTTAAAAAAAAATCAATTTTTTAAAATAAAATAAATTGCAATGATTTTTAATGGACTTCAAAATCAAAATATAAAAATATAAAAGATCAAAATATAATTTACCCAATACTTCTCGTCGTCTATATGAGAGCATCTCCAATCTATCTTCTATATCTTCATATATGAAGAAATTTTGCCTCCACTCATCCTCTAAAATCATCTCCATTTTAGAGGAGGATGGATTGATTCTCCAAATATAAAGAAAGTATGAGAAATGGAGGAGAATCTCTATAAAACTATTCATTTTATATTTTTAATAACTTTTAATATGTAAATTTAATTTTTATAAAATTGATATCATTAAAAAAGTGAAATCATACATTTAAAATGAGTATAGTATAATATTAAGAGGTTGTTTGCGGATGATTTAAATAAGTGTACTTATTCGATAAGTACACTTATTTAGGTTATATCATTTCTCTAATTTTTTATAAAAAATCAAAAAGTGTAGAAAATAAGTAAATCCCAAACAACGAAAAATTATTGGTTGATATTAGGACACCACGTGATCACATCTCAGGTCAATCACAAATCCTCATGTCTTCATATTTTTCAATCACTCAACATAAAATCATAGTCCTACCCTCTCTATCAATAAGAACAGACTTGGAGTACCACATGGCTGTGCACCAAAACCAACGAATAACTTCTCCCAAACAATCCAGAAATGTATTTAACAAAAATTTGGAAATTAAATGATTATTAATGGACAAAAATTATTTACTTTTTAATAAAAATATTTTGAAAGGAAATGAAAATGGTGAATTGTAGTTGAAGTTTAAGTAAATAATAAGATACTCTATATTTATTTTTTGAATAAAATTTTATATTTTTATCCTCTAAGATGCTCTGAGCAAAGTGCAGAGAGAATTGTGATCCCACACGCGGGGCACCTTCATATTGCGAGCCACCCTTGAAAAATATTGTGGAACAGGAACATCTTCTTTATTTTCTTTTTCTTTAGAGACTTTTCTCAAAATAGGCCTACCTACTAAGTTATTTCCCAAATTAAGCCTAGTTTGGCTGAAATTTCCAAAATAAGCTCAGCATGTTTCTAGCCCAGGCGCAGAAAATGAATAAAATCATAAAAGCGTAGTTACATAACATGCTTTTAATTAAGAAAACGCGGTTCCTATTAGCGTTTTCATCTTTAAGTGAAAGCGCGATTCAGAAACATGCTTTCAAGAGAAAGCGTGATTTGTAACCACGCTTTTAAAGAAAATTTGCTTTCAAAAGAAAGTGTGGTTCATAACCACGCTTTGAAAAGCCCCTGAAACAGCCATGAGAAGGCATGAGAAGGCACTGGGAGCACCTCAAACACCTCGGGAGGGACCAATGTAAGTTGTGAAAACTTACAAAACTAGCACAGGACTCCCGGTTTGAAAACTAAGTCAAAAAATATACTTTTCGAACACTTAAGCTTAAAAATAGGCCATCGGGGGGCCAAAATCGTGTAACAGTCATGAGAAGGCTTGGGGAACACCTCAAACACCTTGGGAGGGACCAATGTAAGTTTTGAAAACTTACGGAACTAGCATGGGACTCCCAGTTTGAAAACTAAATCAAAAAATATACTTTTCGAACACTTAAGCTTGAAAATAGGCCATCGGAGGCCAAAATCACATAACAATCACGAGAAGGCCCGGGGAACACCTCAAACACCTCGGGAGGGACCAATGTAATTTAAGGAAACTTATGGAACTAGCACGGGACTCCCGGTTTGAAAACTAAGTCCAAAAAAGTACTTTTTCACACTTAAGCTTGAAAATAGGCCATCGGAGGCCAAAATCGTGTAACAGCCACGAGATGGCCCGGGAAACACCTCAAACACCTCGGGAGGGACCAATGTAAGTTGTGGAAACTTACAGAACTAGCACGGGACTCCCGGTTTGAAAACTAAGTCCAAAATGCACTTTTTTGCACGTAAGCTTGAAAATAGGCTATCGGAGGCCAAAATCGTGTAACAGCCACGAGACGGCCCGGGGAACAACTCAAACACTTCGGGAGGGACCAATGTAAGTTGTGAAAACTTATGAAACTAGCACGGGACTCCCAGTGTGAAAACTAAGTCAAAAAATGCACATTTTCCAACTCTTAAGCTTGAAAATAGGCCATCGGAGGCTTAAATCATTAAACAACCACGAGAAGGCCCAAGGAACACCTCAATCACCTCAGAAGCAACCATTGTAACTTGTGTAAACTTACGGAACTAGCATAGGACTCCCGATTTGAAAACTAAGTCAAAAAATAAATTTTTCCAACACTTAAGCTGTAAATAGGCCATTGGGGGGCCAAAATCATGTAACAGGCACGGGAAGGCCCGGGGAACACCTCAAACACCTCGGGAGGGACCAATGTAAGTTGTGAAAACTTACAGAACTAGAACAGGACTCCCGATTTGAAAACTAAGTCGAAAAATGCATGTTAAATTGTATATTTAATTGATAAGATAATAATTGTCTAACTTGCCTTTGTGGTTTTTTTTTTTTTTTTCTTTGCAGATTCGAGATTTGATATGGACATGTTTGGTAATTTGGAGAGTAGAAGCTAACTCATTTTGTGTTTTTGTTCATATTACCTTACATGTATTTTGGTTGCGTTGTAAATTTTATATTTTTGTTGGTATTACAGAACATGTTTGGTAATCCACACTTGATATTATATTTTTGTTGATATTAGTAGACATATTTTTTGTGCATATTAGGAGATGTGTTTGGTAATCCGAATGCAATTCATATTGTATTTTTGTGGATATTAGTAGATATGTTTTTTGTGGATATTAGGAGACATGTTTGGTAATCCGCATGCAGTTGATATTGTATTTTTGTGGATAGTGCTGAAATTCAATTGTGATGTTTATGAAAATGAATGGATTTTTGTATTGATCTGTAATAGATATTTTATTAAACAGGTTATTGAAATGCACAAGGAATTTTTAGTGAAAAGAAAAATTTTAATTTGAAAATAGTACCCCCATTTTAAAAAAATTTAATTATTATTAGAGACGAAATAAAAAATGTTGCTATTAGTTTCAAAAAACATGACGAGGGGATGATAGGGGATGGACCTCTAAACCGGTTGTTGTCTGGGAGAAGATAGGGGATGGACTCCATAGATACAGCTCATGTGCTTATCTAGTGATGTGTTGACACAGCTTATATGCTTGTCTTTGGAAGTGTGATATTGCTCTTATGCATATCTATGGAAGTGTTGATATAGCTTATATGCTTATCTGTTGTGAAATGGGAAAATGTTTAATATGGGTTACTGTCTCATATAAGTGGATTGGCTAGGTGCTGAGCCATGGTTATGAATTGAGACAAAACTAGAGAAAATTCAAAGTGTCAGAGAAAAATCACATTCACTCAATTCCTACATGTATAGAAAATTCACATACTTAGATAAAATAAGATATATTTACAATTACCTTCATTCCCATCTTTCCCCGTCGCAGCAAGCATAACTCCTTTGTATCGTCCTTTCAAAAATGTTCCATCAAGAAACAATAATGACTGACAATATTTGAAACCAGCAATGCATGCATGAAAAGCCACAAACACTCTTTTGAAACGCTTGTTATCGTCAAAATCTAACTCAAAACGATTACCTGGATTGTTTTTCAATGCCTCATCAAAATACCACCGTAATTGATCGAATGACAAACAAGAATCCCCATATGTACTTCATTTTACGTTTTCAACCCCCAACCAACCACAGTTATAACCGATTGAGACCCCATACTTGTCTTTCATTTCTTTGACAACATCCACAGGACGAGTTAAAGGTTTTGCACTTACGTCTTCAAGTATCAGCCTATAAACTAAGCTGGAAGTCATCCTAGCATGTTTACTAGTACAAACCGCCACACCATACGTATATTCATTGTTCAAAGTTCTTATGTAAAAGAACCCATTTGTTTTTTCAACTGAAGCATGTACACGCCACATACATCCCCTTGATTCCTTATATACACATTCTGCCGTAACCCTCAGCTTGTCATTTTTAACATACGTAAATTGAAAGCCAACCTCAATAGCATACTTGCATAAAATAGTACGGAACTCAACTACACCACCCTCATAAAATAGCACACTTTTGTCTAATACTTGTCTTTCATTCTACACATTCTGCTCTTTATATACGTACTATTTTTTGAATGGCTTCTCTGACCGCACACACCTGAAATGTTCAACATGTTGCTACCAATTTGTATATGTTAGTTATTTTCATTTGTATCATATTTTGAAAGTAAATTCAAGTCTAAGGTTGCTCACGAATTGAATGACATTCATTTTTGAACGATGGTCATGTTCATGTGTTCAATGCCTTTTTTGGCAACATAATCAGATTGTATTAGTTTACATTTGTTATTGTTGTTGTTGTTGTTTTTTTATTTTTTATTTTTTGCACTTAACTCAAATTGGTTTCATGCTTACAATATTTTGTGCGATTGCTATTGGTATTTTTCCATAATAATACATGAAAAATATATAAAATAAATTAAATAGAAATGACAAAACAATTATTATTATTTATTATTATTAAAAAATGAAATATACAATAAACTATAGAACAAAAAAAAAAAAAACACAAGAATGAACAAGATTATAGCATGGAACATATTACAAGATAGATTCAAATGGACATATAAAATAATATACGAAAAATTATTTAAATTTAAAACTTTGAAGAAAAAAAGATGAAGGATGCAAACCGAAATCTGTGTGATACCACAATTTCTTTAAAACAGATTCATTGCCTCTCGGTGGGTGCTAGAGGTACGCCGGCGTCTGTCTTCCAAGATACAACGGTCGAAACCAGCTAATGCAGAAGCACTATTTGAATAGTTTCGGCGAACTTGACAATGGATGCACTCTCTCTAACAAGAACCAAAGAAGGGGCTAGCAAAAAAAGATAGGAATTTTTTTTTTTTTTTTTTTTGGTGTAAAATAAACATCTCTAACTTTTTATCTCAAAACACCACCTCTATTTTCCATCAAAAATCTCTCTAAAATTCTTCTTCCAAGTTGGAGGGGAAAGGCCTGTATTTACACAAGTAGGGGAATCCCTAGCCATGAAGGCTATACATCAATACATCAATAGGGCTATCAAATGCCATTAACCAAGGCCATTAACCCTAGCCATTAGGGCTAGAGTTACAAAGGTCTAAACCTCCCATGTGCTTAATATATACAAATAAATATGTATATAATGATGTTTGAATAAACCAACTAGATGGGTCACAAAATGGATACTAATGTTGGGTCACAATCCGATTCAAACCTATTTATCAAGCACATACACAAGCTAAGCCCAACACAACATAGCTTAGCCCAAGCTTAAGATTAAGTCCAAGTCTAAGTCAAAGACCAAACCAACACATGCACAAGCACAAGCACAAATCTAGGCCTCGTCGAAACTAAGACTAAGTCTAAATCTAAGCCCAACTTTATTGATGTCCACTTTATGAGACAATTATCATTCACAACTCAGTGGTTTCGACTCATTATTTTTATATTGTAATCTTCTCACTTGAGAGAATACAAAACCATTCAAACCTGAAAAACCTAGAAACCTCCTAGATGTTGATTTGTGATTATGTATCAATTTTAAGCAGAATATAAAAACCCCAATCAAACAATCAAGAGAAAGAGGCACAAAGATTTTACGTGGAAAAACCACAATTGGTCACCTCCCAATTGTGATAAAAAACCACGGGCCACAGCCACAAGAACAATCCACTAAGAAGATATTAAGGAATTACACAGGTATACTCTCAATTATCTAGCCACATGCCTAATTGAACCAACCTCTATGTGCCTCTTCCAATCGCATCTTCACCACGGAATTGTCTTCTTGATGAGCCACTCCGGATTCCACCACCGAAGCTTCAGGCCGAATTCTTCAGAATCCACAACTGAAGAATTTTCTCTCTCTTTTGTGAAACAAACACCAACCTTTGATGTAGTCTTTTTAGATCATGAGTTGAATACTCAATATGACATCAAAGAAAAAATAAAATATCCCCAGATATAAACCTTTAAGAACCAAAAAGAATATCTGGAGGACTTCAATCAACTCAAAACCATTACTTAGTTTTGGGAGAAAACCAAGTATTTATAGAGAACCAAAAGTAATCCAAGTTGGGAAAGAAGACCAACTTCTTGAAGAAAACCAACCACTTGCAGAGTCCCAACTTGTTGCAAAGTTCCAATTTTTGTAAAAACCCAACTCTTTGTAGAAGTCCAAAGTAATCCTGTTTCAGAAGAAATCCAACTCTTTGAAAAAAATCCGGATTCTGAGGCTCGCTCGAGCGAGGCTTTCCTGGCTCGAGCGAGGAGAGTAAATTTCGTGATTTCTACTAGTGCCTTCGCTCGAGCGACGGATCCTTGGCTCGAGCGACCAATCACTCCTTTCAGGTTTTTGTGCGGACGCAATCCTTCGCTCGAGCGAGCAATCCTTCGCTCGAGCGAGCATTCCTTGGCTCGAGCGAGAAAGTCTTGGCTCGAGCGAGCACTCCTTGGCTCGAGCGAGCAACGGCTGACATGCAATTTTGAATGCAAATTTGAATTTTGCTTCGGCCGCGAGCTGACCGGGCAGCTCGACCCCCGTAATAATCAGCGAAGAGGCAATCTTGAAAGCATTAAAAACACAAACTTCTCTGCATGGCTCGATTCGGATTTGGATTTGCATCTAATAAACTCATAGCCTCACTGAAATAAAAATGCGAATAAAATTACAACTCAAAGGATTTTTGTCAAACGGTGTTGCCAATAATAAAAACCTAACAATCTCCCCCTTTGGCAATGCCGTGACAAAACACATCTAACAAATAAAATCCTAATCACCCCAACCCATTACAGCCAACAAAAACAAACTTCTTTCTGACGGTCAAGATCTGCAAAACAACTATTAATGCCACAATCTTCAAAACAAATATTAGTCCCACAAGAGTATATGAAAAAACAATATAAGACTATCTTGAAACATGAGATGCAAAACATGAATAACATGAAGATGCAACTTTGGAGATTTTAAGAACATGTAGCATGAAAACCTGAAAACTAAGACATATACACTTGACACATGACATGAAAACATGAAATCCTAAGATACATAAAAAAACAACTTTCTCCCCCTGATTGAATTGACAAAAGAATCTCAAATAACAAAATCAAGATCAAAACCCACACAAGCAATGATAACGATTAACCGAACTCCCCCTTACTAAAAGCAACCACAAAACTAAAAAGAACAGAAAGAAAACCAACAAACATAATATGGTGGAGCAAGCAAGTAATTCTAGATTTGTACCTTAAAACACACAAGACTATCCAAGAAACACAATTACTTGAAAACACAATGTGCACAGCCTGTAGAAAATTCCTCATAACAGAAAGTGATGCATTCTGTGAAAAGCATAGATCCCATGAAAAAAGTGTGTGTGTGACTCTTGAAGTTCGACAAACACAAGATTCAAATCCTAGTAGTGATATGATATGAAAGTTGGACCTCCGACAAGAGAATCTAAGCACAACTAAGGAAAGTCAAACCACTAGGAATCAAGGGGTATTTGGTGAGTAAAGGCGGAGGCTCCCCCTCAATCAATGAATCCTTTTCTTTTCTTTTTTCACTTCTTTTTTTTTTCTCTTTTCTTTCTTTTGCACATTTTTTTTTTCTTTCTTTTCTTTCTTGTGCACATTTTTTTTCTTTTCTTTTCTTTTGCACACTCATCGGCGGCTGACACGCTCAAAAGTATGGAAACCGAACCAGAGAAGCATGGATATAATAAGGATGGCCTGGTTGGTGACTCTGAGGTAGCCTTTTCCTCATGGCTGGACTACAAAAAATAGAGGGGAAAGCCATGGAGATGCAAAAAGATGGAAGGTGGTTAAGAGACTCAACATCACCCATGATATGCTAGTATAGGTCAATTCCTCTAGAAAAGCAAAAGATACAATGCCAGAAGTCCATAGAGAAAAATAATCACTAAGGCGGAAGACTCCAAAATTTGCTAATCCAAAAGTGTGTACAGAATGAGACATACTAATCAAATAACACACACTTCATAATGAGTAATGACCATAGAAAGCACACACATATTAACATGTAATGTTTATTCTCATGAATTCCAATATGCATGAAGGACATCTCAAAAAATTCAAACTTGCAAAACCATACTAAGAAAATCTTTTTTTTTTTTTTTTTTTTTTTTTTTTTTCAACAATAAAGCAAGACAAAAAAAAACAAAACATGCACACCTTTTTTTTTAAAAAGAACAGAGACCCAAAAAAACAAAAAAACTAAAAAGAGAAAACACATTAACACAAGTCAAGTTTTCTTACCCAAATCTTTTTGGTCTTAACAAAATCAGGTCTAGCAGTCTCGGTAAATGTCATGGTGTTATGAACACCCTCATGAATCTTGGTATTCCGCCTAGACAAGTAAGGTTGTCTCCTAACCCAAAAAGTATTCAAATTTCTACCCTTTTGAAACACTCTTCCATGCAACTTATAACAAAAAGGGCGAATATGACCATACATACCACAATGATGGCAAATAAAAACAGGGCGTACCTTCTTTTCTTTTACCTTACCAACTCTAGGGAGTTTGAGAAGTCTTTCCTCTTGTTGAATCTTTTGTCCTCCCTTTCCTTGAGTTCTTGTATCATGAGATGTGGATGCACTCTGTTGTTGCCCTTTCTTACCTCCAAAGCCGATGCCACTCTTGTCTGAACATATTTGTTGAGACCCAATGATAGCCTCCAAAGTCTTTGATCCTTTGTTCCAAAGACCAATGGTAACCATGGCACACTTGAGTTCTTCTTCTTTCTTGATCATTAGTTCCTCCAAGGCAACTTGAGACATCTCGAGACTTTCAATCTTTTCTTCATATGTTGCAAAGATTTGTTGTAGCTCATCCCTCTTTGTCTCACAAGTCAAGAGTTTTTCACGAAGAACTTGTTGATCATCAGCAATCTTGATGGCATTGATCCTAGCCTCGGAAATCTCCTTCTTAAGTTTGACATTCTCACATTCACATGCTTTGAGTTTCTTTGTGAGGTTATCATTCAATTTGCATAACTTAAGAGCTTCCTTATACAGCTTTTCATAAGCTTGCTCAAGTTCTTCATGATCACTCTCTGATGCTTCATCATCAGTGGTATTCTCAACTAACCTCTTCGGAGACTCTGTTCGTCCTTCGATTTCAGAAGCCGCCATGAAAGCAAGGAATTGATTATATCCCTCTTCGCCTTGATCTTCATTGTCACTTTCTTCTTCATTAGATTCTGATTCATCATCCCAAGTGATGGCGAGGGCTTTCTTCTTCTTCAAACGAGTGGGGCATTCTGGAGCAAAGTGGCCAAATCCTTGGCATTCATAGCATTGGACTCTTTCAGAGTTTCCTTGTATCTTTCCTTTCTCCTTCTTGGCTATAGAATTAATTTTGAGTTTATCTTTGCCTTTAGATTTATGAGTACGAGTAGATTCCAAAAGATTAGGATTCTTTTTCAAAAAGGATTTTTTAAATTGTTTAACCAAAGCAGTCATAATCTTGGAATCTATCTCACAATCCTCATCAGAATCCTCAACCACTTTATGAGCACTACTAAAAGCAATATCTTTTTGTTTCTTTTTGAAATTTCTATGTGCCTCATAAGTTTGAAGATTACCAACCAACTGATCTAGCTTGAGGTTGTCAACATCTTGAGCCTCCTCAATAGCCGTAACTTTTGGTTGGAACCGATCGGGCAAGGATCTCAAAATTTTTCCCACAACTTTGGATTCTGGTATTTTTTCACCTAAATTGAAGCTGGAATTTACAATGTCACTCAACTTCGCATAAAATTCATCAAAGGTCTCACTATCTTTCATAGAAAGGTTTTCGAAACTAGATGTGAGCCTTTGAAGTTTTGATCGTTTAACAGAAGGAGTGCCCTCATGAATAGTTTGTAAGATATCCCAAGCCTCTTTTGCGACTTCACAATTACAAATACGGCTAAACTCTTCAGGTGTGACAGCGCAAAAGAGAGAATTGATAGCTTTACTATTCCAGCTACTATTTTGGTAATCAGTTGTGTCCCACTTATCAATTGGTTTGGGGAAAGTTACTCCATCAACAGTAATCGTTGGTTCAGTCCACCCATTCATGACGGATTGCCAAACTTTTTCATCAATAGATTTTAAAAAAGATCTCATCCGGGCTTTCCAAAAAGAATAATTAGATCCGTCAAGTAGGGGTGGTCGAACCATAGAATTACCCTCACGAATTGAATCCATTATCACAAATCAAACAAGATCTCGTTCTAAAAAAATTTTGTTTTTAAAAAAAAATAGAGCGATCTAAAAAAAATTTTTTTTTTTTAAAAAAACAAATAGAACGACCCGCTCTGATACCAATTGAAAAACCTAGAAACCTCCTAGATGTTGATTTGTGATTATGTATCAATTTTAAGCAGAATATAAAAACCCCAATCAAACAATCAAGAGAAAGAGGCACAAAGATTTTACGTGGAAAAACCACAATTGGTCACCTCCCAATTGTGATAAAAAACCACGGGCCACAGCCACAAGAACAATCCACTAAGAAGATATTAAGGAATTACACAGGTATACTCTCAATTATCTAGCCACATGCCTAATTGAACCAACCTCTATGTGCCTCTTCCAATCGCATCTTCACCACGGAATTGTCTTCTTGATGAGCCACTCCGGATTCCACCACCGAAGCTTCAGGCCGAATTCTTCAGAATCCACAACTGAAGAATTTTCTCTCTCTTTTGTGAAACAAACACCAACCTTTGATGTAGTCTTTTTAGATCATGAGTTGAATACTCAATATGACATCAAAGAAAAAATAAAATATCCCCAGATATAAACCTTTAAGAACCAAAAAGAATATCTGGAGGACTTCAATCAACTCAAAACCATTACTTAGTTTTGGGAGAAAACCAAGTATTTATAGAGAACCAAAAGTAATCCAAGTTGGGAAAGAAGACCAACTTCTTGAAGAAAACCAACCACTTGCAGAGTCCCAACTTGTTGCAAAGTTCCAATTTTTGTAAAAACCCAACTCTTTGTAGAAGTCCAAAGTAATCCTGTTTCAGAAGAAATCCAACTCTTTGAAAAAAATCCGGATTCTGAGGCTCGCTCGAGCGAGGCTTTCCTGGCTCGAGCGAGGAGAGTAAATTTCGTGATTTCTACTAGTGCCTTCGCTCGAGCGACGGATCCTTGGCTCGAGCGACCAATCACTCCTTTCAGGTTTTTGTGCGGACGCAATCCTTCGCTCGAGCGAGCAATCCTTCGCTCGAGCGAGCATTCCTTGGCTCGAGCGAGAAAGTCTTGGCTCGAGCGAGCACTCCTTGGCTCGAGCGAGCAACGGCTGACATGCAATTTTGAATGCAAATTTGAATTTTGCTTCGGCCGCGAGCTGACCGGGCAGCTCGACCCCCGTAATAATCAGCGAAGAGGCAATCTTGAAAGCATTAAAAACACAAACTTCTCTGCATGGCTCGATTCGGATTTGGATTTGCATCTAATAAACTCATAGCCTCACTGAAATAAAAATGCGAATAAAATTACAACTCAAAGGATTTTTGTCAAACGGTGTTGCCAATAATAAAAACCTAACAAAACCCACCTCAACCGGTGATTGGGTTCCACTTTAATTTTGAATTAAAGTTGTTGAAAAATCATTATTTTCCAATAATCCACCAGATGAATAAAATTGGCCGAATAAAGAAAAATGGACAACACTTAACAACAAAGACTCTGAAAGATAGCACACAGAATAATCCTGCATCAGAAAAGGTAGCTGTTGGACTTGAACTTTTTGTAGTGAAAGCCTATCGGATTTACTAGCTGACCAGTGAACGTGATGTCTTGAACTGTTCTGCCATTTGTGTAAACCGAGACAATAGATCTCACATAGGAATCATTCCAACCATTGTTCTTATTCTCACTAGTGTGTCCGGTTTGGCCCTAGAACACTAGCCTGGTTCAGTGAGTGTTTTTAAAGAATTCGGTCTCATCAATTTTTAAACAAGCAGCCCCACTTCGCACTCACATAGGTGATCTACATAAGGTATCTCGCTATATCACGATTGACTTCTCACAGCACTTAGGTCATTAAAAGCATCAGTTTAACCTTCCACCCCATAGGATATCACTGTATTAAGGAATGGGTAAGAGGATTTACCTCCACAGTGGCTTACCCGTTACACGCAATTAAGTTGTCCCTTTGAACCTAGATCTTGGGATCTCCAGTCAACTAGGTTGGGTTTTCCGTTCCAGTAACATTCACTAAAGGGCTTAAGCCCATTCCTTTTGATGACTTTCCTACTAACTCTCAATTTAACCCTTTGGTTAATGGATCGGTAATGTTGTCTTTAGACTGTATATAGTCTATAGTGACAACACACGAGAGTAATCGTCGTATGGAATTATGCCTTCGACAAAAATGTCTAGACCTTCCATCTGTGCCCTACCAATACTTGATTGATTGTCGCAAAATATATAAAATTGCTAGCACTAGTTTTGATCAACATGGAATATCCTCAAAAAACAACAAAACCATTCAGTTACTTTAGTAGCTTTATCTAAAGCACTAAATTTCGATTCTATCATTGATCTCGTGATACACATTTTCTTAGAAGATCTCCAAGACACGGTTGAAGCTCTAATTTAGAAAAAACATATCCACTAATGAATACGTAGTCTTTGTATTAGATATCCAAAAGACGCCTTTGTATTTTTCTAGTACAACTGGATATCAAGTGTTATGCAACCCATAATCCCAGGTGTAGTGTAAATACCTTAGTACCTGCACAAACACCCTCTAAAAATAGGCGTCGGGATTACTTGTGCATCTACTTAGCATGTTTACTGAGTAGGCTATACATAGCCTTGTGCACTTCATCAGATACTTTAAACTTCCAATGACCTGAGAATAGTCTTGTTGAAAAACACTCTCACTATTATTCTTGTCCAAATGTAGACTCAAGTCTACCGGTGTCCTTGACACACTTGTATCTGATTTACCAAATTTTTCAAGTATCTTATCAACATAATGAGACTAAGAAAGTACAATACTACCAGATGTTCTGGTAATCACATCTGCAAGGCCCATATCTTTCATATCAAACTAAGAATACAACATCCACTTTGTAGTATTGAATATCTTCTCAAGTATTCAAACCTTAAAGATTTATTCAACTAGATCTTCATATAGGAAAGCTATCTGAACATCCATCTTGATGAATTTTCAGATGTGCACAATTGTGATCACACTCAATATAACTGGTGATCACGTATCAAAGTAATTCAAGCCTTCTTTTTGCCAATATCCTTTGATAACAAGCCCATCTCATCGGCTTTGATTCACTTGTATCTCAAGGCTTACTACCTATGCAAGATAAAGCTAAATTTTCTAGAGAAATCACAGCTTCAAAAAAACTTTTAGCTTCACTAGCCACCATATAGGTTTAAGAAGAATTAGATAGAACTTTAAAGTCCTAGCATATTAACATCTTCTAGGCTCATCTCTTTTCCCATGAAAATCGCTTCCTTAATTTCATAATAATATTCTTGTGTAAATCTGAATATCAGATTTGTCCATACAAAAATCGATATGCACTATTATATTGTGCCTAACCATTGAATACAAAGTCAACGGATTTTAAGGCTATCCTACTTGCTTGGGTTTAGGTATTGCCACCTTTTGCATGGCACCCCCACATTTATAGAATTTATATAAAGGCTTTCAGTCTTTCCAAAAATTCATGCAAGGTCTTTAAACAATTTCTTGTGTCACAATGATTATGAGACTCTCATAATCATATCACAAAAAACACATTCGCAGATCGTTATCAACTGAATTAGGTCTTTTCCAAATTCAAGACACCAAACAAATTTAGTCCAACCTATCACTCTGAAGCCAATAGCCCTACTATTAGGAAACATAGATCTAGTGTTCAATAGTCTACTATTTGGAACTTCATAACATGGCCAATAGTCTTATCACGAGGAATCACTAATTTCTTAGCATGTGGTCAGTAGACTTTCCACTACTAGGAATCACAATGTTTTGACATGTGATCAGTAGTCACTCTACTACTAGGAATCATAACGTCTTGAAATAGGATCAATAGACTATTTCATTACTACGAATCATCATGTCTTGACATATGATCAATAGACTCTTTTACTACTAGGAATCATCATGTCATAACATATGATCCGTAATCTATTTATTACTAGGAACCACAATCTCATAACTGTGTAGCTAGTGGTCTAACACCTTCTAGGAACCCCAGTTTTCTATCTCTATGATCAATGATCTTGCACTCACTAGGAGCCACCAATTCAACAATATATTTAGAATTATAAAAATTCAAAAAATACATTCTCCCACCCTAATGGGTTGTCTCATCTTTACTCTTCAAACAAAGTCACATAGCAGTCATACATGCTATAATTGACACAAGGATAACATACTAATTGCCTCTAATAAATTCAAAGATATCATCATGCAATCTTATGATTTCCTTTAATTACACTTGATCTCTCTTGATCTTCCTTTAAGAACCTGGCAAGGTTTAAGGTTGTTAGGTGGAACAACATTTCCTGTTGTCACCTTTTGAAGTCATTTCTGAAAAATCACAACAAAATTTCACTATTTTGTTTTTCCAAAAACTAAACTTAACAATAGAAAACCCCAAAGTCTAAAATTTAATTCAAAATTGATCTCACCACTTACCCTAGAATTGAACATGGTCAGGAAAGTTTTCAGGAAGACTGGAGAGGTCACACCAGTTCCACTTAAGAGCCAGTTAACCTTAGATAAAACTTTCAAGAGCATGTTGACTTCTAATCCATGAGAAACAAATTTAAAATTAAGTTTTTCAGAGGATAAACTAGGTTAAAATAAACCAAGTTTACAAAAATTATAAGCAATTAAAAATTGCTATCAAAATTACACCACTCATAAAAGTTAACCGGTACTCCTGGAACTGAGCCCATTATTTCTAAATAAAAATCAGAAATATTTTAGCAAATGCTAAAATTTAGTTTTTTTTCCCACAACACTTTGGAAATAATCAGATTATAACCAAAAGACTTTCTCAAAACTTGGTTTACAATCACTTTGGAAATAAAAAGATTTAAACTCAAAGATTTCCTCTAACCACAAATGTTTGAAACCAAATCCATCTTAGTTTTTGGAAATAATAAAATTAATCCCAAAGACTTTCTCTAAACCTGAAGGTTTATAATTTCTTTCTTTTCTCATTTTCTTTCACTATGGTGAAACTATTACAAATTAGAAATTAAAACTACTACAACTGTTACAATTACAAATTATCTAAATCTGTAAAATCAAAGTTCATGACTGCGTCCGAAATGGTCTGTTTAGCCAATAACACACTCCTCCACTTGAAACCATCATTTCAGATTGCCAGCTTATCTTTGTATAAAATACAATACAAAAAATAAACTTAGTGCTCTATTCTATGTAAAGGGGATGTGTACAAAACTTTATCCATGTTGCCGTTAAACCTTCATGCTCACTGCTTATATATACACTTGGATATAAAATGAGTTAATAAACCAATAACTCATATAATGCATATTACACAAGTAAGTTAAACTATCACTCACATTATGTAATTCAAGCAGCTATAGATGTATTACAGTTATAAGAATGTCATGAGCTTCATGGTTATGAAATAATTACGTATATAAGACTATTATGGTCATAACACTGGCATTCCAACCATCTAATTATAAGCAAATAATCTTATACACAATAGAGTTAAATTCTAACAATACACAATAATGTTTTGAGTAATTCACTTGATTATACACATCAAGACATGGAAAAACTCACAACCAATACAACAATTAATTAATAGAATGAATACAAAGTAAAGATATTATAATGCAAAATATTTCACCATGCACTAATACTCTCTTAGAACCCATCCACCTTATAATGCAACATAAATATTATATTAGAAAAATGGAAATTGTTTTGCTAAATTTTCTCCCAAAACAAACCTCTTTTGAGATTTTTATACCTTTGGAAACCTCTTGACTAGCCGAATCTCTTGAAATTCTCAACAAAAAAAAAAAAACCAACTCTTTGTTTTTTGTTTTTTTTGTTTTTTTCCAGAATTTAAATAATCAAATTAAATCGAAATTGTTATCAAACTTTCAAAACAACATACGAAATAAATCAGAAATTAACCTGAACTATAAAGTGAATAATTAAATTCACAAATATATCCAAAAATCTGAAGATCCAAAATTCTCATCCCTGCTTAGGTTATCCTGTGTAAAACAAAAATTAGTAGTCTCATTTACTAATTCCAATTTATTTTATTTGTTCGTATTATATATCCTCCTTTCGCATTTAGGTAAACCTATAGAGCAAGTTAAGTTTAAAAGAAAACAAATAACAAACAAATCAAATAAATTAATAAGAATCTTAAAAAATAAAATTTTATCTTATCAATACTTAGTAAATCATGCACTAACAATTAAATTACTCATGCAGTAACAACTAATTAACATAAAATAAATTGTATAAATAAATTACTTGAAACAAACAACTCAAATTTCAATAACTCTAGGCAATTAAATTAGTTTTAGTTCAAAGAGTCACTAGAATAAAATTATAACAAAAACTAAATTGTTTTATCAAAACTATTTATAACGAATCTGTTTTAAGATTGTTGGTATTTTTTCATAATAATACATGAAAAATATATAAAATAAATTAAATAGAAATGACAAAACAATTATTATTATTATTTATTATTAAATAATGAAATATACAATAAACTATAGAACAAAAAAAAATACAAGAATGATCTAAATTACATCATGGAACATATTACAAGATGGATTCAAATGGACATATAAAATAATATACAATAAGTTATTTAAATTTAAAACTTTGAAGAAAAAAAGATAAATGATACAAACTGAAACCTATGTGATACCACAATTTTCTTAAAACAGATTCACCGCCTCCCGGTGGGTGCTGGAGGTACGCTAGCGTCTGTCTCCCAGGATACAACGGTCGAAACTAGCTAATGCAGAAGCACCATCTGAATAGCTTTGGCGAACTTGACAATGGATGCACTCTCTCTAACAAGAACCAAAGAAGGGGCTAGTAAAAAAAGATAGGAATTTTTTGTTTATTTGTTTTTTTTTTTTTTTTTTTGGGTGTAAAATAAACATCTCCAACTTTTTATCTCAAAACACCACCTCCATTTTCCATCAAAAATCTCTCTAAAATTCTTCTTCCAAGTTAGAGGGGAAAGGCCTCTATTTATACAAGTAGGGAAATCCCTAGCCATGAAAGCTATACATCAATAGGGCCATCAAATGTCATTAACTAAGGCCATCAAGGCTAGAGTTACAAAGGTTAAAAACCTATGACTACTAATATGGTTATCAGCTCCATCATCAAAAGATGAGAGTTACAAAGGTCTAAACCTCCCATGTGCTTAATATATACAAATAAATATGTATACAATGATGTTTGAATAAACCAACTAAATGGGTCACAAAATGGATACTAATGTTGGGTCATAACCCGATCCAAACCCAATTCTCAAACACATGCACAAGCTAAGCCCAACACAACATAGTTTAGGCCAAGCTTAAGATGAAGTCCAAGTCTAAGTCCAAGACCAAACCCAACACATGTACAAGCACAAGCACAAATCTAGGCCCAGTCCAAACTAAGACTAAGTCTGAATCTAAGCCCAACTTTATTGATACCCACTTTATGAGACAATTCTCATTCACAACTCAATAGTTTCGGCTCATTATTTTTATATTGTAGTCTTTTCACTTGAGAAAATACAAAACCACTCAAACCCATCTCAACCGACAGTTGGGTCCCATTTTAATTTCGAATTAAACTTGTCAAAAAACCATTATTTTCCAACAATTGCCTTTGTTGATGTTGTCATCATCTTTATGTCTATTGTATCACTATTCATTTTTCTGTTAAAACACTGTTAATGTATCATCAATCCAAACAATGAATTCTACATTTTTTTTTTTATATTCAAACATAGTTAATATATCAATACATTCATTGAAATCTATTTTTTCTAATCCTACACCGTTAATGTATCAATCCAAACAACTAATTCTACATTTTTTTTTTCTATCCAAATTATATAATATACGTTATGAGGTCTTTATTCTTTAAACTTCTAACTTTATTTTTATAAATTTTGTAATTAAAAAAATTTAGATATACACATGGCATTTATCATTGGTTATTCCACTTTAATGTTTTATTAGGGGTGTTTGGTAGAGCTTATAAGCTGCTTATTTCAGCTTTTAACTTAATTTAAGCTAAAAACTTGTGTTTAGTTCAGCTTAACTTGACCACCTTATAGCTTCTTAACTTGACCACCATATAGCTTAAATGAAGCTAAATTTCAACTCTTTTGAAAAGTTGGTTAGGGGGTGCTTAAATATTTTAACTTAAGCGCACAACTGGTGTGAGGGGTGGAATGACTTAAATGTCCCTTCCAAACTTCATTATTTACGAAAATGCCACTATATATACCGTTTGATGATCTCTCTTGCCCTAACTCTCACCTTTTCTCCTATTCTTCTCTCCTCTGCCGACTGAGAATAAGCTCTACCAAACACCCACGAAAACAATCGTCGACCTCTCTAATCGCAGCAGATCGTGCTTGTAGAACAGTCGTCTACCTCTCCAAGAACCATCGTTCCCCTGTTTTCATTCATCTGCACCGAAAAGGTAAGATTTCATGACTGTGAAGTTATATACATATATGGATATCGATTAGGGTTTTGTTTTTTATTATGTGAAATGGTGTCTTCTCGTTCTCTCTCCCTCCCTCTCTCTCTCTCTCTCTTTCCCTTCTCTCTCTAATTATGGTGACATGTCCCTCTTCTTCACTCTGTGAATAGGGTTGAAAATGCCTCTCTCTCTTCTTCACACTCTAATTAGGGTTGAAAACCCCCTTTTTACTACGATATGTTATTTATTTATTTAATCGTTAGATGTTTTTCAATTTTAAATGCATAAATTTGGTACTGGAGTAGGTGAAATTTGAGTTCAAAAAAGTTATATTCATTTCATGAGCTTCGTTAATAATGTACTGGAGTAGGTGAAATTTGGGTTGCAATGTGAGTGTTTAATTGTGTTTGTGAAACTAAAAATCAGTCTTCATATTTAACTTTGTGTTTATTATTTGATTGTTACTTTCATCAAGAAAAACTAGTTTCATCACATTCATCACATTTCTAAATATAGAGAAATGTTATATAAATTAATAAAGTTTATAATTTTTTTAAACTGATATCTATCATATTAATGAAACAGGTCTGGTTTTACTTTCCAAATTGTTGTTTAAATTTGAAGTAGCATAAGTTATGATATGAAATAGGTCTGGTTTCATTGAACTTTCTTTTAGCTTGATCATCTGTCTATTGAAATGAAGCTGTTCTTCATCTTGGAATAATCTTTTACAATTACACTTTCTATTTCTTATGAAATCTTATTGGCCAACAGATTATTTAGCTTCTTTCCCTCTAGACATCCAAATGGCAATTACATTCTCTAAATGAGGCATAGTAAAGTTTTGTATATGTAATTTTTATTATTTAGTTGAATTGTTACTATTATTACTTTAATTATAATTATCATGTTTTTTTGGTCCTTCAGCATAAGAAGTGTGGTGACATGCTACCATGTATAAATGTTTGCCTGCCAAGGCTTCTCATTTTGTAAGGTTGTTTAGCATGTGATTAATGTCCTTTGTTCTCAATTCCTTTTTGGGCTTCGATCAGTAATGAGTTAGATGGAATTCCAATAGATCCTTTTTTTCAGACCCATATTTTAAAAATTGGTTATTTTGGGTTTTCACTATGATTAGATTGATTATTGACTTATCTCTGGATTGAGCAAAGTATTTGTTTATTTTTTGCAATTTTTTTCAGACCCATATTTCAGAAATTGGTTGTTTTGGCTTTTCACCATGATTAGGTTGATTGAATCCATACTTTGCTACCTTAGATGAAATAATGTTATTCAATTCATTTTGAAATTTGAGAAGATTTAGTGATTTGTCTATCATGAGATCACAAGGGTTATAAACAGATCATGCTTATTTGTTATTAATAAAGGTTCAATTGCTGGGATTTATGGATTGAAGAAATTCAATATGTTTAATCAACCTTATTTCTAATACTAGTAGTGGTAGTTGTGGAGGTATTGGAAAGGGAGTGTTTATGGAAGTGAGTGCAAGTACAGAGATATGCTAGTGTCACAAAGGATTGTTTAATCTTGTCCCTGGTCTAATAGTTGTTGTAATGTCCAATGAATTAGGTGGGCAGAGCATGCTACTCTTCTTCAACTTGGATGATAACCATTGAACTATCTGTGTGCTGACTCAGAGCCCCTATCTTCTTCTTAACATACCCACATCAGTTCAAATCCTTATACAACAGGTCTTTAAAATTCACAATTGAAGAACCAATTGGAATAATTTTCTACCTTCTTTTGGGAGAATACTCTTGAACCTCAAGAAGCAACACTTTTTGCCATATGTCTTTCTTGCTTTGCTGACTGTTCTTGCTAGCTAGATTTTTACTCATGTGTTTTCTATGTCATGTTCTATGTTTAGCACTGAATTGAATCTTTTAACTATATTAGTTAATAAATCGAAATTAACCACATGTAGCAAGTGGGAAAAAAATTAGGTAAAAATTAATCTTGTAATACATAGTTGTATAAGGATTTGAACTGATGGGTGCAAACGAATTGTCAATATGTTAAAAACATTTTATTCAATCAATATTTCTTGGGTGCAATGTATTTACAATTAACTTCCCAATCAATTTTAGGGGATTTGGATTCAATTCTTCCTAATTAATGCAGAGGCATGTCATCCTCTAGTAACTATTATTCTAGTGGTGAAAGCTTCGACTTGAAATATGAGGCTTTGAAATGTGATTGTGGGCTAAGAGCTGCCAAAAGGGTTACCGAGTCTGACAAGCCATCTAAAGGGAGACTGTATTTCATTTGTGAGAAGAGAAATTGTCAATTTTGGAGGTGGTGTACCCCAAAATCTGTGACGAGATTGAAGAACGAGAGAATACTTGATCAAAATCAAAATATGGAGACTGTAGGACTAAAAGTGAAGAACTAAATGCTTAAGCAATCCAATGCTTTCATGAAGCAGCTTGTTGTGGGTCTGCTCACGATTTGTATTGTTATGTCAGTTACATTACTCTTCAAATGATGATAGGTGCCGTTTAGAGATACCTGGTGTTTTTGTGCTAATGTAGTTTACCATGAACTATTGTACTAAGCTTTGTACCCAATGAATGTTTACGTAGTTGCCATGTATGGTTATTTTGTATTGATCTAGCTGTTGTAATGCAAGCATTAATGAATGAGTTAGTTTTAATTTTTTTTTTCTTTCATAGAATGAGTACCCAAGATGAAACATAATCTGAAAATAGGAAGAATAAGGGAAAATCAAGTCAAGTACCATTCGTTAAAGCTCACTGGGATGCAAAATCAAATGAAATTTTTATTAAGCTTTGTGTTGAGCAAGCAAAAGTTGGACACAGACATGGTACACACTTAGATAGGGTTGGGTGGGAAAATGTGATAACTACGTTTAAAAGTATGACTGGAAAAGCATACCAACGAATACAAATGAAAAATCATTGGGATGTGTTGAAAAAACATTGGCTTTTATGGAATAATTTGTTAAGGGGTGAGACAGGCTTAGGCCGTGATACATTGGCTGGAGCTATATCTACATCTGATGAGTGGTGGACCAAGAAATTGGAGGTAAGTGAATTGGTTAATGTGCATATTCTATTTATTTTTTGTTTAAACAGACCAAATTTTATTACTTGAAATTGTTAAATTTTCCTTTGTAATTGTTGTAGAGGTATCCTGATGCTGTTAAATTCTGGCATATGCCGTTGCAATTCACTGAAAACTTAGACATACTATTCTCAAATGCAACTACTACAGGAGAAAGGGCATACACTCCTAGCTCAGGGGTTATGCCTCACACTGATGAGACTCAGGAGGAATTTCATACCCCATATGATGCTGAATTTCATGATGATGCTGATTTGGAGGTGGTTCATCCTTCCAAGTTAAACAAAAAACATCCATCAAACACTGATGGTTCATCAACTAAAAGCAAGACAAAGAAGAAATTTACTAGTGCAGCTCTACTTAACAAGATACTTAATTGTATAGTCAATATGGTTGAGTCATCTTCAGCAACTTTAACACAGACCTCATCAAGATATCCTTCAATTGCAAAATGTTTGGCAAAGTTGGAAAGCATCCTTGGTGTGTCCTCGGATGATGAGCTGTATGTATGGGCTGCCAGATTGTTCTTACGAGACAAGCGTCGTGAGTGCTTCATGACTCTTCCGATGGATGAAGTTTAGCTGAGGTTTCTAAAGTTGGAGATTGAGATGGAGAAGACCACCACAGGTTATCGCGGCTAATTGTTTCTAAAGTTGGATGTTTCTGAATTTCCTAATTATTTCATGTTTAAGACCTTTATTAAGACTTTTTTTTATTAATTGTGGATTGTTGTGTTGGACTCATTATTTTTTTCTTTTATTAATGTTGACTAGGTTGGACTCATTTTTTGGACTTTTATTAATATTTTGTTGGACTTTGATTATGTTGGACTTTGTTAGTTGAATGGTTGATGGGTAGGTGACATTTTCTCAGTTGAATGGTAGGTGAATGGTTGACTTGTTGAATGTTAGTTGAATGATTGAATTGTTGATTTCAATCTTGAATATGAATGGTAGGTGAGTGGTGAAGACTTTTATATATATGTAGATGTTCTCCAGCTAGTTGTGAGAAAGGTTGAATCGCTTTCTGATTGTTGTGCTATATTTATTTTTTGTGCTGAATTTCCATCTGCTGCTGTGCTAAATTTGGACTTGTTTCTGGTTTGAATTTGAATCTGTTGCTGCTACATTGCTGTGTTCTTTGAAGGTATAATTTTAGGAAGTTAAATTTGCATGTTGTTGTTGATTTTAATTTATATATCTTACAAAAATGCTGAGAAGTCAATTATTTAGTATGATTATAAAGCTTCTGTTGTTGATTAAATTTGCATAAATCAGAAATGTCGTTGTTGTTGGTTCTACTCAACTATTACAATTATAAATTTCTATTTACCTGACAAGTCAAATTTTAAGAAGTCTCATAATGATGATATACAGAGAACCCAAAAAAATAAAAAATAATAAAAAAAAAAAAGTGAGGTGAGATTTTAATTTTTTTTAATTTCAAAAAAAAAATTTCTCATAGAAATAAAACAATATGAAATTAGCCCTGTTATGTATTGGCTAGAGGTGAATATGAGAATTCATTAGTGCATTATACATTTTGAGCCAAAAGCATTTTTGATTCCTTAGTGCATTAAGTTTAATGTTTAATTTGAACGAAATAACCTAATTAAAATTGTATGGACTAAATTATTAAAATTGAAAATGAAATTTGAGTTAAACTATAAGATTAATTTTGCTTGTAGTCATGATGATTTATAATGCTTCATTTGGACTAAAATCTAATTAGAAGAAAGCAAGGTCATTCTTGTAATAGTAACTAAGCCTTTAAATGAGTAGGTATTTTGGAGATGAGCAACAGTGATGACGATGAATGGAATGATGATCACCATGATGAAGATACTGAAGATGAAGGCAGCACATCGCAAACTCAACAACATAATAATATGCTCTTAGTTACAGCGGCAACAGTTGTAGTGACATATGCGACAAATTATTTGATAAAAGAACCATGTAGAACATCTAGTTTAACATGGGGGAAATGAATGGTAGAATTACAAGAAGGGAATCGGACAAGAATATTTGAAAATTTTTGAATGGAAAGAGAGGTATTTTATCAATTGTGTGATTTGTTACAGACAAAGTATGGCTTTGAAACTGGACGAAAAGTTTCGATTCAAGAGCAGGTTGCAATTTTTTTATATATTGTTGGCAGTGACATTCGAAACAGAAATGTCCAAGAAAGATTTCAACATTCTGGCGAGACTATTTCAAAATACTTCCAGAAGGTGTTAAAAGATGTTACAAGTGTCACGACCCAAACCCGATATCCAACTGTTCGGCGTTGCAACAAGATAATAAAAATAAAATAATTCTAAAATTTTTGTTGTAGTAGTAGTGGAAGTAGCAGTGCAGCAAATAAATTAAATAAATTAAAATAAAATAAATGGGTACCAAAAAGTTTAGTAAAAAGAAAAATAGTCATTTGGCTTTCATTTTATTACAAGAGTCCGATCATAATTATAGATATAAAAAAAAAAAAAAAAAAAAAGAAAACACTATGATTTATCCCCCATCTTGATCCCGCTAAATCTCGTCATCTGAAAAGGGTAACAGCTATAAGCACATAGTAGAGTGAGGAATATTATATTGTGAGTATAACGGCACAAAATAGCCATGGATAGTTATTTAAGCTAAAACATTAACAGAATTTAAGTTGAATAAACAAATTAATTAAGTAGTAGAAATTGAATACAAAAATTACGTAAATAACTATAACCATGGTACAGAACAGAATAGAACAGGAGTCACTGGAGTGACAATCAGAACAGGGGTCAATGGTTATTTAAGTCCCCCAAGGCATGGGACTCCCGTGGTGGTACTTACAGAAAATAATTGTTTACAAGATTATTGTCAAATACTTTCTAAGATTTAAACAAACATATCCATGGGTTTCAATTTAAGAAAATAAGGGTCAGAAAATAATCTACATAATTGAAACATTAACATAACCATAAAATATAAATTATATAAAATAAATTATGGTAACTCAAAACATTCGTAAAATATATTATGGTGAATCAAGACATATATAAAACATGTTATGGTGACTCAAGGTATAATATAACTTACTTTTTCTATTATTTTCCGTTCTTCCTCTTACTTTCTGAGCCTTTCTTTAGCCGTTGCCTCCTATTTTTATCTATTTTCATTGCTTCTTCTGCACTTCCTAGGCAATTCCTATTTATAGACTCCAAAACTTGCTTATTACTCAAAGTCCTTAAGGCCAACAGCTGCCACGTTGCTCATATTCTAATTTACTGCTATGTTTTTACCTTGCTGGTCTTTGAGAGGTGATGCCACTTGTCTTAACTTTGGCTTAATTTTTTCCTTGGCCCACTTCCTTTTCTTAATTCCCTTTCGGTCCTTTGATTAAATCACTTACTAATAATTTAGCTCATATTATTATATATATATATTAATAAAATGAGGAATTCTATTTATTTATTAATCATTATTTATTATTATTATTTTTTTATAATATATATATATAAGTAATTGATATAATCACGGTATTGAATTAAAAAATAATTCAAGTGTCACATTTCTTCTCTCCTTAAAAGAAGTTTGTCCCCAAACTTGACGTACCTTGGTTTTTGAAGAGGTGTGGGTATTTGGCTCACATTTGGCTTTCAGTTTCCCATGTCACTTCTTCGACATGATGGTTTCTCCATAAGACTTTCATAAGAGGTATAGTCTTGTTTCGAAGGATCTGATCATGATGATCAAGAATCTGCATAGATTGTTCTTCATAGAGAGGTCTTCTTGAACCTCCAGGTTCTCATAATCGACAACATGCTCTAGATCTCGAAGATATCGACGAAGCATTGAAATGTGAAACACGTTTGGACATTGGACAGTTCGAGTGGAAATGCAAGGCGATATGCCACAGAACCAATCCTTTCGAGTATCTGGAACGACCCGATGTAACGTGGGTTTAACTTTCCTTATTTTCCAAATCGGATAACCCCTCTTGTTGGTGAAATCTTTAGGAACACAGGATCGCCTATTTGAAATTCTAAGTCTCGTCTCCGTGTATCTGCATAGATTTTCTGGCGGCTCTAAGCAGTGTGAATTTGCTGTTGGATGAGTTGAATCTTATCACTTATTATTTGCACGATCTCAGGTCCTAGCAGTTTCCTGTCTCCGACTTCCGTCCAATACAGAGGTGATCGACATCTTCTTCCATACAGTGCCTCATATGGTGCCATACCGATGCTTGCATGATAGCTATTATTATAGGAAACTCCACCAAAGGTAGGTGATCGTCCCAATTACCTTTGAGGTCTAGCACACACATACGTAACATATCTTCTAAAGTCTGGATTGTTATTTCTGATTGCCCGTCAGTTTGCGGGCGATAAGCCGTGCTAAACTTCAGAGTGGTTCCCAAAGTTTCTTGTAATTTGTTCTAGAAGTGAGACACAAAGTGGGGGTCTCTATCAGATACGATTGAAACTAGGGTGTCGTGCAAACGAATGATTTCCTTAATGTACAGAGTGGCGAACTTAGTAAGGGAGTACGTGATTTTGATTGGTAGAAAATGCGCTGACTTCGTCAATCAATCTACGATAGCCCATATTGCGTCATTCTTCGAGACTGATTGCCATAGCTCGACCACGAAGTCCATAGTAATGTGCTCCCATTTCCATTCAAGAATAGGGAGTGGTTATAACATTCCTGCAGGTCTCTGATGTTCTGCTTTAACCTGTTGACAATGCAGGCATTTGGAGACGTGGCTTGCTATGTCTTTCTTCATTCCTGTCCACTAGAAGTGTTCCTTTAGATCGTGATACATCTTCGTATTGCTAGGGTAGATCGCAAACCTCGAGCTATGAGCTTTTTTTAATCTCTTCTTCTTGAGTTCCAGAATGTCAGGTATTGAAATTCGATTTTGAAATTTTAGCATCCCATTGCTTAGAGTGAAGTCAGGATCAGGCATACTTCTTTGCTCCTCATACTTTTTCTTCAGAAGTTTATCTTCATATTGGCGGACTCTAATTTCTTCAATCAACTCGGGTTCCACGATTATGTTGGCGAGTAGTTCATTGATCTTGCGGGGAACGAGGGTACATGCCAAGCTTCTAGTCGTCTTTCGACTCAATGTGTTTGCTACCACGTTAGCTTTGCGTGGATAGTGATGGATCTCTATATCGTAGTCTTTCATAAATTTTAGCCACCGTCGTTGCCTCATATTCAGTTCTTTCTATGTAAACAGATATTTGAGACTCTTGTGATATGTGTAAATTTCTCAGGTTACTCCATAGAGATAATGATGCCAGATTTTGAGGGCAAAGATTATTGCGGCTAATTCTAGATCGTGGGTTGGATAGTTCTTCTCATGGGTCTTTAGTTGACGTGAGGCATATGCAATGACTTTCTCATTTTGCATAAGAACGTAATCCAAACCATTGTATGGGGCATCACTATAAATTATGAATCTTTCTGTTTCCGCAAGGAATGCTAGTATAGGAGCCGTCATGAGTCTGTTCTTCAATTCTTGGAAGCAACGTTCCTGCTTGTCGGTCCATTCAAAGGGTGTGTTCTTCTGAGTTAGCTGGGTCAAGGGTGATGCTATCTTCGAGGAATCTTGCACGAAGCGCCGATAATAGCCGGCTAGACCCAAGAAGCTTCGAATCTCGGACACGTTAGTGGGTCATAGCCAATCCACGATTGCTACAACTTTTTAGGGGTCAATTGAGATGCCATCTTTGTTGATGACATGACCGAGAAAGTGTACACTGGTGATCCAAAATTCGCATTTCTTCAACTTGGCATAGAGTTTGTGATCACATAGTGTCTGTAGAACTCTTCGCAAGTGGTGTTCATGATCTTCTGGCGATTTGGAGTATATGAGAATGTCGTTAATGAAGACAATGACGAATTCATTAAGATAAGGTTTGAACACTCAATTCATGAGATCCATGAAGGCCGCTGGAGCATTGGTGACGCTAAATGGCATGACAAGAAACTCGTAGTGCCCATAACGAGTTTTGAAGGCAGTCTTTTCGATACTTTTTATTTTGACTTTTAGTTGATGGTAACCAGAACGCAAGTCAATTTTTGAGAATACTGGGGCGCCTTGTAGTTGATCGAATAAGTCATCAATTCGTGACAGAGGGTACTGATTTTTTATGGTGACTTTGTTCAGTTCTCGATAATCAATGCATAACCTCATCGTGCCATCATTTTTCTTTACGAATAGTACTGGAGCTCTCCAAGGTGAGGTACTAGATTGAATGAAACCTTTGTTCAGTAGTTCCTGGAGTTGAGTCTTCAGTTCTTTTAATTCTATCATGGACATGCGGTAAGGAGCTTTTAAGATTGGTTGTGTACCAAGTTGGGTTTTAATGGTGAATTCGATTTCTCGATCAATCGAGGTACCAGGTAGGTCTTCAGGAAATACATCCGAGAATTCTCGAACCATGGGGATTGCATTAAGTATAGGGGGCTTCCTGTTGAGTATCGATCACATAACGGATACAACTACAACAACCCTTTCTTAGAAACTGTCGTGCTGTCATGAAGAATATGACACATGGAGGGAAAAAGACTCTAGTTCCATCAAAGATAAGCTTGAGCTGGTTTGGTGACCTGAGGAATACCTTTTTGGCTTCACAATCGATAGAGGCATGGTTGGCAGCTAACCAATCCATTCCTAAGATCACATCAAAGGTACTAATGCAGAGGGGAATCAAGTCTACGTGTAAGGTTTCACCTTTTAAGGATACAGTACAAGATTTGTACACATTAGTACTAAGGGCAGAATTACCAGAAGGAAAAGACACAGACAATACACATCCTAAGGGTTCGGGTGTTGATCTTAACTTCTAAGCAAAGTGTGGTGTAACAAAAGAATGAGTGGAACTAGATGAGCTAAATGACCACAGATAGAAAGTGTACCTGACACAACATTCTCAGCAAGTTTTGGGTTTCCAAGCACCAGGGCAAAAACCCTTTCTTGGCGTTTTTGGTCTTTCCTCACTCCTCCAAGTACCGCGGGTTTTCGGACTGGTTTAGAGAGGCCGGCTGTAGAATTGACAAGTTTTGGACAATCTCTCAGCAAGTGGCCAACTTGGCCGCATCTAAAGCATGCTTCCGTGTCTCGATGGCATTCCCCAATGAGTCCTTCCACAAGTAGGGCAAATTGGAATGGTGCCACCTTTGGAATTAGTAGTACCTTGATTACCTGTACTAGTTGAGCCAGTATTTACCTTCTTCGGAGGTGCAGTGCTAAATCTTCTGTTGTCTTTTTTCCAAAATCACTTTTTTTGGCTTTTTTCTCCAAAGCGCGAGACTTTAATCCCTTTTTCCGCAATGTATGCTCGATCCATCACCTCTGCATAGGTTGGTAGTTTCAAAACCTCTAGCCTCTCCTTGATTTCAACAACCATTCTTGCTTCGAATTTCCTAGCTTTTCGAGCTTCAGTGGGGATGACATATGTTGCAAATCGAGCCAGCTGTGTGAACTTGCTCTCGTATTCGGCCACTGTCATGGTTCCTTGCCTTAGATGTATGAATTCCGACGCTTTTTGTTCCTATAGCAAATCTGGAAAGTGTGGACTTGCCTTTTTCCGAGCCCCCGCCTTTCGAAAAGGGTTTGAAAAGAAGGCCTCACAGTTCGGACTCTCACGGTTCTGAATCTAGTCTCACAAGTGCAATGTGAAACTGATAATCACCAAAGAGTCCAAATCTGGCAAACCTTTTGGAAAATCAATTTTAAATCAAATAATGACAAAATTGGACTGCTTTGCCAGATTACAGAGTCGTCACCTAAATATTTTATTTTTGAAAAATTTAGGAAACCCTGACTCGTGCCGAAGGCCATGTGTCTGTCATCACCAAAGTTGCATCGGCTCGGGAACTTAGGTACCAAAAGGGAAGGTCCTGAAATGAGCACCCCCGCTTGCCCGATCAAAGATCGGCCTCTACTAATTATGATATGATTTTTTATAAACATTATGTGTTCTTATTCTGGTTATTGAAACAATTCAACTTATGTTTGTTTTGCGAAAATGGTTTGAATTTGCCACCCTCAAGTGGGCTTAAAAATGCGGATTTGCCACCAAACATAGTGGGCTTAAAACATGATTTGCCACTTAAAAAAGTGGGCTTAAAACACACATTCGTTGAATCGTTGAATCGTTCCAATTCAAACAACAAAGCCTTCATCCACAAACATTCATACAGTTTATCAAGTAAGCACATAGCCTCATGGCAAGCATGCGAATCATGGTAACATGGCAATCACACTCATGCAAGTATGCTAAAGCATAAAACTTACCGAGTACTCCAAGCCAAAACAAAACCTAGTTAGAAAGATGCATGATCCTAACTATACAAGATGTCTAATGCAACACATGCAATAATGCAATTAATAGGTTCAACTACTAATATGACATTTGGATTGATTTGAACAACATGCGATTAAACATGTATTCAAATAAGTATTGAAATAACGATGCAGTTTGAATAATGCGCCAAGCCTCAGTACATGCAAGACAAATGAATGGATGCAAGCATGCGAGCATAAGGTGTGCTAATTGAAAATGTCCCTAATCTAACCATAAAAAACGATTAAATAAAAGGGAGAAAGACGTGGGGTTAGAAGACATACACACACGCACGCACACTTATTACAACATTACACCCTCACGAGGGGAGGGTCCGAATGAATAAGCTAACTAGCTACGCTAATTAAGCTGACTATTACAAAACGAATTAACTATTCTAACTAATCAATATTACAAACACAATATTTAACTAACTATACTAAGTTAATTAAATATTACGAAATGAATTAATTAGCTAAACACTTCAACTGACTAATTACAAAACAAGTAAATGAATTAATTAGCTACCACTAACTAATAAAGCAATTAAATGGCCTCGAGGGGCGAGGGATGCATGCATGCTCAGATTCTCCTCCCGGAAAATGCCACCGCCTTGCCATTATAGCCCCTGTTTGCACATATTTGACCATTGAAAATTGTGCCAACTCCCAGAACACTTCTGATCCTCTTCAGGAGCACACAGAGCAACCTTTTTCATTGATGGCCGGTTGGCTACCAATGGTGGCCGATCAGCTACCCCTTCCCCGAACTTCTTCTTTTGCTGCAAAAGAGAGCAAACAGAGGCAAAACAGTGTATTCTCAAGGAGTGTATGTACTGCCACCCTTCTTATCATTACACAAGCTCAAAGGAGTGTAGCTCTTGGCCCTCAAACCATCAACCAAGCATTTTCCATGCATGATGGCTAAAAAACCAAGCTTATACAAGCTTAATGAATGCACAAACAAGACTAAAACAACCACCACCCTATCATGCATGATCAAGGGTGATGGTGCCCAAGGAAAGTGGCACACTTCATCACTTTGGGTATGAAATGTCCCATTTTTCCTCGTGTTTGAATTAACGTCAGATCCGAATACATGCAATGCAACATAAAAGATGCTTATCTTGCCTCTTTTACTTGTTCATTTTTATTTACTCATTTTAGTTACCGATCCATTCTTTAATTGATTAGTCCAAAAGTGAGTGTCCTCTAATGAAAAGTAGGCTTAAACCACAAGTGCCTTGAGCATGAAAGAGACCTCATGCCGTTGATAATGAACTCTCGAAAGAATTAAACCATTAAGCATGAATGTCTCAATTTCACACTCAAGCCAATAAGGGGTTTAAAACCACTTTCAAAGTAAATGAAAGAGTGAAACAAAGGAGTATGTGATAGAGTATATGGTGCTGAAATTACATGCAAAATAGCACCACAACATGTAAGCGACTCAAGCAATTCATGTTTAAAAGCCTAAAACACCGAACTAGTGAACCCCTTTACACTACAACTATGGAAAAGACCACTCACACAACACAAACAGCCCAAAACAGAGCCAAAGCAGCCCAAATTAGTGGCAAAAACATGCTGAAAATAGGCTAAGTTAAGCTACAAAAACATGCCAACATGTAAGGCAACTAGGCATGCAAGCAAGGCAACAAGAATGGGAGGCTAACCCCTTCAATTTTGGACTTCAAAAGAAGGTTTTTTCTACTAAAATAACTCTGAATTTTAGTGGTTAAAGGGCCCAAAAAGTTTGATTTAAGTACGAGAAAAGATGGCACAAAAGGCTAAACAAGCTGAGGAACAAAGGGGGGGACAACCCCCTAACTCACAAAGACTCAAACTACCATTTTTATGCCTCAAAAATAGAGTTTTTTTATACTTCAAAAACAGCCTCAAAACAATTGAAAAGGATGGCAAATCAAGTATGCACAATAAGCTTAAATGAGGTAAGTGCAATACCTTTGAAGCAAAGTGCAATTCAGCCACAAACTCAAACTCAAATCCCCTTCCAAGGCTCAAACAAAGCTCCAAGGGACCTCAGCTCCAACGTGGTTAAGTTTGGTTAAGGGTTGATATGCAAAAGTACAGTGAAAACTAACTACAAGGCACAAAATAAGAAGAGAAAGAGAGAATTCCAGAGAGAAAAGACAGAATTTTTGGTCTAAAATGTCCAACCTCTTCAAATGGGGGAGGACACCCTTTATATATAGAAAATCAAGGTTTGAGCTTGAATTCATCCTACCATACTGTAGACACCCCATTTTTGACTGCCCTCAAGACTTGGGCTCTACTGATGGTTTGCTCGGTGATGAAAGATGCGCAGGACAAAGGTCCGGTTTCTTCGACAAGGAGAGAGGCAAATCTCAACTTCACACCCCATTTTGGACCACAATTATTTTGGATGGTTTTTAGACCTTAAAACCCTCTTTTTTCAGAACATTTTTGAAATAAAATTCCCACGATGTTCCGATGCTCGCATTTCGGTAAATGTTGCGCTTTTCGGTAAACCGAGCAAGGACAAAGTGGAGATGAATAAAAGAGAGATGAAATCTTTGAAAAATCTTTCAAAACACCTTACTTAGGGGTTTGAAGTTGAAGAGAAGAGGAGAGGAGGGGAGAAAATAGGTTGGAGTAGAAGTTCGGCAAGGATCGCCAAGAGAGGGACGAGCAGTTCTCACTAAATCAATCTTATCTGTCTATACACTTAGATTTGAGCTATGAGGCCACCACCATTGGAAAGAAGACTTCCGGGGCCTCATTTTTCATTCAAGAATCTCCTAGAGCCAAGTCCGGGTGGGGGAGATATGATTGGTTGAAGTTGGGTATCATCCCGGTTGGATCGAATCTGCGCGGCTTCACCAAAAAGGGCATAACTTTTTGCACAGGAGGAATTTTAATGCAAGGTTTGCGCCATTGGAAAGATAACTTCCGGGGCTTCAATTTGGATACCCACCAGCCATTTTTTGACCTTGGAAGCACCTATCGGTAATCTATTTAGCCGACCGGAAATTTATTGTGCCGACCGGCCATTTATTTTGGCCGACGACCTCCTTTTCTGGCCGGTTTGACTCTTTTGCACCCTACAGGCTTGGTACATGCCAGCTGTGCCAGCTGGAATGCACCAGCACACTCCCCCGTGCATAAGTGTAACTATTTTGCACCTTTGACCCCCATTTTTGCATCCTTTGCTCAAGGCTTCTTGAGGAAGCCTTGACCCCTTGTCTTGGCTTCCTCAAGAAGCCTACCAGCTGTCTTGGCTTCCTTAATAAGCCTTGCCCCCTTTGCCCCCCTTGACCCTTTCTTTTAAGTTTGTCCTAGAAGCTTGGAGCCTTTGCCTTTGCCTATATAAGGAGCTCTCCTCCTCCATTGTAAAAGGTTGGTTGGTGGAGCAAAAAACCAGAGATATATAGATATATATCTGATATATATACACACTCTCCTCCATATCCTCCATAGCTCCCTTCTCCAAAGCTCAAAACACCATTATCCTTGGCCATTTACACACCAACCCATAGCACAACACCTCCACACTCCATTCCAGCAACTTGGAGGCCTTTTGTAGAGGTTGGAAGCTTAGATTTTCAGACCAAAAGCTGCTGGAAAGTTGGTCTACAAGGGTGAGTCTCTATTCCCTCTTTTCTTGCCTTATCTTGCATGCTATCTAAGCCATAGTTGCTTACATTTTTAGGCTCCTACCTAAACTGAAAATAGGCATATTTTGAGCCCCTTTCCATGTTTGTTTAAGGGTCTTTTGCTGTTTGAGACCCCCATCTTGCACTTGCTTCATTACCCTTCTTTATGCCATAATTTTGCGTAGTATTTTTGGCTTATGTGTAATCTGTTTTGGAGCATGATGTAAACTATAGATAGGCTTATTTTGAGCCCTTATTCAACATTGAAGAAGGGCTCACCACTATTTGGGACCTCCATGTATCACTTGCCATTGTACCCCTCTTTGGTCCCCATTTTTGCATGATTTATTGGCCCATTGTATCTCTGGTTTTGGACCTTGGTCCGAACTTAAAATTGCCCTATTTTGACCCCCTCTTCATGTTTCATCAAGGGTCTATGGCTATTTGAGACATCCTTGGTATACTTTGTGTTATAGCTCTCTTGGTGCCCTTATCTTGCATAGCATTTTGAGCACACTTGTATCTGCTTTTGGGGTTTGTGATAAACTGTAATACATCATATTTTTGGCCCCTCTTCAATATTGTAGAAGGCCCCTTCCCTGTTTGGGGCCAGCATTTGTGAGTTGCTTCATTACCCCTCTCTTGGCCCCCATTTTTGCATGCTAATTTAGTCCCATCTGTACCCACTGTTTGGCCATGCTTTGAACTGTGAACATGCTTGTTTTGAGGCTTCCTTGCTTCTGTCTTTACACTTCATGTACAAATATTGCATCCTTTGCATAGCTATAGGTCATTTCATGCACCAAAATTCATGTTTCGGGACTCGTTCCGTGCATCGGGTATCATTTTGCCATGTTTCGGGGCTGTTTTGCATCTCATTTTGCCTCTGAAATTTGCATGTTTGCATATCATATTCCATGTCTTGCCATGTCTTGTTAGAGTGGCATTCCGTGCCGTAGGTTCGGTCCTCGGTTTGCGTGCACGTGTGCACGCACTTTGAGTTGTCTCATTTTCACCTCATGGACTCCTATGTGAGTGTGGCTGAGGCCCACTCATATTGGTGTAAGCCCATCTTGCATTGTGTATGCCATGTTACAATGTGTTGTGCATGTTATGTTGTTGCATTGCGCCATGCCTTGCATGCTTGTTCGCATACTCATATTGCATACTTAGCTCGCATGCTTAGGTTGCATTGGGCATGCATCCCTTGCCTCTTGATCAAGCATGATAGAGGTTGGGACCTTTGATGTGTTTTGTGCTTGCATTTCATTTGATATCAAAGTTGCTAACTTGGCTTTGGGCCATCATGCATTGAAATGCGTGATTGATGGCCCGGGGGTCAAGGGCCATGCTCCCTTGAGTCCATTGTATGATAAGGGGCATGGCCATGCTTACATGTGCCCAAAATTCCATACCATATACTGTCTGTCCTTGTTGCTGTCAAAAATCAGATTCTGCAGGAATTGTTTGCCGACCGGCAGTAAAGAGTGCCGACCGGCAATGTATTGGTGGCCGACAACCTCATAAGCAGCCGACAGACATTTTACATGGCCGGTGGCCATTTCATCCAGCCGATGGTGTGAAGCAGTGTATATAGAAGGTATCCTGGGACTTTGGCAGTCTTTGGAAAGGCAGGACAGTGAAAACAGAGACAGCAGTAGTATGGTATGGGTTTTCCGGCAAGACGGATCGAGCATGCATCATTCGCGCATCCCGAGGCCGGGGGGGCTGCGGCCATCTCTATTTTGCATTTCATTTATTAATTAGATTAGAAATTCTGTAATAATTAATTTATTTATTATTCGGACTGTATTATTCTTTGGTCCCTCCGAGTGAGGGCGTATCTGTAATAAGTGTGGGTGAGTGTGTGTATGTCTTCCAATCCCCACTTCTTTCTTCCCTTTTATTTACTTGCTTATGATGGTAGACTAGGGCATATTTAAATTAGCATAACAGTATGAAAGCATGTTTGCATTCATTTATCCGTTTCACATACATCGGGCTCAGCGCATCATACAAACTGCATTGTATTTCAATTCCAAATTGAATACATGTTATTTGTAGCATTCCACATGCCATGTATAAGATAGCTGAGCCTGTCTAGATTGCATCCTTGCTTGTGTTGCATTAGCCATCTTAATATGAACTAGGATCATGCATATGATTACTAACTGGTTTCTGTTTTGGCTTGGAGTACTAGGTAAGCTTTTATGCTTTAGCATACCGCATGCGTGTGAGTGTTGCCATGACAGTATGATTACCATGAGGCTAGCTGCTTATGTGATATAACTGCTTGAATACCTGTGGATGGAGGTTGAATTACCTAAATTGGGACAATGCATTAAAACTGTGAGTTTCAAGCCCACTAGACAGTGGCAAAACCATCTCTTTTCTGAAGCCCACTTGAGGGTGGCAAAACCCGCATTTTAGCCTACTCGCGAGTAGCAAACCATTTTCAAAACAAACACGCAATGTTTTGTTCCTATTTAGGCGATTTGGTCTATACTTGTTTGCTGTGCGCATAACATAGTAATTCTAGGCTAATAACCGGGATAAGAACACATAACGTTTTCAAAATTGGATATCACGGTTAGTAGAGGCCGGTCTTCGGACCGGGCGAGAGGGGGTGCTCATAGCTGACCTTCCCCGATCGTACCCAAGTTCCCGAGCCGAGGTAACTTTGGTGATGACGGACACGTGGCCTTTGGCACCGAGTCAGGGTTTCCTAAATTCCCCCATTAAAAAAAATATTTAGGTGGTGACTCTGTATCTGGCAAAGTAGTCTATGTTTGGCACTTCTTTTCAAAAATCGGTTTTTCTCAAAACGATTTGTCGGATTTGGACTCTTTGGTTCAGATTTAGAACCGCAACAACAAAAGGGAGTCCGAACTGTAGCGAGGTCCCCCGCGGATTTGTTACACATACACATGTATGAAGATGCAGTTCAGTGAGCAACAGCTGGCACAGCTGGCAAACAAATATCTAAAAAAGGAGACCAATGGCCGTTGGCCACCACTGGTGGCCGTCAACCATCACCAGTGGCCGACAGGCACAACTTCTGGCCGACAGGGTCTAGGGTTTGTCGACAAGTCACCCTCTTTTCCAGGCAAGAGGCAACAAGCTTTTGGTCCAAAAACATGCACAAAACAGATAAGTTTAGAGGCTTAAAGATAGGGCACTTAGCCGAGGACTTTGAGCGCTCAAAACGAACACAAACAGGGATAATCATCGAGTGTACAAACGATGACGTCCAAATCTTGAGGACGGTCAGAAATTGGGTGTCTACAGAAAGTATTTTTCATAGAACACCTCAAAGAATCTGGCATAAGTCACAATATCTTCTTTCTCCAAGGTAAGCAGCCACCATTCTTGTCACGACCCAAACCCGCCCCTATGGGTTTAGCACCGTAACCGGCCAGTAATCCGAGATTACTGAAGGCCTGCTTAATAGTAAGACAGTAAAACAGAGTACAGGGGCATGGCGGAAGCCAATACAGTAAATAAACAGTGTCCAATGAGCTGTGACAGTCTGTATGCCAAAAAGATTTTTCATACCTTTATGCAGTCAGAGACAAACAGTATGTACAATATATACAACCAGTCAGAGCAGGGACCAAATCCCTATTAAACAGTACAGTACGGTCTATACAGTATTACAAAAACAGTACAGAGATAGACGGGGGAATAAAAACACCCCTAAGCCATATCTGAGTAGGCTCGGAACCTCGCAGTGAGGCACAATGGTTGACTTGACAAAAGGGAAGTCTACCCCACGCTCTTAGCTCCGGCCTGGTGCCTGTACACCTACATATATATATGAGCAGTGAGCTAAAGCCCAGTGAATAACATAATGCGTAAAGAGGTTTAGAATGAATATCCTTACAGTAATAAAAACAGTTCATTAAATCAGTATTTCAGTATTTCAGTATTTCAGTCTTTCAGTCAATCAGTCATATGTGGTACATCCATTAGCATAACAGTACAGTAAGCAGTAAGTCTTAAAGACCGAACAGTAATGATGGCCATCAGTCAGTAAACAGTAGTGGTTCCACGAGGGAACCGACAAAGATCTCTGTAACAGTAACAGTAAACAGTAGGTGCTAAGGATGCCACAGTACAGTTCAGAATATAGGACATACATTCATTCAGTAAACAATATCAGTTCAGTAAACAGTTCAGTTCAGTATTCAGAAGGTAATCATTTGAACATATCTTTACACAATTGTTACTCACAGAGTTCTGGGCTATAGTGGACTAGAGCGTCTCCTCGGAAAGCCAACCCTATACAGTTAACAGATTGAACACATGCTAAGTTACGCAGTTAGGAAAGGTGATAACTTAATCCCTAATTTGCCTCGGTGTGTTCTACATTTAATCCTCATTAAGATGCTTTAAACTAGGCCTAAGAATGCCTAGGATGGAATGAGGATGCAAAGATGCACTTAGAAAACATTTTCAGAATTTTCAATGAAACAGGGTCCCGCTCGAGCGTAGGTTACTCCGCTCAAGCGTTCATGCAGACAAAGGTTCCCGCTCGAGCGTCACTTACCCCGCTCGAGCGGTCTGCAAAACAGTCAAAAGTACTGGATGGGTGAAAATCACGCTCGATAGGGCGCTCGATAGCCGCTCGAGCGTAAGACACAAGGTCCCGCTCGAGCAGACTGTAAAACAGTGCAAAGTACTGGATGCTCGATTTACCCGCTCGAGCGGCATTTCCCCCGCTCTAGCGGACAACCAAAATCTGGAAATTCCAGATTTGAGCTCCAAGTTCAAAATCATGTTTTTCAAACACCAAAATCGATCCTCTTGGGCCCATTTTCTGGAAAAACACTTGTAAACACATGACACTATATATTGCAAAGATCAATTTGGTAAATCAAAGCCCAAGGGTGTTTAATTCAAACTCACTTTCAAACCAATTTTCATGAACAAGCTACAAACATGACATGCATGAGTTAAAAACAATCCCAAGCTTCAATGTTTGCTCCAATGAGCTCAAATCTTCAAGAACATAGTGAAATCATGAATTATGATCAGAAAATGGACATGCATGCAAGATTTCCATGAAATCAAACTCTAAACTCTTCAATATACACATGCATGCAAGATTCAAGCTACAATTCAACATTATTAAACTAAATCATGACTTAGCTCCTCAATTAGACATGAACCATGCATGAATCAACTTAAAGACACAATCAAGGGGATGAAATTCATACCTAGGTTCCTCAATTGCAAGTCTAGACGCTCAATTATGCACTTAAGCTTCCAATGCCTCAAGATTCAAGCCAATCTCTATGTTGAATTCACTACTCTCACTCTCTCATTCTCTTGGTCGGTTGGGATGAGGAAGGAGCTGATCAAATGTTGTGTCTATATGTATGAAGGCTCATATATGACTAGGTAGTGGGCCACTAGAGTGGCGAAATGGTAATTAAGTCAACTGTTGTAATTTAACTCATTTTAATCTAATTTAATCATACCTAATCAGTTTTCAGATAATTACACCATAAAATCACATAAATTCTCATGATCCTAAATCATCAATCAATTTCCGGTTCGGCCGCCGATAAGGCCTTCAATTAGCAATTTAAACATAAAAATGCAAACAGATAATTAAACGACAAACAGATAGATATGCAACTAATTAGATATACTCAGTCAATTCAGTTTCAGATTCCAGTCAGTTGGTTCAGTAATTCAGTCAGTTCAATTACTTTTCATACTCGGTCTCAGTTTAGCAGTAAACGGTATTCAATCAGTCATTAATCGGTAAACAGTGTGAGGGTTGTTACAATTCTTGCGCATCGTCTTTGAAGGTAAATGTGGCTAAGGTCATCTTCTGTCTTTCTATGCAAGGTAGCGTGCGGAAAATCTTATCCATATCTCTGACCCAAGCTTCTACTACCAGTGGGTTTGTACTACCAGTAAATATAGTAGGTTTCAAGTCCTGGAATTGTTTTATAGTAGTTGGCTCTTCTCGTCGTTCAGGCATTCTGCTATAAATGTTGGTTTGTAGGGCTCATAGAAAACTAGTAACTACTCTTTCCATGATTTGCTCTATTGGATCAGTACCGCTAACCGATGATCTGGTTTAATTTCCATCATCAGCCATTACTACAAGGTGAAAATGGTTAGTGGACTTCTTTTTTTCTTTGTTTTTTTTTTTTTTTTGAACCACTTAGTATACATTTAATTATCACAATATCATATTTATGATTCACAAGATACTATAACAGTACATATATAATTTTTTTCTTATGCAAAAGAAAAGATATTAGTACAACGTACTTAAAATACTGTCAAAAGTTATTGTCTAATCCTATTAATACAAAAAAAGAAGGATTAGACTAATCATGGTCAGGTCACAAAAAAAGTTCTCCTGGTCGGACGTCTAGAAGGGACCGTTAAGCCACCATGAGAACTGGCTTCGAAAAATTGGGCCATGAAATAACCCCGCAAACTCCCCTTGTATGAGGGACTTAAACTCCCACCTACTGTGCTCTACTCCAAAGCAATGTTATACCACCTGGACTATATAAACAAGGATACCGTGATCATAACCCCAAAACTCCCGTCCGGTAATCCGTACTGGTATCTCCAAGTATGATGCACTGTCAGCGAAATCCATAGCTGGGGTATGGATAATATGCTGTGGAGGATGTGTCGTAGTGCGAATGTGCTTGCTAGGGTATGCATGTCCCCTCCTCTTCGCAAAGCCCAGGGGTAGAGGTGCGACCAGAAAATGCTGTTGTCCTAGGTCCGGAGCAAGACCAACAACGTAGGTCAGCCCTATGTACCTCTCACAAGTGCTGCCTTGGCTAAGCCTCCAAAATAAGAAATCCTCATCGAGGTCGGCCTGCAAATATACGAGTCTCCCCATGAGCCGGTCAAGTGTCGGATGGGCTTGCCTGACAAGACTCTCTGAATCACCCCAGCCTTCTAATAGGTTCGAGATGAGATGAGCTCCTGGGGGCTCGAACCAGAATAACTCCATTAGATTGGCCATTTCCTACAACACAGGAAAACTTAGCCTGACATATGTATAACATGGTTTACTTGCATTAGACAAACTAAAATTTTGTTTTAGTTGGTATATATATTTTTTTTGAAATAATTTTCAATTCAAATAATGTGAATTGCAAATAATGTGAATAACTGTATAGAAAAATTCAAAAACATATACTATTTTTATTTTTTTAAAAAAACCATTACTCTGATACCACTTTTGTCACGACCCAAACCCAGTACCCAAGGGTTTGGCATCGCAACAAGATAATAAAAATAAAATAATTCTAAAATTTTTGTAGTAGTAGTAGTGGTAGTAATAGCGTAATGGATAAATTAAATAAATTAAAACAAAATCAATGGGTACCAAAAAGTTTAGTAAAAAGAAAAATAGTCATCTGGGTTTCATTTTATTACAAGAGTCCGATCATAATTATAAAAAAAAAAATGATTTATCCCCCATCTTAATCCCGCTAAATCTCGTCACTTGAAAGGGGTAACAGCTATAAGCACATAGCAGAGTGATGAATATTATACTGTGAGTATAAGGGCACAAAATAGCCATGGATGGTTATTTAATCTAAAACATTAACAGAATTTAAGTTGAATAAACAAATTAATTAAGTGGCAGAAACTGAATACAGAAATTACATAAATAACTATAACCACGGTACAAAACAAAACAGGGGTCACTGGAGTGACAATCAGAACAAGGGTCAATGGATTTATGATAAACAGAGAACCACAAAGTAGTCAAACAAGGGCCAATGGTTATTTAAGTCTCCCAAGGCATGGGACTCTCGTGGTGGTACTTACAGAAAATAATTGTTTACAAGATTATTGTCAAATATTTTCTAAAATTTAAACAAACATATCCATGGGTTTCAATTTAAGCAAATAGGAGTCAGAAAATAATCTACGTAATTGAAACATTAACATAACCATAAAACATAAATTATATAAAATAAATTATGGTAACTCAAAATATTCGTAAAATATATTATAGTGACTCAAGACATATATAAAACATGTTATGGTGATTCAAGATATAATATAACTCACTTTTTCTATTATTTCCCGCTCTTCCTCTTCCTTTCCGAGCCTTTCTTTAGTCGTTGCCTCCTGTTTTTATCTTTTTTCATTGCTTCTTTTGCACTTCCTAGGCAATTCTTATTTATAGACTCCAAAACTTGCTTATTACTCAAAGTCCTTAGGCCAACAGCCGCCACGTTGCTCCTATTCTAATTTACTGCCATGTTTTTACCTTGCTGGTCTTTGAGAGGTGATGCCATTTGTCTTAACTTTGGCTTAATTTTTTCCTTGGCCCATTTCCTTTTCTTAATTCTCTTTCGGTCCTTTGATTAAATCACTTACTAATAATTTAGCTCATATATATATATATTAATATAATAAGGAATTCTATTTATTTATTAATCATTATTTATTATTATTATTTTTATAATATATATAAGTAATTGATATAATCACGGTATTGAATTAAAAAATAATTCAGGTGTCACAACAAGGATATCTATTGATTGGGTGAGGCCTCAACCGAGAAATAGTGTGCATCCATATATTTGAAGCAAGCGCAAATATTATTCTCATTTCAAGGTAAAAAAATAATTACAAGTGGACCTGGGGTATTACATATTATAATGTTTGTAGGATATTTCTAATAATCAGTGACCAAAAATATTTTTATTAACTATTTTGTAATAGGATTGTATTTGAGCAATTGACGGAACACACATCAAAGCATATATATCTCCAGATAAGCAACCTCGTTTAATAGGTAGAAAGAGGTATGTAACTCAAAGCATAATGGCCGTATGTGACTTTGATATGTGTTTCACATTTTGCTTACCAGAATGGGAAGGAAGTGCACACGATACTCGGATCTTCTTGGATACAATTAGGAATTCTAGTTATAATTTTCCAAAACCACAAGGAGGTAACTGTTTTATATTTGATTGCTCCAGTAGATGCACCACACTCACATCTCCATATTTATTTTTACATTTATAATTGCTTACTTTAATTTCATTTTGAAATTTTAAAATAGATGAGTTTTACTTGGTGGATGCTAGGTATCCAAACATGAAAGGATATCTTGCACCTTACAAAGGAGAAAGATACCATCTGGCTCAATTTGAACACGGTCAATCCCCCCAAAATGCATAAAAAAAATTTAACCAAGCACATTCATCACTTAGAAGTGTAATAGAAAGAACGTTTGGGGTTTGAAAAGCAAGATGACCGATGATAAAGGATATCCCATGTAACGCCCTGTAAATTATACCATAAATATAACCCATAAGCAGAAAGATAATAGAAATAATATGCTTTCATTCATCAAGTTTGTATGCAAAAGATAACATATGCGATATACATTCACGAATGTTCATCCTGAATCTACAGCATGTGTTACAATGGTAAGAGAACTGAAAACTAAACAGGTATTCATATGCCCTATAGGCTTACATCTTTCCAAGTCATTACTTGGTTACAACAAAATGAGCCTTGCTTAGTACAGTTAAAGCCCTTGGCTATACAAAATAAATACACAAAAGTATGAAGCTCTTGCTCCCAAATGTCCCTCCAATCTATTGCCTTGGCAGAGGTATATCATCAATACCTGAAAATGTTTTTCCCAAATAAGATGAGCCAAAGCCCAGTAGGAATAACCTAACACAATATATGAGATTTAGCAAAGATATAAATGCAATGTGCATATACAATGCCTATGACAAAACATTTACATTTTATATAATCATAAAATACCAAGTTCATATCTCATTCTATTTCCTTTAATACATTTCAATTCATTAGTTAATTTCATTATTTTTCAACAACCCAATTGAGACTACAACTCAGTGGTTATCAAATCAACACATAAATCACACAAACACTTCATTCTACCATTTTATGAAAATTTCGTTCGCGGGATCGGCACTTATGTATACACAAAATTTTGGGACTTTCACCCTGAACACTTCGACCAACTTAATTTTCAATGGAGTCCATTCCCTATCTCCTCCCAAACAATGGAGTACATCCCATTTCTCCTCCCAAACATCATACATATACAATGTATTTAAAACATAGTTATATTCAATGACAATCAACAATAGATTAGTTTTAATTAACCTAATCCATATGTAATTTCTACAACAATCATAGCTATCCTCCACCGATAGCCCAATACAGTTATTTCTAAACAAATATTCAATCTCAAGACAAATAATTTATTCAAAACTTCCAAAGGTGAGAGGTACTATATACTTAACTCCACCATCTATTTCAATATTCGCCCAATTTCACATTTACAACACCAATTTCATTTATTTATACAAAACAAATAATTAAATCATTTTAGGGCAAGCTCCCCATTTTTCCAAATATCAAACCAAGTTCCAAGATTAACAATTTTGACACGATACAACCTCATTTACAACTCCATAACCATTTATTTTCCACTCATCAAAAACCCCTCTTTTTATTTCACACATAAACCCTAGGTTTGTTCAAACTACTCCCAAATCTTACCATTGTTACATAACGACAAATAACTAAGCTAAAGACCATATGAAAGTGTAGAGAATCCCTACCTCAATAAGAGAAGACGAGCAAAGCAACGTTGAAACTCTAAATACACTAAAACCCACTTTTGTTCGGATGAAAAGAGAGCCCACGACGTGCTCTACTTTTCTCTCAAAGGCACTAGGGTGAAGAACCCAATGGATCTAGGTGAAATAGTAGAGAGAAGTTGAGTTTTAGAGGGAGAAACTCAAGATATAGGGTTTTGGAGAGTTTTAGAGAAAGAGAGAGGAATGAAAAAATGATGAAAAAAATCATCTTCACGAACTGTTATACATGAAGTCCACTCGAGCGTGGAAAGTGATGCTCGAGCGTCAGACACAATATTCCGCTCGAGCGTAAGAAGCGACGCTCGAGCGTCAAATACACTCTTCCAATATTTACAGGTCTGCACAAAAAAAAAAAAAAACTGAGAGATTGCAAATCTCGCTCAAGCATAAGAATGATCGCTTGAGCGGAGGAGAAAAATTGCAGAGCCCACTCGAGCGCAAGAATGGCCGCTCGAGCGGAGGAGCAAAAATCTAGGCAATAAAGGTTTGGAAAAACAAGCAACCAACTTGTTCCAAACACACAACTGCAATCCAAATGATTAATCCAAGGAACAACAAGGGGAAAAAGAGGTGAACAACAACATTGAACCATAAAACTTAAGTCCAGAACATAATAAAATGTTGGGTCAAAACTGGAGTCGCTATATCCCACCAAACTACAAGTGGCCAACTCAAGTCAAACTTGTTTGTGCAACAATGGCAATTCATAATTTCATCTGACGAAGTGAGTTCCACGATATTTCATTTGATTCTTATGATAGATTCACGGATTATGTGCCTAATGAAGAGGAAGGATCTTCGTCTTAACAAGCACGCCATGGAAATGATATTTCATACGATGACAACAAGATGGAAGTGAGGAGACATAATATTTGTATGTCAATTTGCAGACGAAATTAGGAGTTCTTTAAATATCTAAGAAGTTTTATTTTTATTGCCTTTGAAAAATCTAGAAATCCCCTAGATGTTGATTTGTGATTATGTATCAATTTTAAACAGTAAACAACAATCCTAATCAAACAATTAAGACAAATCGACACAACGATTTTACGTGAAAAAATCACAATTGGACACCTCCAATTGTGATAAAAAAAAATCACGGGCAACAGCCACAAAACAATCCACTAAGAAGATATAAAGGAATTACACAGGTATACTCTCAATTACCTAGCGAATCCACGCCGAATTGAACTAACCCCTATGTGCCTCTTCCAACCCCTTCTTCACTTCGGAATTATCTTGATGATGAGCCACTCCAGAATCCACCAAAGCTTCAGGCTCGAATTCTTTAGAATCCACTGAAGAACAACTCTCTCTTTTGTATAGAATGAACAAACAAACCTTTGATGTATTCTTCTTAACCCATGAGTTGAATACTCAATTAAACATCAAAGAAAACTAGCAAAATATCCCTAGATATAAACCTTAGAACCCAAAAAGAAGATCTGGAGAAGTAATCCTAAATTTGGACTGAAACAAGTATTTATAGGAAACTGTCTCGCGATCTCCGCTCGAGCGTAAGATTGGCCACTCGAGCGGACCTACGCTCGAGCGCGGAAAGGTCCGCTCGAGCGGAAAAAAACAACATCCAGTATTTTTGCAGGCGAACACACTTCTGAAACCCAACATTCTACGCTCGAGCGGGGGAATGTCCGCTCGAGCGGACAGATAACTTTGAATGCATTTTTGCATTTTGCTTCGGGAGCGCTGCCCCTCGACCCCGCCTGGGCGCTGCCCCAGACCCGCCAATAAGCGCTGCCCCCTGGACCCCTGCGAGCTGACCGGGCAGCTCGATCCCCGTCATAATCAGCGAAGTGGCAATCTTGAAAGAATTAAACACCACAAACTTCTCTACAAGGCACGATTCGGGTTGGATTCGCATCTAATAAACTCATAGCCTTACTGAAATAAAAGTGCGAAAACAAGTACAACTAAAAGGAGTTTTGTCAAACGAGATTGCCAAGAATAAAAACCTAACAGCCTTAATAGTAATTTATTGTATTTTTATTGCAATGACATTTTTTTGTTCCCTTGTGAACTCAATATTATTAAAAAAATAATAAAAATAAAAAAATAAATTTGAGGTAATGTAAAAATGTACCAAATTAGGTACTAATTAATCAACTTCCATTAATGAAATAACTTTTTCAAAATTTGAAGTGAAGAAAACGACAAAATTACAGTTTTTATGTTCATAAAGGCAAAAATGACAATTACACAGCAAAAAGTTATTTTACAACTTATTTACCAAACACTACTCTGTTGTTTAAATCTATAATCTCATAGCTACACCAAACAGGTTACCAGCTTATGCTCACAGCTATAAGTTATAATTTATAATCACTTTTCCATAGCTCTACCAAACAAGGCCATTATATGGAAAGCCTTTTAAATCTATTAATTTATGAACTATTTCTGGCATCTATGATTAATACTATCTAATTCTATCTCTCTATATATTCTTTCAAGTATAATTTTAGGGACACGGGTCCCTACTGTGGACAACTCACCGTCGTGTCTGCTGTGAGTTGAAACGCCACCGTTTTATCTTCTTCTTTTTTTAAAAAAAAAATTTTATATGTAAGGGTTTATTAATTCTTCTTTCATTATAACAAAGAAAACAATCAACCTAGCTGGACGTCGCCGTCTTCTCTGTACCCCCCTCAAGCAAAACGTCTCTACTTAGAAAAGTTAGTTTTTTTTTTTTTTAAACATTTTTATCTTCTCTCAAATAGATTAAACAGTGTTCTCTGTTTTTACTTCACCGTCCTTCTGCCGGATTTACAAGCCATTATTATTCAACAAAATGGTATGTGTATATATATATATTATATGTATATATGTTTTGTATTTTATTTTGTACAGTGTGTTAGTGGATTCAACAAGTATAATGGTTTGGTTTGTTTTTTGTGAATGGATTGAGAAACACAATTGCATATTATAAGAAAATTTCTTTATTAATTTATTTTGTACATGTTATGTATTTTTGTATAAATATTATATAATTTTTTAAGGAGTTACGATAATTTGTAATTCATAATTTTTTTTTTATAGCAATGTTATGTACTTTTGTGGAAATATTACACATTTTTATAACAATGTTATGTATTTTTGTAATAATGTTATGCATTTTATGGTCTAAAAAAAGTTTCAATAAAAAAAATCTATAACCTTACTATAAAATGCGAATTTAATTTTTTAATCATAAATTGTCATAATAAAAAATGACATAACATTTGTGACAAAAATACGAATCATATATAAAAAATTTATATAATAAGAGGGCATATGATTCACATCTTTAAGCGTGTCTGCCAAAAAATTCCCAATATCATATAATATACTAATTCTAATATAATTTTGCAATTGTATATTATAATCTACTTAGACACAATAAATTTCCAATATTACTGTACAAATTATAAATCTTTTTTTTCCTCTCCCTTATCCTTTTAATTAATTTATATTATTAATTGATTTATTAGATTTCATTGAATTGTTTAATTACTCAACATTTAAAATTAATTAATAACTTTTTAGCTCAGATTCTTGTTTCGTTTAATTTTTTTTTTCTTCATATTTGTTAGTGTTGAAATGGAGGATGGTATAATGGATGATGGTGGACTTGAGGGATGCATCGAAGAAATGAGAGAGTTGGCCAAGGATAAATCACCATATCTTGGTATGGAGTTTCCATCAGAAGAAGCTGCATATGAGTTTTATAATGAATGTAGAAGAATTGTGGGGTTTAGTATTAGAAAAGATTATTGTAACAAAAGCAAGAAAGATAGTGCTATGACTAGTAGAAAGTTTGTTTGTTGTAAGGAGAAAGATAAAGGAAAAAAGATAAACGGTACACGATGATAAAAATTCCTCGAAGTGAGACAAGAACAAATTATAAAGCATTCATGCATATATCTTTTAAGTGGGACTTGTCGAAGTGGATTGTGTCAAAGTTTGATAACAACCACAACCATCCTTTGCATCTTCCTCAATGTACTCATTTGATGCCATCTCAAAGAAAGGTATGTGATGCTCATGGTATAAATATTGATATAGCTGATGAGACTGGATTATCTCTTAAGGCTTCACATGATTTTATTAGAGCTATAGCAGGAGGGAGGGAATTTGTAGGGTTCACGCGAGTGGATCAGAAAACCTACTTACGTGCAAAAAAATAGCAAAACTTGTAGTATGGTGAAGTATGAAGTTTGTTAAGATATCTCCAGCAGCAAGTGGCAGAAAATCCATATTTTTAGTATGCCATTCAGTTGGATGTAGATGAGATGATTACTAATATTTTTTGGGCTGATCATCAGATGATAACAGATTATGGGCTTTTTGGTGATGCGGTGTCATTCGACACAACTTTTCGAACAAATAAGGAGTACCGTCCACTTTCTTTATTTTTTGGCTTTAACCACTTTAGAATGATAGTGATTTTTGGTGCAACATTATTGGATGATGAAACTGCAAAGTCATTTGAAGGGTTATTTGAAACTTTTTTGGATGCAATGTTGAGAAAAAAACCTATTAGTTTTTTCACAAACCAAGATCAAGCAATGGCTAAGGCAATTTCACAAATCATGCCTAAGGTTTTTCATGGGTTGTGCACTTTTCACCTAATACAAAATGCTTTGAAGCATTTAGGTTGAGCATGAATTAATTGAAGCATGGAATTCTTTGATTGATAAATACAACTTGCAAGAAAATGAGTGGATGAAAAGAACTTGGAGAAAAAGAGAGCATTGGGCGCATGTGTATATGAAGTGGGTATTTACTGGAGGAATGCGAAGCACACAACTTAGTGAAAGTCTAAATGGAACATTAAGGGGATATTTGAAAGGTGATCATAACATTGTTTAATTCTTTACTCACTTCAATCGGATTGTTGTAGATAAGTGGTGTGAGAAAATTTCTGCAATATATGATTCTATACAAAAGTTGCCAAGAATGAAATTGAAAAAGTCTCCTATTTTAATCTAGGTTGCGAGTTTGTAAACCCCTCCTATCTTTGATTTATTTCATTGTGAGTTGGATACGTCTCTTTGTTGTCAAGTGAAGCAATTCCATGAGTTAGAAGGAGAAGTTAAGTGTGTGATTGGCTTGTATGGCAATGATGAAGAGTATAGTGTAGAGGGTAGGGTGGAAGTCACTGGGCTAAGAGGGGAAAAAAGCTATCAAGAAATACATTATACTTGTAAGAAATTTGAGAACTTTAGAATTTTATGTAGTTATGCAATCAAAACACTTGATAGAATGAATGTTATGAAAATTTCCGAAAGGTATATATTAGGCCGATGGAGATTGGATGCAAAAGATTGTGAAGTTGAAGAGAAAAATGTTATAGTGGATGAGGATGATCTGAAGTTGTTAATATTACCACGTTATAGAGATTTTTGTCAAAGAATGGTGAAACTAGCAACTCAAGCATCTATGCACAAACCTGCCTATCAATTGGTTGATGAAGGGATTAAGGAATTGTGTGTAAAAGTAAATAATATGATGAAGGGAGTTGGAGATTTTGGTACCAACAAATTAGATGTGGATGACTCCAACTTTGCACAAGTTAAGGGCATAAAGAAGAAAGATGTTGGACACAAAGGAATGGGTAGATTAAAACCTTAACATGAGATAAATAAGAAAACAAAAGTTATTTCACAACCTACCCGCCTTAGTAAGGTATTACCTACTTACTTTTGAAATTTCAAATGTCATGCATTTATTTTTATAAATTGTGTAAAGTATTGATAACTTTTTGAACTTCTTTAAACTATTGGTCAATCAAGCAATACTACAAATGTTCAAAATTCATCTTCAAGCCAACCACAGGTTAGCTATTGTTTTATATCATTTATTTATTATTATTTATGTTATTTATTTATTTTTATTTTTATTTTTATTTTATAAATTGTGTAATGTATTGACAAATTTTACAACTTATTTAGACTATTGGTCAATTAAGCAATATCAGAAATGTTCAAAATTCATCTTTAAGCCAACCACAGGTTAGCTCTTGTTTTGTGTTATTTGTTTATTTTTTAGACTACATTGTACTAGTGTATTTACTTTTCACGGTATTTTATGGAGGAGGATGTTGGGAGTCTCTATTGGTCACAATTGATAAATTATGGGTATAATCTTCTCACGCGTGATACTAATTCATACTCACCAAGGTATCCATAATCACAACCTCTATCTTTCAAAGCATCACATAGTCTACAAAGTTCTCAAGTAAGTAATATATATATATGTGTTTGTAATGTAATCCATAAAATTTATTCTAATGAATTTTCTTTTTCTTTTTCTTTTTAGGAAATATCACTTAATCTAACGGGGCACAATCCAATGGAGGCCGAATTTAGAAATGAGAGTTCTTTTGATTTTTCTATTTATTCCCAACCGCCTCCACAAAATTGACATGGGGATCCACTTTGTAGTTTTTGTTTTAAGAATTGAAATGGAAGGTTTTTAGAATTTTGTTTGGATGATTTAGAATGGTTGAGACAGATTTGGGGATATTTGGCAAGAGATTTTGAAGTTTGAATGCCTCAGAATTTTGCCTTATTTTTTTTATACAAATGTTGGATGTGAATTAAATATATTTTGGTCTTAAGTTGATTTTTTTATTTTTATACAACTATTTTTATTTTATTTTTTGAAGTTACATTTTTTTTGCTTATGGTTTGATAAATTGATTTGTTCAACTATAATTTTTTTCCCTTTCAATTTCACTTTTATGCATTTAAGCCAATTTTAAAAAAGTCAAAACATATATAATTTGTTTGATTTTAATTTTAAAATTAATCTTTTAAAAAAAATATAATTTAATTTTATAAATTGATTTGTTTAATGAATTATTTTTATTTTATTATATTTTCTATTTATAAAATAAAATTTTTTTAGTACAAACTCACTCCTTCACTAGACTGCAGGACCAGAAGACGGCGGCGTCCAACCAGATTGATTGCTTTATTATAATAAAAAAAGAATTAATAAATCCTTACATATAAATAATAGATAAATAATAAATAAAAAGATAAAACGGTACAGGCACGGCTGTGAATTGTCCACAGCAAAGACCCCGCCTCCGCCAAAAAGTCAGGCTAATTAGTTGGGTTGGTTTGGCAAGGGTTCATTGGACTTTTTTGGCTCAATGAGCCATAAAAGACAGAATAGGCTCATGAGTCACAACAGACAAAACATCCCATCCAACTCCATAATCATTACACTCTTCTCTCACAAAAAAGTCAAAAAAGTCAAAAAGCCAAAAGCCCTTCCCAAACCAAGCTTTTGAACCTAGGCTCATATAGCCAAAAAAGCCAAAAAGCTAAAAAAACCAACCCACTTCCCAAACTGAGGCTTAATTATAACCTAACTCACGTGTTGCATTCACTAATATTTTATTATACTAAAATTTTTCTTGTACTTTTAATGTCAATTTATATTCATTATTATATAATTTTCCAAACACGCAATTTATATTCGTCATGAGTTAGCTATCAACTGAAAATTTTACCAATGTGATTAATATTTTTTACAATATACATATTTTATCATTATTAAGGTCTTATTTTTTTTTTTTTTTTTTGATCGGATTATTAAGGTCTTATTTGACAAGTTAATATTTTAGTTAAAAAATCAAAAAATTATTTAAAAAGTCAAAAAATCTATAATCTATATCAAAAAGTCAAATATTTCATTTTCTTTTTACTTTTTGTACATATTTTCGTAAAAAATTAAAAAATCACCCCAAATATAATAGTTTTTTTAATCTCATATTTTAGCCAAAAGTCAAAAAGTTACTAAGATAGCATGTTTCCAAACGAGGCCTAATACTAAGGCCAAGTTTAGCAAGTTAAAAAAAAGTCAAAAAGTTAAAAAGTTATCAATATTCACCAAAAGTAAAAAATTACAGCTGCACAACTCTCAATCCTAATTTTTCCCTACACACTAATTTATACAATTTTTTAATACACATTTTTCTATAAAACCTCAAAAAATTAACCCAAATATCCATATTTTTTTTCTCAATTTTTTAGTTCAAAAGACAAAAAGTACACTTATTTAGGACACCCCAAACAATCCCTAAAAATTAAAAACCATCGCTACCATGATATTAAATTCACACAACCGAAATCACATTTCTAATATCTCCCTTTCAAATTTTAGTTTTCTCACAGATCCAAGTCATTGTAGTAAATTATAAAAATAAGAGAAATAGACATTAGGATAGCACAAAAAAATGGTCAAACCCAATGACTTTACCTGCTCCGATTTTTTATTAAGTTATTTAAATCTTGTTATTTTTTAATTTTAAAATAATTTTTTTGATATCCCGTCTATAACACGAGTTTTATGCTAGTACAGTATATATCAATTTAATCATTAAAATGTAGCATTGAAATCCATTCATTGAAATATATTTTTTCTAACAGAGTAATCATCAATGAAATACACTGTTAATGGGGTGTTTGGTGGAGATTATTTTAGGTTAAAAGCTGATAATCAGAAAACAAAAACTAAAAGTATTCGTCACCCAGTTTCTAAAAAATCAATTTTTTTCAACTTATTTAAACTATTTATGCATAATAAACTATAAACAGAGGTTACACCAAATAATCTGACACAAACTTTCATATTAAAATAAGTTATAAGTTACTTCTTGTTATCAATCCAAATAACAAATTCTACATTTTTTTTTCCCTATTCAAACACTGAATATATCAATTCAATCATTGAAATCTAATTGTTCTAACGGAGTAGTTCATCAATGAAATCTGAAAATTCTATTAACTTCAGGTCTATAATTTATCTAGCTTTCAATTGGATAGATTGGTAGAGTAGAGATGAGAGATTCAGAGAGATTACCTTCGTGATATGGGAGGTCGATGGTTTTAAGTTGAGAGAGGTGTGTGAGGGAGGGGAATAGGGTTTAAATTTGATACTAAAATAATTTGAATAGTGTGTGTTTAGATTTTTAGGTTCTATTCCATGAGATGAATTGGAAATTTTTTTTAAAAAATTCAAAAAAAAATTTCAAAAATAACAAAAATAAGTCAATGATAGTAGATTTTTTAATTTATTTTGGCTTTTTAAATTTTTTTAAAGAAATTTTATTTATAAAAATACTCTATTTTTTCTTTATTCTATTAAAACATTTTTATATTATGCCATGAATAGCATATTTTAGGGTGTGTACCGGGTAGAAATCGAACTTTCACAACTGACTAACATTTTTTACTAATAAATTGTTTGGATTGAAGGGTTTAATGAAAAACAAAAAAAAAAACTCCATTTTTTGAATTTTTTTTATTTTCACTTGTAATCACCTATCATTTTTCTTCTTAAAACATTTATTTTATATTAAATAATCGTATATTTTTATTTTTATTTTCAAAGTATACAAACAAATCTTTTTATATAAATTTTTCATAGTTATTGTATCTATCTGTCACATCATTCTACATCAAGTTTTTTGTATAAAGAAAAGGGAAATAACAATACAAAGCAACTTCAAAAAAACAAAAAAAATTACAGATCAATGATGAAGTTTACAAATTTTAATAATTAAATTGTCAAAAAAATTTCATGAAACTGTAATTTGTTTTTAAAAGTTAACACTAACTTCTAATTTCTCCTATAAAAATCTACCAAAGAAAATTCATAACAAATTCTCTGTCACACACTCTTACATGCTCAAATATATGAGAGATCAAATGAGATCAACTACTTCTCAATTGAAAAAATAATCACAAATGAAAGTGTGAAAAGAATAAGGGGAGAGAGCCGGACAGAGAGAGAGAGAGAGAGGAAGAAACCCTTTAGCTTTGTATTATAGACAGAAAATGGAGGACTACAATATGGTTGTACAAGAAACTGAAATGGAATAACTTGTTCAAAAGCATTTCATGTGCACAATGGAAGAACCAGACTCCATGTACTCTTCCTTTGTAATCCACATCTGCAACACAAGCACAGCCGTCGCTCAAAGTTAATTCCACACCGTTTTCTCCCATTCTATGTTTGTTTGAACAAAAAACATTTTCTACAAAGAAGTGGTGGTGGTGGTTGTGGTGGTGGTGGTGAAAGGAGTAGTGGTGACGGTGGCTGTGGTGATTGATGGGGGTGGTGATTGGGTGGGAAAAATATTTGCTAAAATGAGTTTGTTTTTCATTGATTAAAAACATATTTTTCATTGACTTTCATTTTTCATCATAGCAAGTGCCACAAAGTGCGAAAAATATTTTCCACTCAAACAAACAGAGTATAAAACATAACAGTAAATTATCCTACCAACATATTTTTTGTTACGAGATAAAACAGGTCTTCTAAATATATTTATAAAAACTTCACAATCATTTTCGTTGTTCGTTTTTGTGAAAATGACCAAATCTATCCAATCAAAACCAAACTGTCATATCAGGTCAACTGAGGGAAGTTTATGTTTCATTTTTTAGTGGAAAACATTTTCTCAGTTAGGGAAAAATAAAATGCTAGAAGGTACCTGCTGAAAGGTACTGAGTGAAGCTAAGATAGAGCCACCAATCCAAACGCTATACTTCCTCTCTGGAGGTGCAATCACCCTAACCTTGACACCAGGAGGTGTCAATGAGTTTAGCTCCTTCAGTAGCCGGTCAGCCATGCCTGGTATGACAGTGGTACCCCCACTTAGCACCACGTTCGCAAACATGTCTCTCCTAATGTCCATGTCACACCTCCTGATCGACTTAAACACAGTCTCGTGGATACCTCCTCCCGATTCCATTCCATTTCTGCTAGGATCAAACAGAACTTCTGGGCACTTGAACCGCCCTGCTCCAATTTTTATCACTTGCCCATCTGGCAATTCATATTGCTTGTCAAGCTCAGAGCTTTCCCTTGACATGGCAAGTTCCTTCTCAAAATCTATTGCCACATAAGTGAGTCGCTCCTTGATGTCCCTAGCAATCTCTCTTTCTGCTGATGTGGTGAATATGTAACCTTCTTCTGCTAGGATCTTGGTAAGGTAGTCTGTTAGGTCCTTCCCGGCTAGATCAAGCCGTTGCACGGCATGTGGAAGTGCATACCCTTCATAAATGGGGACAACATGAGTCACCCCTTCTCCAGAATCCATCACAATTCCTGATTAAATTTCTCAATTCGTGTTAATGGAACACCTAAGTAGCATAGACATGGACAAGCAGCACGACACGCTGACATGAAAATGCAGGACACACTTCGAATAAGTTAAAATTTTATATTTTTATAAATTCCCTGTATGTCATATATATGAATAATTCAAGATCATGAAAAATATGTAACATAACACTAATTATATTAAAATTTTATATATTTCATAACTTGAACATCAAGATATCATAATTACATTATAAAGAATGCAAAACAATTGGAAAACATTGTAATCCACATGATTTATTCATCTTAGAAATATTTCAAAACTTATTTAGAGTGCATAAATTGTGTTCTAAAGAATACAAAACATTGTTATTACGAAGGAATTCATCACATAGAGCGTGTTTAGAGGATTCCAGAAGTATCCGTGAAGTTTCTGATATTATGAATTTGATTGTTTAATTAAGACACATTAAAAAAATATCAAAGACATGGTGTACATGCTTCCTCTCTAGAAGTGTCCGTACTTCTTAGGGGAACAAATTTTGTATGTGCATGATCAGGGACAGAGGGAGCATGGGCCCAGGAGGGGCTGGGCACATGCTCCTCCTCAATTTTCTAAAATCTATATTTTACTATAGGTTTATAAATAGTTCTTTCAATTTGTCCCCTCTAAATTTGAATATATACTCTTATATTTTTTCTTTATTTTAAAATAGTTCCTATAATTTGCATTGCACTATTCAAATGTTTATTTTATGACAGAAATCACCTTTATGATGTTATAAAGTCTACCTTTAAATGTTTATTTTCTATCCATTTTTATAATACTTGCTAATTTGTTCTTATTGGTATTTTTTCCCCTTTTGTGATGTATATGTGTACAAATATGTGGAACGATTACTTGTATTTTTGATGAAATCTCTCAATAAAATATTTGCTTTTATTTGGAGACAAACATTACAATCTAAATCAATGTCATGATTAGAAATGGGGTTAAGTTTGTTAGGGTCGAAGCATGACGGGGTGGGTAACACCATTATAGACATAACATTTAACTATTCTATTGCCCCCTCTGAATCAAAATCCTGACTCCGCCACTGTGCATGATCATAATCTGCTTATGTTCAAGTTCACCAAAACAGTTACAGAGAAGGCAGTGTTTTAGCTTACCTGTTGTCCGGCCACTGCCATACAGGGAGAGCACGGCTTGAATTGCTATATAGGTGGCAGGAACTTCAAAAGCTTCAAACATGATTTCCACCATCTTCTCTCTGTTAGTTTTGGGATTCAGGGGGGCCTCGGTTAGGAGGACAGGGTGTTCTTCTATGGTAACTTGAAGTTCGTCCTTGAAGGTATGATCCCACAGTCTCTCCATGGTTTCCCAGTCTCTGACTACTCCATGATCAATGGGATAACTTAATCTTAGGACCCCACGGCGTGCTTGTGCTTCATCTCCAAAGTACATATCCTTCTGTCCAATTCCAATCATTGCATGCTTGTTCCGGGGCTGACCTATCACACTGGGAAAAACTACACGTGGAGCATCATCACCAGCAAAACCAGCCTGCAGTGCATGCAAAAGAGCTGATTCAGATTCAATATTTTGTGAGCTGCAAAAGTAAATGCCCATGCTAATAATTTTACGCTCCTCTTGTTTGGGTGGAAATTTTTTTTTTTTTTTTTTTTGCATTTGGTACAACAGAGAAAACAAGCCTATTTTAGTGGAAAATGTTTTCCACTTTTAAAAAGTAGAAAACGTTTTCCATACTAAAGTCTTATAAATGTCACCACACTACTACCTCCACCTTTGCCCCACCCCACCCCCATCACCACCACTAATACAACCAATAGTACATTAGTTTTAAGGGCACAACTAAACATAGGAAAACATTTTCTCTAGAGAACATTTTCTGCAAAAAGTTTTCCATCGAAAAATATTTTCCGCTGAAACAAATGGAGTGTTAGGGTATGACATAAAAGGCTCATGAATTGCCTTACCTTCACTGAGCCTGATCCATTGTCACAGATGATTGGTCGGCTTCCATCAAAATCCATGTCCTGCACCTTGGAAACCTGTTGAAGAGAACAGAAAGGGAATAAAGGTAAAAAGCTTGGGCACCACAGGTCCTGCAATATATTTGAGAATGAAGACAAAAAGGAAGGGAATAATACTTAACTTTAGCTTTGGCATGAATATTAGAATTACTCCCTTTCGGTTGCTTAAAAAGGATGTCAAGCTGTCATGGCATATTCAAATGCCAAGTCACCAGGCCATTGACATTACCTTTTTCTTTCTCTGAAGCATGAGTTTTTCTGGTGCCCTTTGTATCACTAGTCTGGGCTAAGGATAATCTGCAGCTAAAACTTGTCATCCAAAAAGGTGGAATCTGGAAGAATAAGAATTGTTAAGGGAGCCAATAAAGTAAAAAGCACAAAAAATGTGGCTAAGTCGCTCCACCAGATTCAGTTGGCATATAAACACAAATTCATTTCTAGTTTCTATATTTCCTGTTCCTAGTAATAACACCACCACACCTATCCAATTAAACACAAATTCTGCCACACTGACTTATGATCGTATGATTTCTCCAAAGAAATCATTTGTGCACATTCCACTTCAAAGCACCCAAACGAAGTTAATTTAAAATATGAAATATTGGTGCAAGATTGTGGTAGAATCAAAGATTATTTTCAACATAAACATAGCATCCCCTTTAAGAACAAATGGTTAACTTGGAAACAGTCGGGGATAATACCAATGTACAGCTTCTCTTCCAGTTTTATTAGCACTTCAAAGACAACAATAAAGGGATGGAGGGAGGGGGTAAGGAAACAATTGTTCTGAATTCTGGGAAGCACCGAGCAACCAGAGATGAATGCTTGCAATGTAACTCTATTAAATGGAACCGCCATTAATATTTAGCCCCGAAAACTCTCCTCATGAATCCTTGCATAGAGCTTCCCATCCCAGCACCAACAGCTTCTGCCAAATACGTTGCCTGCAAAATTTCCACCACACTTTGAGGGCTGTAACCATCAAAATCCTGAACTGTTCAAAATGCCCATAAAAAGGAAGAAAATGAGAACTCCGTTATGACAAAAATGTGGGTGAAGGTAGACTACCTCTTGAATGGTCTTTTTCAGATCAAAAGCATCTTTAACTCGCCCATCCAAGAATGTCCATGTATCACGAAAATCTGTAAGAATTTGTCATGCCAATGATAAATCACAAATATGAAGGCTTTAGCTTCATGTACAGATAACTAATTATTCATCTGACCCAAACTGATGGCACTGCCCAATAGTACGGACACCAGCATCAATGAACCACCTCTTGGAACGAGCAGATAACAAAATGGTAGTGCAATGGGTTCTCCCTTTCTGGCTGCATTTCTTCCCAAATTCTTTACAAAAGACATGTCAATTTTCACTTACATTGCTTGATACAGGCAATCAAAAGGGTAAACAAAAGGGGAGTATAACTACTCTACCCAAGGTTGTCATAAAACTGGGAACACACCTTACTGATTTTCCTCAAAATGTTCAACTAAAAAAAGGGGAAAATTAAGATGTCACCATATAAGCGTTAAAAAAAAAAAAGTGAGAATAATGATTACTGATCCAAGAGGTGATCCATCCACCTGAAAGGTCTGTGTTAATGCCATAAACAAACGACTGTGTCCAAGTGAAAAAAACACCAATCAAGCTTCTATGTGAGGAACAATTCCATACACATCAAAGATGAAGAAAGTAAACCTGGGGAACTGTCAGTTAGCATGTACACCTCAGTTGTTGAGTATATTGCTCCAAGGACAGTACGCTTTGCATACCAATCAACATCAGTGGCCTCATCACCAGCAGCATGCCAGATCTCATCAACCAGCATGGCTCGCTGCTTAAAACTTGTTGGAATGTTTTGTGGTTGTGCCTATGCAGAAAGCAATTACAGAGAGTTTTTAGTATTTAAAATGAACTAATGCAAAACGCTGATGAGAGGAAAGGTAGCTAAAATTGGCACCTGGATGCTGAGTGCTTGAGGCCATTTAGATATGTAGGGAGCCTGCATTTCTAAGCGGATCCTGACAAGCTTTGAAATGCGCTCACTAGGTATCAAGTTCCTTAACTCTTCTTCCGAATCAATTCTATCAATAAGCCTTTGTAAACATTCATCCATGAAAAACTGAACAGAACAAATTAAAAGGGAAAAAGCAATAAAAGAGAATAAGGAATCATCAAACTCATGTAATGCAGCAGTGTTGGCTAATATTGTTTGTAAATTTTCACTAGTACCACGATCCAACCAATACCTAGCAGAAACTGTGCAATAAGTAATTTGAAAGAAAATAAAAGAAACAGTAAATGAAGGTTAAAAATACAAATGGTGAGCACTCACATACTAACCACGTTAGAAATAGAGGGGAAAAAGTCTAGATGTTAGTTTAAAATAAAAAACAAATAGGTTTAAAATAATTTAGCCAAATGAATAGTCCAAATACCATACTTTCACCCCATAACACAATAACAGTGACCAAACCCAGATGCAAACTAACCCTCCAAAAAAAAAAATAAATAAATTATACCTCTACTAATGCAGCTTCTTTCCTAGGGAAAGCACCAACGATAGAAGGAGAAACACCAGCCTCTCTTGCACCTGCAATCATGGCTGCTTCAGTCCATCCCATCCTAGGCTGCAAACAAACAGCAGTCAACTAACTGAAAAACCCAGTTATAATCACAATCATTCTTCAGTCGATTTACAGCACCTAAAAGCATTCTGTGGAGTTTGAATCAAGACATGGTGTTTCCGATCCCATAGTATGAACTTACTCAATTTTGCAACCAAAAAAAAAAAAAACTCTAATATGCAGGCTCTTAACTTTCAGTGGCTCGATACATCAATTCCCCAAAACACAACAACAATGTGAAAAAGCCGTTGCATGGTATGTCAAAAACCATGGACTACAAAACCCATTCAAGAGCTTGTGCGGGCTGCAGTCCCACAATCAGAGTGTCTTGCTTTTGCAAGAAATATTCGGCTAAAACTACATTAGTGAAAAAGCTATGTATCAGCATGAGAAATCACACAGCAGAGGGATTAAACTGCCATAGAAAATGCAGGGGTCACAAAATCAGCGCCAAAATTGGGCACTGCATTGTCAATTCCCCAAAAGCATGAGCTAAAATTTGGAAAACCCAACTTAATCTAATCATATAATCGATAAAATTATCAACGATTACCCAACAATCCCTAATGAATCGTTTGGAAAAGTAGGGGAGTGAAGAAATGCAGTGAAATAATTGTGATTTCTCAGCAATTCGTTTGGATGAACAATAAATACATGTGTTTTTCTATTTTATTTGCTTTGTATATAGATAGATTTATGTATTTGTTTTGTATGTAGATGGATAATTTATTATACAATTTTTATACCATTTTCAGTGAGAACAAAAGATGGGCTTCAGGCTGTGTTTGGTGGAAGAATTTGATGAGAGCAATGGAAAGGGAAAACGAAAACAAAATGCAATCCCACATGCTCTTTTCTTTCTTCATTTCCCAACTCAACCAAACATAGCTCGGAATTCGAATCCTATCAATTCTTTTACCTTTCCTTTATATTTCCCTTTCCATTTTCATTTTCATAATTAAATCATCCAACCAAACACAAAATTTGTTTTTCTCACCATATTTTCTACTCAATCATCCAAACAAACAACCATTTATTTTCTTTTCTCACCAAAACCCTCAAACCAAGCGGACTCTAATTGCTAACATTTCGAACAAAAACCGCAATAGGTGTCTCAGTGTGTGATAGAATAGAAGAGACAATCAATATACAGACCACATGACGAAGCGAAGCGCTGAGTACGCGAGCTTGCTCGTCCTGGTATTGAGCTCGGGCTCGTGAGCCTCTCGAGGTCTGGTTCTCAAATCGACTAGCTTCTTCTTCTTCAAACCCTGTTGTTGATGATGATGATGAAGTGTTTGGGGTTTGTTGATTGGGGTAATTAGGGATATGATCAGAGAAAGACTGAGAAGAAGAAGAAGAAGAAGAAGAAGATTGAGAAGTAGAAGAAAAACGAGATGAGTTTGGGAGGATTAACGTTCGAATGTGAGAGATTTGGGGATGGGTCCTGCGAACCACCGACTTCACGAGGAGCAGCCGATTCGCCGCCGATCGATACATCGTCGTCGATGCGATTTATTTCACACTCTTTACGGCGTGTGGAGAGAGAGATACTTTTGCTTGTTTGTTTGTTTGTTGGTTTCGAGATCAACTTGAATTTTTAGATTCAACGTGTCAGTGTGTGATGCAACCACTTGTCACACGTTCACGCCGCTAGCTCATCGTATGGCTTCCACACGATTTGGGACACGGGGTACAGCAGTCACTATTGTGTAGTTAAATAATGCTATTTTATGACCTATTTCGATAATTCAAATTATTTATATTTTAGAATACAATAAGTAGAATATACCTGTAAAAATTTAAATTAATCAGATTTTATTTACCCATTTATCCACTCACATTTGCATCTACAAAAATAAATGAGTAAACGATATCTAATTAACTTGAATTTTTACAAGTATGTTCTACTTAATGTATTTTAAAATGTGAACGGTTCAAATTATCAAAATGGGCTTCGAAATGAGCCCATTTGACTGTACAACAATCACCTCAAATTCGATTATACATAGTTGTGGACTAAAAAGAGATTTGAACTAATCGAGAGATTATTCAAGCCAAACTTGAATTGTGTTGAAACCTATTTAAGCTTGCTCATATTTAAATTATAATTTGAGATTGTTTGTTTAAGTCTGATTTAAATCAAACTTGAAGTGTTCGAATTGTACATAAACTCAAATCAAATTGTGTGAGTGAATTTCTAACCACACTGCCAACTTAGTATTCAACTGGAGAGCACTGGTGGAATAGATGGTGCCTAAATGACCTGCAACAGAAAGAAGAGATTCCGGCAGTGGTTCATCCACCCGGGGATACTCCGATGATTAAGTCAATTTATCTCTCAAAGATAGCAAAAGTACTTCACTCACTATTCAGAATATAAATTGTATACCTTAGACCCATGGGGTGCCTCTCTTTTATAGCCAACACAATCTTAGTCCCAATAGAAGCCTAGCTCTAGTGGACTTAGGATTACTGCTAATCTTGGACTCCTAGTAGAATTGGGATAAACTCTCTAAGAGTCTTATCTTTACCCAAATTGAAGTCTTCTCTCATTTTAGGACTCTTATCCCTTATCCGCTTATCCCGGATTCTGGTATTCTCGCAGATAACCTCGACCTAACCGAGATAACCTCGGCGTCATGTCTAGGACACGTGGCACCTCGGCTGACACTTTGGTGCCACCTCGGCCACGTATTGTCACTCAAAAATTATGTCCCCACAACTACCCCCTAGGTTCTATTACATCGGCATACTGAGGTGATGGAACCTATATCATTTTTTCCATTTTACACGTCGATTAAAATCGTTTCAACATTTATTGCTGAAATCATAACTTGTCGGCTCAATATGTCCAAGACCCATAGCCTGCTTTCACCAATGTCTCAGAACCATTAACCAGGTTCGTTCAAGTTTCTCAGCCGAGATCATTATCCAAGCCGAGGTACTGCTCCATTAAATCAAGAACTCCTTGTCACGACCCAAACCCGCCCCTATGGGTTTAGCACCGTAACCGGCTAGTAATCCGAGATTACCGAAGGCCTGCTTAACAGTAAAACAGTAATACAGAGTACAGGGGCTGGCGGAAGCCAAAACAGTAATTAAAAGATGTCCACTGAGCTGTGACAGTCTGTATGCAAAAAGACTTTTTATAACATATTCACATTCGAAACAAAATAGTACATACATATATCATATACAGATATTCGGGTTAGGGACCCAAATCCCTATATAACAGTACAGTAATAGTCTATACAGTCGATACAAAACAACTACAGAGAGGGGGAATCTAAAACACCCCAAAGCAGCCTTGGCTTGGCAGCATTTGGAACCTCACAGTGAGGCACAACGATTGGCTTGACAAAACAAGAGCTTAGCCTGACGTTCCTAGCAACGGTCCGGTGCCTGTACACCTACATATATATATGAGCAGTGAGCTAAAGCCCAGTGAATAACATATGCGTAAAGAGGTTAAGAATGAATGTCCTTTCAGTATTTAAAATAGTCATTTATATCAGTATAACAGTTATTTAGTCATAGCAGTCATATGTGGTACATCCAATAGCAAAGCAGTACAGTAGGTCTTAACAGACCGAACAGTCAGTTGATGGCCATCATATCAGTAAACAGTAGTGGTCCCAACATGGGAACCGACAGAGATCTCTGTGACAGTAGCAGTACAGTACAGTAACAGTAACTTGCTGTGGATGCCACGAATACAGTTCACAAATAGGACAAGCATTCATTCAGTAAATAGTGTTATTTCATAAAGCAGTTCAGTCATTCATTCAGAAAGTAATCTCAATTGAACGTATCTTTACAACATTGTTACTCACAGAGTTTTGGGCTACAGATAGGCTAGTGAGCGTCCTCGGATGCCAACCCTACAGTTTCAGAATGAACACACACTAAGTTATACACTTGGGTTTAATAACTTAACCCCTACTTGACTCGGTGTGGTTCTACATCAATATCCTTCTTAAGATGCCTTAAACATGTCCTAGGAATGCCTAGGATGGAAAGAGGATGCAAAGATGCACTTTTAAACATTTTTCAGAATTTTTAGAAAACAGGGGTCACGCTTGAGTGTAGATTTCTACACTCGAGCGGACATGCAGACAAAGGATCCCTGCTTGAGCGTCACTTTACCCGCTCGAGCGAACTGTAAAACATGGCAAAAGTACTGGATGCACGAAATTCACGCTCGATGGGCGCTCGATACCCGCTCGAGCGTGAGACACAAGTCCTCGCTCGAGCGTACTTTCCCCCGCTCGAGCGGACTGTAAACATATGCAAAGTACTGGATACACACATTTCCCGCTCGAGCGTCACTTTCCCTGCTCGAGCGGACTGCATAAACTCAGTATGTACGCTCGAGCGTGGAGTTCCCCACTCGAGCGTGAGTCCAAAATCTGGAATTTCCAGATTTGAACCTCAAGCTCAAAACTCAACTTTAATGCATCAAATTCGAGCCTCTTGGGCAAATTTTCTGCAAAACACTTCAAAACCCATAATATTACATGTTTCAAAGATCAATTTGAGAAATCAAAGCCCAAAGGTAGTTCAATTTAAACACAATTTCAAAGAAGTTTTCATGAACATGAAGAACATATGACATGCATGAATTCTAGTGAATTCTAATGCCTCAAAACATGATCCAAAGCAAGATTAAACTCAAAACCATGATGAACTCATGGACTAGAACAAGAATGTAAACTTGCATGCAAGATTTCATGAAAATCAACTTCAAAATGCAAGAATACGTACATGCATGCATGGTTCAAGCTTCAATTCAACAATTTAAGCCATAACTTGGCTATAAACTCCAACAATCTTCTAAACCATGCAAGAACCAACCCAAAATATGAACAAGAAGATAAATTCTCTACCTTAAGTCTCCAATTTCAAATGTAGAAGCTCAATATGCAAGGAATCCTCCAAAACTTCTAAGTCTCCAAGAAATTCTCAATGAAAACATGTTCCTCCTACCTCTCTCTCTCTCTTAAACGTTTTTGCTCAAGAAATGGGCTGATGAAATGTTGTATCAAAAGTGTATGAAGTGGAGAGGGGTTGGCCTAGATCAATCCATTAGGTGGCAAATTTGTAGATAAGTCCAACTTATGTAATTTATTAATAATTAATCTAATTTAGTCATGCCAAATCAATTTTCAATTAAATATACCATAAAATCACATAAATTCTAATTAGCATGAAACACTAATCAATTTCTGGTTCGGCCGCCGGTAAGGCCTTCAATTAGCAGTTTAAAACATAAAACATGAACAGATCAATTAACAGTCAAACAGATAGATTTGCATTTAAGCTAATATACTCAATCAATCAGTTCAGAATTTCAGTCAATCAGTCAGTTAACATGCTTAATCATAGATTAGCACTAATCAGTGGCGAGGGTTGTCACACTTCTAGAGCTCCTTTACGCGTATGAGCTGTCACGCATAACAACTCAACTGTTTTTGCCACGTGTTTTTATCCTTCTGGGCTGTACCTGATACGTGCCTGTAAGTCGCCTTGTGTCTGGGTGCGCCGTCTGACAAGCACGTTGCCCTAGACGCATTAATGGTATTTTGCTGCCATTCTCCATGTTTGATTAAAATCAATTTTCTCTCTTCGTCTCTTCACTTTTGCATCCTCGTTTTCAAGCTTCCAACTCTTTCTCTCTCTGACTTCTCTCTCCAAATTCGCCGTTGTTCCAGATCTTCAAGCTCTGTAACCACTTCTATTCCTCTCCTCTGGTGAAGCTTTCGCTGTCCTCTTCCAATTGTAACCGCCTCCTGACTCCGGCGTCTTCAACACTGGCTTCACTCCTTTGGTAAGCTACTGTTTTCATCCTGGTTCCCAGTTCTTGGTTCTCTTTGAATTCTGTTACATTCGTGCTCTGTTACTGTGGCTTCGTATATATTTTTTACAAATCTGTGTATGTGAACTCAATCATGCATTTGGGCATATTCACATCGTGATTTTATTTTTGGCCCAATCCACTCTTGATTACTCACACACTGCTTACATATCTGTTGATCTTTGCCACTGTTCTTGGCTTCACACACCTGCACAAACTTTGTCAGTGTTCTTGATTCTGAATCACGTTCTTGTTTCTGTTTGCCGTGTTTTTTCCAGATTCTTGCCTTCAATATTCACTTACCTAGACTTAGGATTGGGATTTGTCTATAGAACTTACGAACCTTAGAAAAAAACTTACACGAATTCCCTTTAGATTCATACAAACTCTTACTATAGTACATTTTTAGTTTTTAGCCGAGGTCCCTCAAACCTTTTCAAAACATTTCCTTCTGAAATCTAACTCCTTTAATTAAGCCGACGTCATGGGTATATGGAAGCATAAGGTAGACACCCCAACTAAGTTAGAGTACTTTAGGCAGGAGTTTTCCATTCCTGCCAACGTCCACCTCAGGTTGGCAGGGGAGAAGGATTCCATTATGCCCGACGTGAACCTCATGCCTTTCCCAGTAGTGGCCTTTATTGAGTGTGGACTTAGGTTTCCACTTGACACCCTTTTCCGAGAAGTCCTCCACTACTATAAATTGAACCCAATGCAACTTGCCATCAACTCTTATCGAGTTATCAATGGTATAATCGCCTTAGCCAAGAAAGAAAATACTAGGGTTACCCTTGCCGACATCCAGTACTGCTACACCATATGTCGCCTAAAATCGGAAAAATGCCACATCTATTACTCAAGCCGAGGTCCACGAAGTACAAGCTTATTACCGACCTCCCAGACTCAAACAAGGGTGCTGGAGACGATTACTTTATCGTCTCGGGCAACTGGGAGTTTCAACCCAACGATGACTTCCACCTTTATCCCCTAAGTCGAACAATTTTCAGGGAATGAGATGGTAAGAGCTAAGTGTCACATTTCCTTACTTTTTTTCAAGTTTTCAATACTTTGTTCTAACGTCTGTGCTCTTCTTTTTGCAGTTCTTCCACAACCACCAAAGGGCTTTCACAAGTCCTTCTTCCCCAGCAAGGACTTGAAGAAGCTACTGGATCTGCCAATTCACAAATGGAGAGCCCCTTTGCTACTCAACTTCATTCCCACTTACAAGTCGGTTCTTCTCGAAATTCCAAAGAAGAAGAAGAGTCAGTCTCCTCTGTCCGCCACTACTCCTCCTACAACTTCATCATCTCGGTCAGATCAAGGGTCAACCTCTGATCCAGCAGAGCAGCCATCTACCTCAGCTCCACAACTGATCCCACCATCTCAACGCCGAACTGTTTTCGCTGCTGAGATGGGCCGCAAGAAAACAGTCGCTGAAGATCTATTGGCCGACATCCCTACCACTGTTGATGCTCAACCAGCACCATCTCAGCCTGAACCGAAGCCGAAATAAAAAAGACTGAAGAAAGCTCAGCCAAAGGCAACGGTGACTCAGATTGATACTGAGGACACCTTGCCAATTTCAAAATTGGCTAAGAGTGAAAAGACCACTTCCGCCGCCGAGGAGAGGCCCGCCGAGGCCGAACCACCCCAATCCATTCGGTCAAAAAGGCCAAGGTCTGAGTGGGCCACAACCTCGGGGCCAATGAAGCCAAATGGCCCCTGGGCCCCTCTGATCACCATCGATGACAAGTCAGTCAGAGCTGGCGACAGTACGACTGATCTCGAAGTCGGCGTCGCCCTTTTTATGGATTTGCTCCTTCCAAACAATCTTAACCGAAACACTAAGATGAGCGAGTATGAAAACTTTGCTCTGATGCTCCAGCATTCTGTTCAAGTAATTCTCTTACACTTGGTATTTTTCTTTCTCTATTCTTTCATACTTTTAGAACTTCTACTAACTTTTGTTCTGTCCATTTTCTTTCAGGTGATGCAGCACGCTCACTCCTTCTCAATGCAATCTTTTGAAATGAGGAAGGAGTTGGTCGACAAGATCAATGAGGTCTCTAGTTTGTAGAAGACCCTTAAAAAGACCGAGGAAAAAATGAAGACTTTGGCTGACTAGGCCGAGGCAGCCATTAAAGCCAAAGATGAGGCCGAGGAAAAAGCTGACGCTGCCAAGGCTATTGCCAAGGTCCTCACGGCTGAAAAGAAAGAGGCCGAGACAAAAATGGCCGAGGCCCAAAAGGAACTACAAGATGCCTTGGCCACAAAAGCTACCGAGATCAAGGCCGCAAATGAAAAGGCATACAATGAAGGGGTGGTCGATGTCACGGCGGACTACAAGAGTCAGGTAAAGCAGGCATGCAACAAGGGTTTCACCCTTAGTTCGATGGTTGCTCTAAAAAAACTTGACGTTCCCGAGGACTCCCCCCTCAAGAATGCCGACGTCCTCCCCCTGCCATTCCCCCTTACTCTAAGCCAATCCGAAGACGATTCTGAGTCTGAGGAGGAAGCTTTGGTGAGGAAATCGAAGGAAGCTGCTGGGGCCAAGTCCCCTACTCCAAATGAGCAAGTCCTAGACTTGACTCAAGATGAGGAGGGTGAGGTCCCCAAAAATGACATTCCTGAGAAGACAACATCGGATATGCCCATTGCCGACAAGAGCATCGACCAGACTCTCAAAGAGATCTATGCCAAGCTCACTGCTGAGAAGGACGCCAAGAATAATTCTCAAATGTCTTCGGAGCCCCATCCTACTGCTGATGTCCAATAGTCTTGGCTTTTTGCTTTGTACTTAGTACTTTTTTCTTACTTTTTGAAACAATGTAAGCTTTAATTTGGCCGACGTGCCATTTTTGTAATTTATGAACCACTACTCTTTTGGTAGGCCGAAGTGCCCTCTTCATTTTGAACTAATTCTTCTGAATGCAAGTACAATTTTCTTTGAATGACTCTTGTATGATTTTGTACTTATAATAATTTTGCTTGCTTTCAAGCATCCACCTTATCTATGTAATTTCCTCGAGGTGATATACCTCGGTTATACAAACCAGTGTTTTACCTCGGCAAATACATAAGTACTTCTTTTAATACAACCTTGGTCTTAACTTGTAAATTTTTCTAAAAAATTTCAACAAGTGTTTAGAACAATTTTCTTTTAGTCATAACCTTGGTTTAACTTTAACTTATAACTTCAACTTGTAAAGTTTTCACAAATTTCAACAAGTGTTAAACATAACCTCAGTTTAACTTCAACTTGTAAATTTAAGTTTCAACAAGCGTTAAATATAACCTCGGTTTAACTTCAACTTGTAAACTTAAGATTTCAACAAGCGTTAAACATGACCTTGGTTTAACTTCAACTTGTAAACTTAAGATTTCAACAAGTGTTAAACATAACCTCGGTTTAACTTTAACTTGTAAACTTAATATTTCAACAAGTGTTAAACATGACCTCGGTTTAACTTCAACTTGTAAACTTAAGATTTCAACAAGCGTTGAACATGACCTCAGTTTAACTTCAACTTGTAAACTTAAGATTTCAACAAGCATTAAACATAACCTCGGTTTAACTTCAACTTGTAAACTTAAAATTTCAATAAGTGTTAAACATAACCTCGGTTTAATTTTAACTTGTAAACTTAAATTTCAACAAGCGTTAAACTAATTTTAGTTTGTAAATTCTACCTTTCCAGGAACTATTTCCCAACTCTCTGCCCCCTAATGTGAACTTTAAGTTCCACTTGGGTTCTCATTATGCATGTATTCCAGAGACATCGTCAAGTATCTTATCAGTCACAAGTGTAAAAAAATAAAGCTAGAACTTTATCATTACTTCAGCTAATAACAAAGAACAAGAAAGTCTAATGATAAAAAAATTTCATATTGCAAGTATTCCAGGGTCTTGGTAGCTCTTTGTGTTCGCAATCCTCAAGCCGATATGCCCCGTTGTTCAAGACCGAGATGATTCTATAGGGTCCTTCCCAATTTGGGCCAAGCTTGCCTTCTCTGGGATCCTTCTTATTGCCGACGGCCTTTCTCAGGATGAGGTCACCAACTTGGAACTCTCGTGGGTTCACCTTTTTATTATAAGTCCTGGCAAGCTGCTGCTGGTATGCCCCCAGCTGGATTGCTGCTTTCTCCCTTCTCTCTTCTAGAAGATTCAGATCTCGGGCTAAAAATACATCATTAGTTCCATTCTCCACTGCCTAGGTTCTGGACCCTGGGATGCTGACCTCCAGCAGAATGACTGCTTCTGTGCCATAAGCCATGGCAAATGGGGATTCCTGCGTTGATCTTCTCGGCGTAGTCCGATATGCCCAGAGTACACTAGGCAATTCATTTACCCACTTTCACTTTGCTGCTTGCAGCCTCTTCTTTATCCCATCCAAGATAACTTTGTTGGTCGCTTCTGCTTATCCATTGCTTTAAGGAAAACTTGGGGTTGAAAAGTAATTCTTGATTTTGAACTTTGCACAGAAGTTTTTGATTAGCTTACTGTCAAATTGTGTTCCATTGTCTACAACTATTGCTCTTGGAATCCCAAACTTGGTAATGATGTTCTTTCAGATGAAGTTCTTCACATCAATGTCTCAAATCTTAGCAAGAGGTTCAGCTTCTACCTACTTGGTGAAATAATCTGTTGCCACTAGTAAGTACTTCCTTTGTCTAGTTGCTTGAGGTAGTTTTTCGACAAGATCCATGCCCCATTGGGCAAATGGCCAAGGACTTGATACTGGGTTCAAGTCGGCTGCTGGTTAATGTATCAAAGGTGCAAACCTTTGGCACTTCTCACACTTCTTCACATAAGCTTCGGCATCTTTCTGCATATAGGGCCACCAGTACCCCTGAGTAATGGCCTTGTGGGCAAGTGACCTGCCCCTAGCATGGCTTCCACATATTCCTTCATGTATCTCGTACAGAAAATCTTCAACTTGTGCAAGATGCACACACCTCAGAAGGGATCCAGTAAATGATCTTCTATAGAGGTGTCCTTCTGGGTCAAACTGAATCTTGCCGACTTCAATCTGATCTTGTGCGCTTCTTTTCGGTCATCGGGCAACTTTTCGTCTTTAAGGAATGTTATTATTGCATCTATCCAACTTGGTCTCATCTTCACACACATTGCTTCGCGCTCTGTGTTCAGTGGTTCTATGCTTGGACCAGGCAAGTAGTCAACCATTATCGTCTTTACCTTTCCAGGTTGTATTGCACTAGCCTGATTGGCTAGGGCATCAGCATGACTGTTATCATCTCGGCTAACCTGCTGTAGTCGGCAAGTTTGAAACAAGGCCACCAATCTGTCGACCTCCTTTACATAGGCCGACATCCTTTCGTCTCGGGTTGTGAACTCGCATGTTGTCTGATTGACTATAAGCTGAGAGTCACAGAAGACTATCACCTCATCTGCTTCTACTGCTACTACCAATTTCAGTCATGCAATCAGTGCATACTCTGCTTCATTGTTTGAGGCCTTGAACCCCAAACGAATGGATTGTTCTAGTATCTGTCCATCTGGAGATACCAGTACTACTCCTACCCCCGCTCCTTGTCGGTTTGAACTCCCATCAATAAACAGTCGAAAGGAATCGCCGATGTAAATACTACAGGGCCTAAGTTTTTCTTCCTTCCTTTGTTTCGTTGCCCTCAACTGGGCTCCTCTTTGTTCGCTTGGACATCGTTCACCTCGGCTCAACGGAGCCCGATGTACGATGGCTCCTGGTGTGAACTCGGCCACGAAGTCGGCCAAAACTTGGCCCTTGATTACTGTTTTGGGTCTATATTCCAGGTCATACTGACCCAAGGCCACTGCCCATCTGGCTATTCTGCCTGTCAGATCTCCCTGCTGCAACAGGGACTTCAAAGGATATTTAGTTAGCGCCACAATTTTGTGGGCTTGAAAGTAATGGTTCAGCTTCTTTGAAGCCATTACTAAAGCCAGTGTTAACTTCTCCAAGGGTAAATACCTGGTTTCTGTATTAGCCAGGGTTTTGCTTATGTAGTAAACAGCCCTTTATTCCATTTTTTCTTCTCAGATTACTACTGCACTTACCACATGTTTCGAAACTACTAAGTACAGGAATAGCTCATCTCCAGGTTTTGGATTTGAGAGAACTGGAGCCGTGGTCAAATACTTCTTCAAGTCGGCCAAGGCGATTTTGCACTCTTCTGTCCATAAGAAGTCTGTGGCCTTCTTCACTAAGCTGAAGAAGGGTTTGCATTTGTCAGAACTTCTGCTTATGAACCTATTCAGGGCTGCAGCCCTTCCAGTCAACATCTGTACTTGCTTTGCCGATGTTGGACTTTTCAGTTCTATGATGGCTTTGATCTGATCTGGGCTGGCCTCAATGCCCCTTCTGGTCACCAAGTATCCCATGAACTTACCAGATCCAACTTCAAATGCACACTTCGATACATTGAGTCGGAGCCGATATGTTTTTAGGATGTCAAAGACTGCCTTTAAGTCTTCCAGATGGTCCTTAGGTTCCCTAGTCTTCATGACCATGTCATCGATGTATACCTCCACTGTTCGGCTAATTAGGTATCTGAACATCTTGGTTACCAATCTCTGATAAGTTGCTCCTACATTTTTCAACCCAAAAGGCATCACTCTATAGCGATACAGCCCTTTTGGGGTGATAAACACAGTCTTCTCCTCATCTGGAGGGTATCTGGTGGTACCCCCTGTAGGCATCCAGGAAGCTCATCCTTCCGTACCCTGAAGTGACATCCACCAATTGGTCAATCTTGGGTAATGGGAAACTGTCTTTGGGACAGGCCTTGTTTAGGCTGGTAAAGTCCACGCAGACCCTCCATTTACCATTCTTTTTCTTCACCACCACGGTATTTGATAGCCATGTCGGGTAATTTAACTCTCGAATGGCTTTGGCCTACAGAAGTCTGTCTACTTCCTCTTCGACTGCCTCAACATGCATCAACATCGATCTTCTTGCTCGTTGGATTACAGGTTTGGCCGACCTGTCTACGTTCAGTTTATGGCAAGTTGTCACGACCCAAACCCGGCCCTATGGGTTTAGCACCGTAACTGGCCAGTAATCCGAGATTACCGAAGGCCTGCTGAACAGTAATACAGTAAAACAGAGTACAGGGCCTGGCGGAAGCCAATACAGTAAATAACTAGTGTCCATAGAGCTGTGACAATCTGTATGCCAAAAACATTTTTATGCATCCACACAGTTCAAAACAGTACAGGCTATACAATCATCTACAAACATTCAGTACGGGAACCTAATCCCTCGATAACAGTACGGTAAAACAGTAGACAGTCTATATAGTCAGTACAAAACAGTAGGAGACAAGTGGGGAAGACAAAAACACCCCAAGCCATGGCATGGCGTCTCGGAACCTCACAGTGAGGCACATTGGCTGGCTTGACAAAACTGGGGACCAACCCACGCTCTTAGCTCCGGTCTGGCTGCTGAGAACCTACATATATATATAAAAAGTGAGCTAAAGCCCAGTGAATAACATAAAGCGTAAAGAGGTTATGAATGAATGTCCTTACAGTACAGTAATGAAAGCAGTTCATTAAACAGTAGTTCAGTCTTTCAGTATTTCAGTCAATCAGTCATATGTGGTACATCCAATAGCCTATAAACAATAGGTCCAAAAGGACCGAGTCTTAACAGACTCAACAATAGTGATGGCCATCAATCAGTAAACGGTATGGTTCCACAAGGGAACCTACAGAGCTCTGTAACAATAACAGTAAACAATAAGTGCTAAGGATGCCACAGTACAGTTCACAATACAGGACATACATTCATTCAATAAACAATATCAGTTCAGTAAACAGTTCTGTTCAGTATTCAAAAGATAACCATTTTGAACATATCTTTACACAATCTGTTACTCACAGAGATTGGGCTAATAGCAGCTAGAGCGCGTCCCCGAGAGCCAACCCTAAACAGTTAACAAATAGAACACACACTAAGTTTAACAATCGGGAAGGATGATAATTAAATCCCTAAATTTTCTCGGTGTGGTTCTATGTCTAAATCCTCATTAAGATGCCTTAAACTAGGCCTAAGAATGCCTAGGATGGGATGAGGATGCAAAAATACACTTGGAAGGCATTTTTCAAAAGTTGCTGAAAAATAGGAGCCTCGCTCGAGCGAGCCTTCCTTCGCTCGAGCGAGCTTCCAAAATCAAAGGCTTCGCTCGAGCGAGAAATCCTTCGCTCGAGCGATCTGCATGAACAGTAAAAGTACTGGTTGCTGGAATTTTACGCGCGATGGTCGCTCGATGCTCGCTCGAGCGAGATTGCAAAATCAAAGGGCTCGCTCGAGCGAGTAATCCTTCGCTCGAGCGAAGAAGCCAAATCTGGAATTTCCAGATTTGCCTTCCAAGCTCAAACCAAGTATTCAACCATCAAAACTCGACCCCTTTAAGGCCCAAATTCTGGAAAACACAATATAATACCATGTATAACAAGTTTCAAAAGCCAATTTGAGAATTCAAGCCCCAAAGGTGAGTCAATTAAATACAATTTCAAACCCAATTTCATAAACAATTTAAAACATGCAATGCATGAGTTGTTAACCCAATTCAATCTTCAAATCTTGCTCCAAAGAACTCCAATCTTTCAAAACAATTTGAAAACATGGACTACTATAAAAACATGGACATGCATGTAACAATCAATCATGAATTCAACTACAAAATGCAACAATATGGCCATGCATGTAACAATCAAACTTCAATTCAACATCCTTGAACTTAAAACATGGCTTAGCTCTATAATGATGCATGAACCATGCAAAATGAGGCTTAAAGACAACAAGAAGAAGATGGATTTCCTTACCTAAGCCTCAATTTCAAGGTGAGGAAGCTAGATTATGCCAAGTTATACACCAATTTCAAGCAATTTCCAAGAAGAACTCAACTCCCTCTCAATTCTCCCTACTTCTCTTCTAAAGTCGGTTATGGGGGAAGGAAATGGCTGATCAAAATGTATCTCTAAGTGTATAAGGCACAATAGAATTGAATAAACAAAGGGTTCACTAACCATGGCAATTTGGTAATTAAACTAACTTTGCAATTTAACTCATTTTAATCTAATTTAATCATTCCTAATCAATTTTCAGATAAATATACCATTAAATCACAAATATTCTACGGATTCCAAAACTCTAAACGGTTCCTAATTCGGCCGCCGATAAGGCCTTCAATTAACAGTTTAAACATATAAATTCAAACAGGTAATCAATCAATCATACAGATAGCAATACAATATAATAGATAAACTTATTCAATTTCAGTTTCAGTTTCATTCAGTCTGTTCAGTAGTTTATCCAGTTCACTTATCAGTCATTATCAGTCTCAGTTAGCAGTAATCAGTACTTAATTCAGTAGTTATTCGGTAAGCAGTACGAGGGTCGTTACAGTCTCCCCTCCTTATAAGGAGTTTAGTCCTCTAAACTCGAGTTACCTTCATTCTGGAAGAAAAGAGGATCCAATGGAAATAAGTCAGGATATCTCCTAGCCATGTCATCTTCCCTTTCCCAAGTGGCATACACACCACCATGGTTCTGCCAGTCAACTTTCGCTAACGGGATTTCTTTATTCCTCAGTTTCTTGATCCGTCTGTTTACAATCTGTATAGGTCGTTCCTCATAAGTGTAGTCATCACTCAACACTATCCGAGTAGGCTCAATCACATGAAACGGATCTCGAAGGTAGTCTCTTAACATCGAAATGTGGAAGACATTATGCATATGCTCCATTTCAGGAGGAAGTGCAACTTGATACGCCACCGGATTGATTTTCTCAATAATCTGATACGGTCCGACATACCGCGGCGCTAACTTGCCTTTGACTCCAAAACGAGTCTGGCCTTTCATTGGTGTCACTTTCACAAAAACATGATCACCTACTTCATACTCTCTGTCTCGTCTTCTAACATCTGCATAACTCTTCTGTCTACTCTGTGCAGTTTTCAGTCTTTGCTGTATCAGTTTTATCTTTTCAGTTGTTTCATACACAATCTCGGGCCCAAGTAACGGCCCATCTCCAACTTCTGCCCAGCAAATTGGAGATCTACATTTTCTGCCATACAATGCCTTGAAAGACGCCATACCAATACTCGAATGGTAGCTGTTGTTGTAGGCGAATTCAGCTAATGGCAAATGACTTTCCCAGTTTCCCCGAAAATCAAGGACACACATTCTCAGTAGATCCTCTAAAGTCTGGATGGTCCTTTCTGACTGTCCATCTGTCTGAGGATGATAGGCACTACTCAGCCTCAATTCAGTACCCAATGCAGTCTGTAGGCTCTGCCAGAACCTTGATGTAAACTTCGAATCCCTGTCAGAAACAATAGATACAGGCACTCCATGCAGTCTAACAATTTCATCAATATAGATAACAGCCAATCTGTCTGCATTATAAATTGTCTTGACAGGTAGGAAGTGTGCAGACTTAGTCAGTCTATCAACAATAACCCAAATAGAGTCCATACCTTTCCTGGAGCGAGGTAATCCAACAATGAAATCCATCGTGATATGCTCCCATTTCCACTCTGGTATGGATAAGGGTTGCAGTAGGCCCGCGGGTCGTTGATGTTCCACTTTGACTTGTTGGCAATGAAGACACTTTGATACAAAATCGGCGATTTCTTTCTTCATTCCCGGCCACCAGAAATGCTGTTTCAAGTCTTGATACATTTTCGTATTCCCCGGGTGAATCGAAAACTTCGACTTGTGGCTTTCATGCAGAACTCTTCTTTTCAGTTCAGTGTCATTTGGTACACACAGTCTTTCTTGAAATTTCAGTACATTGTTGTCAAATTTGAATCCTGGTTTCGGTTTAGAATCTCTTTCTTCAATAACCTTTTTCAAGAAATCATCCAGTTGTTGCTTCTCCTTAATTTCTTCAATCAAGGTTGGTTGAGCAGTAATGGCAGCTATTGTTCCACCTTGTTCTCTCAAAACAATTTCAATTTCAGACTTTTCCAGATCATGAAGCAATTCTTTCTGCCCGGTGAGCAAACAAGCTAAGTTGGCAATTGACTTTCGGCTCAATGCATCGGCAACGGTGTTGGCTTTTCCCGGATGGTACAAAATCTGTAGGTCATAATCTTTAATCAGTTCTAGCCATCTCCGCTGTCTCATATTCAGTTCTTTCTGAGTGAAAAAGTATTTCAGGCTCTTGTGGTCAGTATACACTTCACATGTTGCTCCATACAAATAGTGACGCCAAATTTTCAGTGCAAACACTACTGCAGCAAGTTCAAGATCATGGGTTGGGTAATTCTTTTCATGCGGTCTCAACTGTCGGGAAGCATAAGCAATAACTCTCCCATTCTGCATTAAAACACATCCCAAACCCTTATGAGAAGCATCACTAAAAATAGTATAACCATCCGTACCTGTAGGCAAGGTAAGAATTGGTGCAGTCACGAGTCTAGTTTTCAATTCTTGAAATGCTGATTCCCTTTGGTCAGTCCAGTCAAATGGTATCCCTTTCTGTGTCAACTGAGTCAGTGGTAAGGCAATTTTGGAGAAGTCTTTGACAAATCTTCTGTAATACCCGGCTAGTCCCAAAAAGCTTCGGACTTCAGTCACATTTGTTGGTCTAGGCCAGTTCACTACAGCTTCAATTTTCTGTGGATCAACAGAAATTCCATCTTTGCTAACAACATGCCCCAAAAACATTACATGATCAAGCCAAAATTCACATTTAGACAGTTTAGCATACAGTTTCTGTTCCCTTAAGGTTTGTAGGGCAAGTCTCAGATGCTGTTCATGTTCTTCTACAGTCTTAGAATATATCAATATGTCATCAATGAATACCATAATAAAATCATCAAGGTATGGTTTAAACTACTGAACTGCTTTCTGCCCATCTTGTCGGGCATCTTTCTTGGCCAATGGAATCGGTGTATCTTGTAATAGGAACGATGGCTGCATGACGTTATTCTGCATCATGAAATTGACGACCGTTTGCAGGTCCGCCAATTTGTTCGACATTCCCTTTACCTCATTGTCCCTCCGTAGGCATCTATCCTTCCATACCTGAAGGTCCTCCTTGTTGTAATACCCGCTTTGGTCCGTTTTCTTTGGTACGTCGCCTTCCTGGCCGAAGTTCTTTCCTCTGTGATTCTTATCACGAGTCTTTTCGTTACAGTTGTCTTCTTCGACGTCAAGGTTAACAGGTTTCCCACTCCCAGTAGGAGTGTCATCTCCAATCTTCTCTTTCTGTCCGTCGTTGGCCATCTATTCTTCTTTCTTTCCCACAGATGGCGCCAAATTGTGTGAGTGAATTTCTGACTACACTGCCAACTTAGTATTCAACTGGAGAGCACTGGTGGAATAGATGACGCCTAAATGACCTACAATAGAAAGAAGAGATTCCGACGATGGTTCGTCCACCCGGGGGTACTCCGATGATCAAGTCAGTTTATCTCTCAAAGATAGCAAAAGTACTTCACTCACTATTCAGAATATAAATTGCATACCTTAGACCCATGGGGGTGCCTCTCTTTTATAGCCAATACAATCCTAGTCCCAATAGAAGCCTAGCTCTAGTGGACTTAGGATTACCGCTAATCTTGGACTCCCAGTAGGATTGTGTTAAACTATCTAAGAGTCTTATCTTTACCCAAACTAAAGTCTTCTCTCATTTTAAGACTCTTGTTCCTTATCTGCTTATCCCGGATTTTGGTATTCTCGCAGATAACCTCGGCCTAACCGAGATAACCTCGGTGTCATGTCTAGGACACGTGGCACCTCGGCTGACACTTCGGTGCCACCTCGGCCATGTGCTGTCACTCAAAAATTATGTCCCCACACAAACCAAGCCTTAAGTTTTATCAAATAGGATCAGCTACATGAATTCTTCTTCTTTATGCGGCTCTATCAAAAGCCATTTCGTTAAACAAATTAAGTAGATCCATATGTATATTTACAACACTAGCCAACGTTAATTTAGGCCTATTCGGTCCCCTAACACTTCCATCTACCGTCATTGTTACTTGTGTATATAATATATATTTAATAATCTAAATTACTTCAATATCATGTACTGACTAATAATTTATATGTATATTTAATATTTTTATATATCGATATATATTTAATTCGGGTTTCAGGTTGTTTGATATCTTTATCCAAATCCACCTAAATTTAATTTGTGCTCAAGCTGATATAAAATTCAAAAGGGTAAACTACACTTTGCCCTCCTAAAGTTTCATCCATTTCTTACTTTGGTCCTTTAAGTTAATTTTTTTTCACTTTGGCTCTTCATGTTTGCAATCATTCCCACTTTGACCCTTTAAGTTTGATTTTTCTCACTTTGGCCTTTCATATTTGCAATCCTTCCCACTTTACCCCTAAACTAACTTCCATAAAAAAAACTAACAAAATCTGTCACATCACCAACACACCAGCTCCACATGTAATATAAAATATTCACTAAAGATGCAAAAAAATGAAAAATAGAAAACAAAAAAAAAAAATTTAGTCTTTAGTGATTTTTTTTTCATATTTATTCATAAAAATTATTACATTATATAAAAACAAATTTAACTAAAAAAAGGAAAAAGTTCACTAAAGACGAAAAAAAATGATAGTAAACTTTTCATTTCAAAATTGACAATACAGGTGTTTGAGTCAGTATATTTTCATTTTTTTTTCCTCTTTTGTAATTTTTTTTCTTTTTTTAGTTAAATTTATTTTTATTTTTTTAGGTACATCTAATCTAGATGCATCTATAATGTAATAATGTTTATGAATAAATTTGAAGAAAAAAAAAAGTTCATTAATGACTAAAAAAAAATCCAATTTTTTTGCTTTCTATTTTTCATTTTTTGCATCTTTAGTGAATTTTTTACATTACATATAGAGCTGGTGTGTGATGTGGCAGATTTTGTTAGTTTTTTGGATGAAAGTTAGTTTAGAAGTAAAGTAAGAAGGATTGCTAACATGAAGGACCAAAGTGGAAAGGATTGCAAATATAAAGGGCTAAAGTGGGAAAAATCAAACTTAAAGAGTCAAAGTGAGAATGATTGCAAATATGAAGGACCAAAGTGAAAAAAATCAAACTTAAAGAGCCAAAGTGAGAAATGAGTAAAATTTTAAGAGGACAAAGTGTAATTTATCCAAATTCAAAAATATATTGTTCAAACACTAAAAAAAGTCAACCTAATATGGTGCCATATCACTTATAAAATTATAAATTAACCATATTATTCTCATTACCCTAGTCAAAAGACATACACACAAGTGTATTTTAGTAATTTTACTTGTTAACTTATATTCAACTTGTCAAATATTTTTTTTACTCAAATAAACTGACTCTTGACTTTTTAAAAATAAGCTAAAAATTGACTTTTTTTTTTTCTTTCTCTTTAAAAGTGATTTTTTAGATGGCTAATATTTAATTCTATCAAAATTGATAGTATAATAATCATTTCACCAAATGAGGATCATCTGAAGTGATTTTTATTATAGTGATCGTAGAATGAATTGTTGGATGATTGATATTTAACTTTATGAAAATTGAGAGTATAATATTCATTTTACCTTTCAACTCTCAATTCCTAACCTTATTACTCTACAACCCATCTATGGAAAAATAATTTTAGAAGATCTTGACTCCGCCTTTAATTGGGCTGTTTATTTTCGAAGTGGATTGGGTGAGATTATTAGTAGAGCGATAATTGTTTTAGATATGACTTATAAAAACATCTCCAACCTAACATTCTTAATTAGAGATAAAAAATATATATATTTTTTATTCAAAAAATGAATATAGAGTATCTCATTATTTACCCAAACTCTAACCACAAATCATCATTGTATTCTCTAAAGATTTTCCTTCAAAATATGTTCACTGAATAATTTTTGTTCATTAATAAATATTTAATTTTCAGTTTTTTTGTTAAATATATTTAATATTATACGCATTTTGAAGTATGATTTCACCCTTTTTAATGATAGCAATTTTATAAAAATTAAATTTACATATTAAAAGTTATTTGTAATATAATCAAAAATATAAAACAAATAGTGTTTTAGAGGTGCTTCTCTTATTTTCATCCTCCCTCCAAATATAGAAGATCAACCTATCCTCTTCCCAAATGGAGATGGATTTAGGCTTATTTTGGGATGTTGTTGTTGTTGTTGTTTTTTTTTTTTTTTTTGGCTTATTAGCTCTTTTTTTTTAAAAAAAATGCAAAAAAAATTTTTTTTTAAAAAAAATGAAGAAATGGAAGATGGGTTGGAGATGCTCTAAGCTGGTTTTTTTACTTATTACAAAAAAATATGTAGAAAAGTAAAGAAGTAATATGACTTAAATAAGCCAATAAGCAACTTATAAGTCAAGGAAATCGTTAGTGAGGGGATTAAGAAAAATAGTTTTTTCTTAATAACCATCGGACTAGTAAGAATTCATATTTGTTTTGTCATTCTATAATGAGAAAATTATATGAAGCTCCAGAAATATCTTTGGTGTTTTTGATATATTTTTATATTAAAAATTATATTTTGGTACTATATTATTTTAATATATTACTTTATGTTGATATATATTTTTTTGGTATAAATATATTATACTATTTTATTTTAATATTAGAAATTATTTTTATATTAAACTATTTTTATAAAATGTGGACAAAATAGTATTACTACCTCCAATTTAATGCGATTAGATATCACCTCTCTCATAAGATTGTTAATCCCCTCATTGGACTGCTTTTATAGTCTCAGGAAACTCATAATCATATGGCCACTTTGTAAAATAAACATGATTTTGTGAACCTTACCTCACTAGTAGTCAAATTTCATCCGCCAACTCTAGAAACAAACAGGGTCTCAAAGCCTAATTTTATCACTCTACCATCATTTTAAGGAAAATCACTCTGAAGAATCATGATTCTTCGACGTAATGTCATTTAAGATCAATTCGTCATCTAAATAAATTTAATTTAAATATATTTTAAAATTTGTTAAATTATCAAATTAAGATTGAATAAATTACTATTTTGACTCAATAAATTTATCATCAAAATTTAATAAAATTACTATTTGAATAATTTGTGATGGCTTTGACATATGGTTACACCTAAATTCAATTGCAATTTTATGATCAAAATTGTTACAATTGAATCATGACAAACGAAATCAAAATTTAAGTAAAAATATGAGGCCAAAAATGGTAATTTACTCTTAGATATTTGTAAAAAGAAAATTTTATTTGTACAACACAGAAATCATTTAGATATAAATTTCTAGATAAAAGTCAAATATTGAGATATAAATTTTCTAATAAAATAAATTAGTCAAATATACAGTTCATTCAACTTTTTGTCCGAATAACTATTTTTTATTCCCAAACAACTATTAAAATATAGAGATTGATATAATTTGACATGACTTTTTTCATCTTATAAAAAATAAAAATAAAAAGTCAAAATACTAAAAAATCACCAAAGGGGGGGAGGGGGAGGGGGAGGGGGGTTTAATTAAAAAAATCCAGAGTTTCGCGTGTTTTTCAATTTAAATCTCAAAATTTCAATTTCAACAAATTAAACCCTAGAGTTTCATCAGTGTTTCAATCTGGACCCTCCGTCCATCTCCGTCATATTAAACTAACGAAAATCTGGGTAGAATTTCATATTCAAACACTTGTATCTCTTTCATTATAATTTCGTTTCGCCTCATTTTTTTATCGTTAGATTCAGCTCATGGCTTAATTTTCATTTCACTCACTACAACAGAAAAGGATTTTTATGGCGCCAAATGCACGCCGTGGATACAATTCTACGACACGCAAGGTAACTTCATATTATAACCAGTCATGGAAAGTCATTCACTTTCAACGATATGTCATAGCATGCCATTAAAACTTTTAACAGCGCATTTTATACGTCATGTTTAATTTTTCTACGACTACTTTTGTACGTCGTTAATTCAAGAGACAAACCACGACACTCATTGCTAGTCGTTGAATATTTAATACCATGGCCTGTTTTGCCTACCGTAGATAGCCCAAGTTTCACAGCATTTTTTGCATGTTGTGAAGTATGTATATATATATATATATTTTTTAAATTTAGCAGGTTTTATTTCACCTGTTTTGTACAATCTAAGAAAACATTACAAAAACATATATATATATATCAATCAACCACTAAAATATTGTTTCAAACATTCAAAAAAAAAAAACTATCTATAAATTTTGAACATCCAAAAACCATCTATATATTCCAAACCATCAAAAAACTATATTTCTAGACATCAAAAACTATCCTTAAGTTCAAAACCGTCCAAAACGTTCAAAATGATCCAAAAAAAATCCTTAAGTTCTAAACCATCCAAAAATTATCCTTAGATTCAAAACTGCTACTGAGTGGCCTTTTGTCTTATTACAAGCCATGTCGAAATATCATCCCCTCAAGGGGCATCCAAAGGAACAAAAAGGGGCTTAGCTCAACACCCACTTTGGAAAACCTGGTAGCTCGACTTGGAAGTCTCACAATCTGCGAGAATGAGTACAAGAAAGACATACTAACATGTCTAGAAGGATCAATTACTCCACAAAATGGAATAGTTGAGTACATTTCGTGTACTCATTCTCGCAAATTATGAGACTGACATTGAGTTTATCTTTTTAATCAAAGAAAAATGGAATTTTATACATCTCATGTACTGCTACATTGAGTTTAATGGTTAGAATACTACTTTTCCATCACATGACTTTCTAAAGTTTATCTTTTTGATCAAAAGATTAGGGCTAATTTTCTATTTCTAGTTAAGGTTTACTTTACATCACATGACTTTCTAAAGTTTTATCTTTTTAATGTCACATTCTAAATAAAGTGGCTTAGCCTTTTATACTAGTCCAATTAAAAAGTTAAAATTATGAATCATCAAGACCAAAAACAACAAGTGTAAAAAGGATCAATTACTCCACAAAATGGAATAGCTGTCCCAGCATGAGGACCTGCTAGTGATATGTAATTCTTTGCCTGTCTCAAACAGGAAAAAGAAGAGGCCACAAAATTAAGTTTCATATGTAGACCAAAAGTCAGTTCCATGCCAAGAAAATAAGGGGTGCCAGAAAAAAAGCAATAAATTGCAACAAAGATGAGGTAATTATTAGAATATGTATAAGAACTCTTCAATTCTGGAGGTGGGTGGGTTTTAAGTAATTGCTGAACCAGACATTTTTTAAAAAAATTGCAGGGTCGAATTATGGAGAAATTGAGTTAGTGCCTTAACCAAGCCAACTATACAAATTTTGTAAAGTTCTTGTTTATATTGTGGTTTGATTGGTTTCTCAACCAACAATTCTGAAATAATTTTAACAACATGGAAAAAATTATAATATACCTCCAGTATCCTTTCAATTTTTTTGATTCACATTTTTTCAAGTAAAAATATGGAAGTGGAACTTCTTTAACCTGATTACATACATGAGAGCCAACCTATTAGCTAGAGGTAGACCCTTACACCAAAGATACTTTCATCACTAAAATGGTCCGTTTTTTCAGTGCTTATTATCCAATATTTGTGATGGTAATGTTTGTGTAATCCAAGAATGTGATGTCATCCCCAGCATTACAACAAACCGATCAAAGTTTATCTTGTAACAATACCTCAAGTGTAACAATACCTCAACTAGATTTTGGATACCTTTCTCTGAAGCAAAAAAATAAAGAATAGAATTGGGAAGAGAACAGAGTTTGAAATGTTTTTTGGTAATTTGTTATTGTTAACACATAAACATCATGTAGATTTTCTATTATTTATAGTGAAATTAGCACAATTAATTTCATTATTTTAAATAACTTCACATTACATCACAAATATAATAAAATAAGTGGTGGGGAATACATGTTTGAACACATAAACTATCTATATTTCAGTTTAAATAGCTAAATGTTCACACGTGCATACACACACAGACACATATACAGAGAGACGGGGAGAGTGTGGGTGCGGAGGACAACATTTGATTAAAAAGTGAGAAATCATATTGAAAATGCATAGACAAGTAGCTTAACAATGATGAGAATAAAAAGGATTTGCAAATAAATATTGTGCCAAAGCTTTTAATGAGTTAGCCTTACTAGAGGTCCTCCATCACAAAACTCAACAACCCCTCGCCCGACCATATTTCCTTGGAAAATGTAACAATAGAGTAAAATGTTCACCAATATGTACAAATCAGCAAAATGAAAAGTACAACCCACTGCAATCCCTACCGTTTCATCAACCCTATACCACATCTTCCACACATGGGAGCACAACATTAACACGTTTAATGACCTGATTTATTTATATATAAAAATAAAATAAAAAATTGCATTCCAACTCTGATTTACAAAACACAAATCGAGTATCAACATTCCTACCCAAAACCCTCATTCACAATGAAACGCTATATTTATATAATTCCACTAATAATAATCATAATCATAAATATATACAAACATATCTTATGAATGACATACAAAAGGGGCATTAAAATATATATATATATATATTCAAGAAGATAACTCACCAAAAGTTTGAAGATTCAAAAGAGACAAACTTCAATGTGGATGTTGAGTGAGTAACAATGGCGATTTTGGAGCTAGAAACTGAATTAGGGCTAATGAATCAAAAAGAGTAGAGGAAAATGAGAGAGAAGATTATTTGAAATTTGTAATTAAGGAATGAGGGGTTTTAGGTGTAACACCTGCCTTCTTAATTAACTGTTACTTCTGTGGCTTGCCCTAATTATGTGTTTACATGTGACTTATATGCTTATATGTGTGTGTTAATTGTGTGCCATGTGCTGTTTGACTTAGTTTTGATTGACAGACATGTTAGTATGTGTCTGAATATCGGAAGGAAATTGAGTTTGGAGGACCAAGGGAAAACATAGGCATCAAGTCCGCCAAAAAATGAACGTTTATATATATACCCATATATACATCAATTGATGGCAAGGTTGTATGTCAAAACGTAAACAAAAGAGGGATTACATTCCCATCATTAACAGATACACAAAAATGAAAACCATTCATAACACATGATTGGATCCCAAAAGGGTGATCTCTGGGCCACCCAAAAGCCTTAGTACATGACTAATAAGAACTTCGCAGGGAGGCACAAAAGCTAGCTTGACAAAACTGATGCAAGGTCGACGCTATTACGTCCCTTCCTACACTGGATCACCTACATACATATACAAGAATGAGCTAGAGCTTATTAGTGAATAACAATAATGTAAAGAGGTTATGAATGATGTCCTTATAGTAAGTCAAATTGATTAATTATAACAGTAACAGAAAATCAGAATCATATACTTAACGGATACATATTTCATACAGAAAGCATAGTAGTTATACGTGGTACATCCAATAGCAGAACAGTACAAACGGTCATGAAGACCAGAAAAACAGAATCATATGCTTAACGGATACATATTTCATACAGAAAGCATAGTAGTTATACGTGGTACATCCAATAGTAGAACAGTATAGACGATCATGAAGACCGAACAGACGGTCATGAAAACTGAACAAATGTATATGATGGCCATCAATACAGTAAACAGAAGTTCCAAGAATTGGAACTGACAATGTATAGTATAACTCGTGCTTTGATACTACTTTGTCACGACCCAAACCCGCTCCTATAAGTTTAGCATTGTAACCGGCAAGTAATTCGAGATTACCAAAGGCCTTCTTGTACAAATCAAATTACCGGGGCTAGCGAAAGCTAATACAGAAGAAAATAAACGTCCAACGAGCAGTGAAGACTTAAATGAAACAAAATGAACGTTTATATATATATCCATATATACATCAATTGATGGCAAGATTGTATGTCAAAACATAAACAAAAGAGGGATTACATTCCCATCATTAACAGTTACACAAAAATGAAAACCATTCATGACACATGATTAAATCCCAAAAGGGTGATCTCCAAGCTACCCAAAAGCCTTAGTACATAAGTGATAGGAACCTCGCAGGGAGGCACAAAAGCAAGCTTGACAAAACTGATGCAAGGTCGACGCTACTATTTCTTTTTCACAAACAATACTAGAGCACCCCACAATGATGTACTAGGCTTGATAAACTTTTTGTCTATCAGCTCTTGCAATTGGGTTTTTAACTCCTTCAATTCAGTGGTTGACATTCAGTATGACGTTTTAGAAATTGGCTGTGCACCTGGGACTATCTCAATCATAAACTCAATTTCTCTGTCAATCAAATTTCCTAGAAAATCATCTGGAAAAACATTTGGGAAATCTCTAACTATAGGAATGCTATCCACATTGGGTTTAGCAACAGTTGGCATATTTAACACAGAGCATAAAAATCCCCGACAACCTTTATTAATCTACTTATTCGCTTTCATGGAAGAAATTAAGTATGGAGAAGGTACAACACCAACTCCAGTAAATGTAAATTCAGGTAATTCAGGTAGTCGGAACATAACTTGTTTAATCAAATAGTCAATAGTAGCACAATATTTTGATAACCAGTCCATCTCCAAGATTACGTCAAAATGAACGATATTTAAAGGCAACAAATCAACATATAAAATCATGTCCCCAATGGTAATCTCACATACAGGATACATATACACACAGGTCATAGACCCCCCAGTTGGAGATGATATAGCTAACAGATAATTCATTGGTTCTAAGGGTCTAGTTAATTTTGGAGCAAAAGCATAGGACACAAAGGAGTGCGTAGACCCCGAGTCAGTCAAAACATAAGCATATTGGGTACAGATAGGGAGTATGCTTGACACAACCGTCTCTGTATTCTGCACATCCCTCAGTACAAGCGCAAAAACCCTGCCTTGCTTCAAAGTTTCCTTCCCCGTAGTCGCTTTCGGATTAGACCTTGGTGTTGAAGCTGATGCGGCTAAACTTGTCATGGGTCGACTTGTGCTTTGGGACCCTAGTGGACAATCCTTAATCATATGGCCTATTTTCCCGCACCGAAAATATGCTCTAGAAATTCTGCGGCAAGCTCCTTTATGTTTTTTTCCACATTCCGGGCAGATGGGTGTATCATTCCCTTGGCTGGAGTTATTTAATGATCCTGTATTCTATCTCTTGTTCTATGAATTGTTTGAGTTATTCTTGCCCTTCTTAAAGTTGAATCCGTGTCTTTTATCCTTCCACTCAATCACCAGTGTCTTTGCTTAGTTTAATGCAGCAATATTCGCCTCAGCTATCAGGGCTCTATCCTGGACATCAACATATTGATGAATGGCGATCCAAGCCGAGACCAGACTTTACCTTGGACAAGAATGTGTTGAAATTCCAAGGAAAATTATGTGTGCCAATAATTCGAAATTGAAGAAGTGAGTTAAGCAAGAAGCTCACAGGTCAAAATTTACATCTATCCGAGGAATACAAAACTGTACCAAGACTTGAAGAAAAATTCCTAGTGGCTAGGAATGAAAAGGGAAATTGCTGAGTTTGTGTCCAAGTGTTTACAGTGCCAACAAGTCAAAGCGGAACATCAACGACTCGCGGGATTACTACAACCATTACCAATACTGGAATGAAAATGGGAACACATCACAATGGATTTCGTTGTTGGACTGCCTCGCTCTAATAGAGGTATGGATTCAATTTGGGTAATTGTTGACCGTTTGACAAAATCTGCTCATTTCTTACTTATCAAAACAATTTATAATGTGGATAAGTTAGCTACACTATATATCAATGAAATTGTGAGATTGCATGGAGTGCCTGTGCCAATTGTTTTTGATAGGGATCTGAAATTCACTTTGAGGTTCTGGCAAAGTTTACAAAATGCGTTAGGGACTGAATTGAGATTGAGCAGTGCATACCATCCACAAACAACTGGCTAATCAGAAAGGACAATATAGACGCTGGAAAATATGTTACATATGTGTGTACTGAACTTTCAAGGAAATTGAGAGACTCATATGTCTTTAGTTGAATTTGCATATAACAACTTTCATTCAAGCATTGGCGTGGCACCATACGAGGCTTTATATGACAGAAAATGTCGATCACTGATTTGTTGGGCTGAGGTTGGAGATAAACCTTTGTTGGGACCCGAAATTGTACAAGAAACAATAGAAACTCATTCTTGGATATATGTTTGTAGGTAACCCAGTGTAGGAGGGGACGTAGTAGCGTCGACTTTGCATCAATTTTGTCAAGCTAGCTTTTGTGCCTCCCTGCGAGGTTCTTATCAGTCATGTGCTAAGGCTTTTAGGTGGCCCAAAGATCACCCTTTTGGGATTCAATCATGTGTCATGAATGGTTTTCCCTCTTTTGTTTATATATATAAATGTTCATTTTGTTTCATTTAAGTTTTCACAGCTCGTTGGACTTTTATTTTCTTCTATATTAGCTTCTACTAGCCCCGATAATTTGATTTGTACAAGAAGGCCTTTGGTAATCTCGGATTACTGGCTGATTACGATGCTAAACCTATAGGGACAGGTTTGAGTTGTGACATTAGGGTTTCCCGCTCTTCGCCATTCACCCAAATCAAACCTAAAAATCAATTCTACGATCTTGCTGTGTCAAACAAGGGTTTGATTCAACTGATTTGGAATCATCAGACTTTTCATCATCAAAGAGAAAGAGAGAGATTGAAACCTTTTCCCATTGGAACCAATTTTTAAACCCTTTCTCTTCTTCCCCTCTTCTCAGTTTTGCTAGAACAATTTTCTATGCTCCTTTGTGATTAGAGCCCATTATAAGCGAAAGAGTCAGCATTTTAATAAATAAAAAAAATTCTATTCATCATGTTTGTTTCCAATTTTTTGAAAACATTTTTTAGAAAATTCTACTTTTTTGTTTTTCATATTTTTTTTGTTTTTACTGAATTTTTTTAATATTTTAAGAAATTGTTTTAATTTTTAGACACACCTAACATAAATACAATTAAAAAGTATAATTTTCGTGGAAAAAAATCACTAAATACCAAAAATACAAAAAAAAAAAAAAAAAACGAAAATTCAATATATTTTTCCTATTTTTGTGTATTTATTAATTTTTTAAAATATTTTTTCACAAATAGTTTACTTTTTACATACATCTTAAGTAAAGTGCATCTAAAAAAGTTTAAAAAAATTCTTAAAATTTTAAAAATATTCACTAAAAACAAAAAAAAAAAACTCAATTTTTAGAAAATTGAATTTAAAAAACTGAAACCAAATAAACAAAAAAAAATTTTTTTTGTTGGTAATTGGCGCTAAATTATTTTATTTTGGCGCCTATTTTTTTCGATCATACCATTCACGACATAAATTGCATGCCGTGAAAAGTGACATGCTTAACGGCTGACTTTTTGTGCGCCGTGGAAAGTGCAATTTTTAACGGTTGACTTTTTGTGTACCGTGAAATGTTCAATATTTTTAACAGTTGGCGTACGCGTGTCGTGTATGGTTAATGTATTAATGGCATGCTATATGCACGTCATAGAAAGTTTTATTATTTATGGCTAACATTCCAAGTTGTAAAAAAATCATCGTTATTAGCATCCACAACGTACGCAATAGACACGTCGTGGTTGGGAAATTATTTACAACATGCAAAAAAAGCAAGTCGTAAAAGTGAAAAACCATGGCTTGCATTTATTGTATGCCGTTGATGTGAAGCCGTAAAAACCCAATTTTGTTGTAGGGACTCTTCATAAGTCTTATTCCACATCTTTTTACTTACCGTCGGAGCTCCGAAAATTGGCTAAAAATAAGATTTTTTTCCTCTTCAGACAAAAATTTCATATTCAAACACTTATATCTCTCTCGTTGTAACTCCATTTCGCCTTATTTTTGTGTCGTTGGATTCAACTCATGGCCTAGTTTTCATATCATTCTTCATAAGCGTTGTTTCACATATTTTTACTTGCCATCGGAACTCCGAAAGTTAGCCAAAAATAAGATTTTTCTCTCTTTGGCAAAATTTTCAAATTCAAATCCACATATTCAAACACTTGTATCTCCCTTATCGTAACTCCGTTTCACCTCATTTTTGTGTTATTAGATTCGACTAATGGCCTAATTTTTATTCCACCCCTCATATGCCTTGTTTCACCTCTTTTTATATGCCGATGGAATTTCGAAAGTTGGCCAAAAATAAGATTTCTCTCTCTCTCTCTCTCTCTCTCTCTCTCTCTCTCTCTCTCTCTCTCTCCTGTGCTACTATCGCAACATTATTCTACCATTACCACCACCACCTCATCTTGTAGATAATTATGTGTAACAGTAGTAGCAGCAAGCTAGGATGAGTCGCAAATGAGGAGGAAGAAGATAAAAAAAAGAAAAAAGAGCTTATTTTTTGGCCAAATTTCAGAGATTTGACGACATGTAAAAAGAGGTGAAACAAGGCATATGAGAGATGGAATGGAAATTAGGCCATAAGGTAAATCTAACGACACAAAAATGAGGCGAAACGAAATTACGACGAAGGAGATACAAGTGTTTGAACATGTGGGTTTGAATATGAAAATTTTGCCCAAAGAGAGAAAAATCTTGGTTGCGTTTGGTAGAGTTTTATAAATATGATTTGAGAGTATGAGTTGTATTTTGAGTTTGTGAGTTTTAGAATTATTATTTAAGTGTGAAAAATTTGTTTGGTGACGAGTTTTGAAAAAAGTTTTGAATTGAGTGGGGAATTTTTGATGTGACATATGATGTTTGATACAAAAACTTACAACTCATAACCAAACATACAACTCAAAATTCTATTAAAACACATAAGAAAAAATTTTAAAAATCGAAAAATATTTTTTTTGAATATATAAAAATTAACCTATGTAAATTGTAATAAAAAAAATAAATAAAAAAAAATTGCACTGTTCCGGTCAACCGGTGGGACGACCGGTTAGGCGAAATTTGAAAAAAAAAATTTCGAAAACCGCGCTTGAGACAGTGTTTTTTGCAAAGTTTTGGAAACGTGTTTTGAGAACTGTAACCAAACATGATACTTGAATGAAGATGTAAAATCATGATTGCAAAACACAACCAACACAGCACTTATTTTTAGCCAACTTTCGGAACTTCGACGGCAAGTAAAAAAAGATGTACGGCAAGTAAAAAGATGTGGAACAAGGCGTATGAAGAGTGGAATGAAAACTAAACCATGAGGTGAATCCAAAGATAAAAAAATGAGAAACGGAATTATGATGATGGAGATACAAGTGTTTAAACATGTGAGTTTGAATTTGAAATTATGTCCAGGTTTTCGTTAGTTTAATATGACAGAAATGGACGAAGGAGCCAAATTAAAACATGGATGAAACTCTAGAGTTTAATTTGTTAAAATTTAAATTGTGAGGTTTAAATTGAAAAACATGCAAAATTCTAAGATGTTTTTTGTAATTAACCCAAAAGAAAACCTCTTCCAATTTCCAAACAACACCTAAGAATTAAATTTCATTGTGTATGTACGTCAAGCATCAATTGATATGCGAGACCTTTCCAATTAGAACAAATATTAGTATCTGAACCCATGTGATTAGGGCCGCAAACGAGTCGAGCCGAGCCGAGTTTTGCTGGGCTCGAGCTCGGCTCGTTAAGTTATCGAGCTCGTTTATTGAGCTCGAGCTCGGCTCGATAAGGGACTGGGTTCGAGTTCGGCTCGGCTCAGCTCGTTAATTTTTATCGAACTCGAGCTCGGCTCGGCTCGATAAATTTTTTTTAATATTATTTATATTATTTAATATATAAAAAATGCATTTATATTATTATTTATATATATATTTATATATTTTTAATATATAAATAATGTATTTATATATATTTATATATTATTTAATATATAAATAATATATTTATTATATAATTTAATTAAAGATAAACGAGCCGAGCCGAACACATGCGAGCTCAAGCTCGGGCTTGTTAACGAAACGAGCCCAATAATCGAGCTCGAGCTCGGCTCGTTTACTAAACGAGCCGAGCCGAGCCCTTACCTAGCCGAGCCGAGCCTGTTCACGAACAGCTCGGTTCATTTGCAGCCCTACATGCGACACACGAACTAAATAATAATTAAAAATAATTTTAAAATTAAATAACATAAAATTTTTTGAGGGATGCACCAATAAATCCTAAATTAATAACTTATACACTATTTAGTCCTAAAAGTTTTCTTATAAACTGAAAGGTCCCATTACAATGTTTCAAACATCAGATTAATGTTTCAAACATTAGATTTCAAACATCTAATGTTCATCAGATTTCAATAAATTTTGAAATTTAGAATGAAACATCAGATTCATTTACATCATGAACATTATGATGATGTATAAAATGGGACTAAATGGAGTATAAGAAAACTTTTAGGACTAAATGGTTCAACTTTCCAGAAACTAGAATTTATGGGTAAATTTTCCTAAAATTTTATTTAAAAAGTATGGAAAAATAATTTAGAATGAATTAAACTTTAACAATTTTATTAGAATATATGTATTGTAGTTGTCAGGTCATTAATTGTATATACAATAAGAAATATATGTCATAATTTAATTAGTAAAAATAAAAAATAAATTAAAATATATATATATTTATGATAAAATAAAAATAAATATCATTTTATAAATTTTTTAATTTTAGCTTATTCTATTCTATGTTAAAATTTGTCATAAAACTGAAATATACCTTTTAAAAATAAAACAATATATATTTTTTTAATAAAATCGGTCAAAAGACCAATTTATTTACACAAAAAATAATTAATTAAAACTTTTAAATCTTATTTTATTTTAAAATTTAAACTGTCTTCAATTGAAACATATACACAACACTAAAATATTAAAGGGAGATTTGGTCAAAACCGCCTCATAATAAAACTTTAATGCATTAAGGATAACAAATTTTTCTTAAAAAGTCCAACACATACCATTATTACCAAAATATTAAACTTTAAAATGATGTAATTTTTTATTTAGATGTCGGTTTTAATAAAATTGGTATTTTTAGAATTCTCTTATTAAAATCTATGAAATAAAATCCATATTAATTATGAAATTCTTTATAAAAAATTATTACCGTTGAAATTGATCTAAACAGTAACATATTATTCTGTTTGATAGTAACATGTTACTCTGGCAATATTGTCCAAGAAAAAAAGAGAGGATATTTTACTTTATCCATACTCAATTATGCGCCTCCTCCTGAAAGAATTTATCTGAAACAAAATAAATTGGACTATCTTTTTTACCAAACAATGGTCTAATAGAGGGGTTTTGGATAAATTTTTCCAATAGAGCATAAGTGTCCTTATATGAGTAAAACAACTCACTTTTTCTTTCTTTTCTTGATATGGGATAATGTAAAATAAAAATTAACAATTGTTCAGGCTGAAAGTTTATTTTGAATCAAACAATATCAGTCATTTAATCTTTAATTAGGTAAATCTTTAATTTTTTTCGAATCAAACAAATCTAACCAATATATTTTTATAAAACCTCTAAAATCGCTATTAAATTAATTAAATCAGTCAAATCGTAAACGGTTCAGCCTAATCGGTTAAATCAAAAGACTAATCAACTTATACAATAAATAATTGATAAATTAAAAAATTTAAATGTTATTTTAATTTTAAAATTTAAATTGTCTTCAATTGAAGTATGTACAACACTACAATATTATACGAGCATAAAGTTTACTTTGTATAAATGAAACAACTGATTTTTTCTTTCTTTTTCTGATGTGAGATTATAAAATAAAAGTTAACAATTGTTTAGGCGGAAAGTTTATTTCTAATCAAGCAATTTTAATCATTTAATCTTTAATCAAATCAATCTTTAATTTATTTCAAATTAAACAAATCTAACTAATATATTTTGATAAAATCACGGTTAAACCAACAAATCAAACTAATCGACTAAGTCAAAAAACCAATCAACTTACATAAAAATTAATTAATTAAAACTTTCAAATTTTATTTTAAAATTTAAACTGTACTAAAACGTGCACAATACTGCAATATTATATGGGAGTATAAGATTCACTTTATATAACTGAAACAGCTCACTTTTTCCTTTTTTTCCTGATATGGATTATAAAATAAATCATAGATTAATTAGAGTTTTTTTTTTAAAAAAAAAATTTAAACTATCTTGAACTGAACTATGCACAACACTATAATATTAAACATGAATATAAGATTCACTTTATATATGTGAAACAACTCATTTTTTATTTCTTCTCCCCCAATGTAGGATTATAAAATAAATCATATTTTATATGATTAAATGTAAACTAGCCAATGGAGATTTTTTTTAATTATTTAAAATTAAAAAAATCAGTATGAGAAATTACGGTTTAACCGGCGAATCAGTCAAACCAAAAACGGTTTAGTCTAATCGGTTAGGCCAAAAGACCAATCAACTTATACAAAATTTAATTAATTAAAATTTTTAAATGTTTTTTTTAATTTTAAAATTTAAGTTATGTTGAATTGAAGCATGCATAACACTATAATATTAAATGGGAGCATAAAATTCACTTTATATAAGTGAAACAACTCACTTTTTTCTTCTTTTTTCAATGTGCGATTACAAAATAAAAGTTGACAATTATTTGGGTAGGAAATTTATTTCTAATCAAGCAATCTTAATTCAATCTTTAATCAGATCAATCTTTAATTTATTTCGAATCAAACAAATCTAACCAATATATTTTGATAAAACTACTAAAATCGTGATTAAACCAACGAATTAGTCAAATCAAAAATGATTCAGTCTAATCGGCTAAGTGAAAATACTAACTTACACAAAAAATTAATTAATTAAAATTTTTAATTTTTTTTTAAATTTAAATTGTATTGAATTAAAATATGTATAAATCATAAACTAATTAGAATTTTATTTTTATATGGTTAAATAAAAATTTTCTTAATTATTTAAAACTAATATAAGATATTGAAACTCTCACAAAACTACTCACTAAAATTCTCATTTTATTTATATAATATATGGATAGATATGGTATTCCAACATTAAATAAAACTGTACACAAGGCCTTACCCTCTCCCCCCACAGAGCTTCACTTTCAATTTTTTTTAGCGTCCCAAATCTTGAAGCTAATAATGCCTTAACAGTCAGTTTACATGCTAAACATTAATGCCAAACAAACCCCAACCTCGCATCTTCAAGAAAACCACAGAGAAAATGATAGAACTCAACATTACACAAATTAAAATTGACTGTATTCTTTCTTTAAAATGTACCCACATTTAAAATAAAATAAAATAAAAAAAGAAGAGAAAATCGTTTCCTAATTTTAGAAATGAGAACTTGATTTGGAAGCATTCAAGTAGGTTGTTGTGGAGTGTGAAAAAGGCAAAATTGATTATAATCTCTGTTTCATCTTCGATCCTTTTCTTACACAGATTGTTGATTCCATATTTTTAAGGAGTTTCATTTATCAACCATGTGTGCAGCATGTTCGAAGGATCGGCTAGTGTTTTTGACAACCATGTCTGCCCATATCTCTCTCTCTTCTCTTCTGTTTCTCTTTCTTTCTCTCTCTCTCCTACAACAAAACAAAAGCCACAGTTTGCACTAACCTAAGAATCATGGAACCAATGCCTCTCAGACTTGTTGTATCTCTTCTATCCTCCTAATCGCTTCCTTCATTTCAATCCGTTGATCGAGATTGCTTTCTGTACAAGCAGCTGCAACCTGGATGAGTTTTTCCATCTCAGCAAGAGAAGTCGCAGCGGCGCTCGCAATCTCCGGATCAATCAACTCGTTCTCTCTTCTCTCAGAAACCGCTGACCGGACCCACTGCACAACGTCGGTGCCACCCTTTTGGTTGTTGAGGTACTGGGAAGGGAATTTTCCGGTGAGGATTTCAAGGATTATGATTCCGAGGCAGTAAACATCACTTTTTCGGGTGACTTGTTGGTATAGAATTGCTTCTGGGGATTTATAAGCAAACATCGCTTGTACAGCTTGAGTGCTGTTGATTAGGGGATAGAAAGCGTAGTCGGAGAGAAGTGGCTCGTATGTGGAGTCGAGAAGAACATTGCTCGACTTTAGATTTCCATGGGGTAGCTCGTATGATGCGAATTCGTTATGGAGGAAACCCATTCCTCGGGAAACTCCCTTGATAATCTTAAGACGAACAGGCCAATTTAGCTCGGCATGCGAAATTCCGCGATCACCTGAAAAAAAACAACTACTATTATGCTCAAACAATGAGAAATGAAATTGGCAAAATTAGTTTTTGCATACCATGCAAGATATACAACAAGCTGCCTTTGGAAACATACTCAGACACCAACAGCTTCTCATCTTTCCTGTAATGGTAAGCCAATGGTGTCAAGATATTTGGGTGTTTTAGCCTTCCTAACCTCCTCATCTCTGTATCAAACGCATCCTTACTTATTTTATTCATCTCTCTCATTCTCTTCACCACCACCGACACTCCATTCGCCATCACTGCCTTGTATGCCGACCCCAAACCGCCACTCCCCAGCACCTCTGCTGCTGCCTTCATCAAATCTGCTAGCCCAAAAAAGCCCCGCTCCTCGTTCACCACCACCAGATCCCCCATGCCCTTCCCGTGACGTGACGAGCCTCTCCGAGTGGACCCACCGCCGCCACCTTTCTGGCTGAGGCTCGAGTCGACACTACTCCTTCGGTTCGAACTTCGAATGCGGACTTCCACAATCTCGTCTAGGTTTTCTTTCCCTAGCCGGTCAAACCGGTCTTCTCTTTGTTTGGACCGAAAGAATATTGTCAGCAAGAGCACGAAACCAATCAGGCCTATTACAACCCACCCCGTTGTGGACTTGTTCATAGGCGGTGGTGCTTCAACTTCGTCTTGTCCATTATCTACTGCCGCCTGCTTGGTGCATTCCTTGCCCACAGTCTTCCCGCATAGCCCGGGATTTCCCTTGAAGGTACCCGGGTCAAATCTCGACATACTGGCTGGGATTTCACCCTCTAGTTTGTTGTTCGACAAATCGAGCGAAATTAAAGAAGATTGTTCCATGGGAGGAATAAGACCGGAGAATTCATTCTTTTCTATGTGGAGTTCTATAAGGTGTGGTATTTGTCCGAATGACTCAGGTATTCTCCCGGTAAATTTGTTCCCGGAAAGCCACACTTTTTTCAAAGACCCCATTTTGGAGAAAAAATCAAAAGGAATTTCGCCCGAAAAGTTGTTGAAGGACAAGTAGAGACCCTTCAAAGCACCAATGCGATTGAACGGTGGCAATGGACCAGAGAAATGGTTGTTGATCAACGTGATAGTTCGAAGATTAGGCAGTTCAAGCAAGACATCAATGTCGATCTTTCCAGAGAGACCCATGGAGGTGAGATGGATACCGGTCGTGGTGTCGCCGTTACACACAAGGCCAATCCAGGGTTGTTTTTTGTTGCATGGGGAGGTGTTTGGTTGCCAAGAATCAAGAGCTTCTGTGTTGGAAAGAGATTTTTTGAGCCTGAGGAGGGCTTCGGATTCGGGGACGGAGAGAGAAAGGGAGGAGAGAAAGAGGAGGGAGAGAAGGAGTGAGGAAAGGAGGCGAACAGCGGCCATGGGTGGTAATCAGCCGGAGATCGAAGAGGTGACCTCCTGCAGGGAGAAGCGTGCCGCTGCCCGAAGAGATGGGAATTCTCTTGAATCTTTTTTTTGGCTTCTCGTTTTTTGTTTATTTTGGGGGGATTGGGATGGTGTGTCATGGTTGTCATGAGTTGGTGGGTGAAGGAATGGTGATGGAGCTGGCAACTCCATTTGAGAATTCCTAAGAATAGGTTTCAATTTTGGGGTTGGAATGGGGAGAGAGAACTCCATTGAAAAACATTGGTTGACCTTGTCACCATCAAATTCGGTATTTTTGGTATCTGCCTAACCTGTGATAGGATTATATCTATTTTCAAATCTTCATATCTCTCAATTTAAATGTAATTTTAATTGTAATACATGTTAGTTTCTAAATTTTCTTGACTTTGGTTGGAGCTGAAGTACTCAAAACACTGCCAAGATGAAAACCCACAAAATTAAGGAAATGAAAGCAATAAAAAAAATAAAATAAAATAAAAAATAATTAAATTACAATTTTGTTGTCTCCTTGGCTTCTTAATATGTACATTTGCTTTGCTCAAACAAGAGAAGGAGGGTTCATAGTTTGACATCACTGATTCACTGTGATGTGAATGCCTGTAAGAAATGGAAAAAACCAAAAAAGAAAAACAAAATTAATGTTGCAAGTTATCTATTTATGCTTTCTAAAGTGATGAGGAATTGGGAAACACTTTTGCCATTGGAAAGTTGTAAGACATCTAAATACTTTCCAATTTAAAGCTTCGCTTATTTTGATGGAAAGTACTTTTTGTGAAAAACTTTTCTTATATTTAGTTGTGATTTTAAAACTAATGGTGGTAGTGGTAATGGTGGCGACAACAGTAGGGTGATTTTGTTGGTCAAACTTTAATTTGAGAAATATTTTTTTAACCTTTGAGTAGTTGAAAACATTTTATATTAAAATAATTATGTTTTTTGTTGATCACAAAAAATATTTTTATTAATTTTCCTTTTTTTGTTGTACCGAACACTAAAAAATTGCAAAACAAACAGAGCAGACTAACTGAAAATCTATGATTAGACTTAGAAGTGATGCTCAAAAAATTCCAGATAAATAGGTTGGGCTTAAAAGTACTAAACAATGTATTGCCGTGTAGTATTTGTATTTAAAAGAATAATACTACGAACATATAACCAACCACTGAACAAGTATTAAATGGTTCGCAATTCCATTATACATGTTCAATGATTAATTCTGTGTCGGTAGAATATTTGATTTGTGAAATAGAACTTTCTCATATCAAAGGCGACGTACCGAAAAGATGTTGCAGTGGCCAGGATCAGCAATGTGAGCCATCAAGTTCTCAATGGGGCCTTGTCCAGTATAAATGGCTTGGAAACAAAAGCCCACAAAAGCTAGCATTGCAAGCCTCCCATTCTTGATCTCTTTAGTCCTCAACACCATCACTGGCTCAGGCGATCCTCTCCCCCACATAAACGGATCAAACCATAACCCCCCCGGGTACCCAACATCTGCCTTCGGTTTTTTCTTAGTTGGATAGGTAGGCTCGATGTCAACGCAACCCGGGTTGACCATATCGGCCCATCTCCGGCCTTCTACCCAGCCCATCAAGACAAGTTGCACCACAAATAGGGTTGTTGGGTCTGCAAAGTATTCTCTAGCACCGGCATCATACCATGAAAAGTTCTCAATGAATCCGAGGCTTTCAAGCCATTCTGGAATGAGAATCCCCGCGACAGCCAGCATTGCCCATCTAGCGTGCATTAGCTCTGCTTGTGCGAACCATGTGAGTAACTCCGGGTCAGACCCTGTAAAATTGATGTCTTAAGAGATCAAAGCGGAGCACCACAATGCTTAATGCAAGTAGCATGGTGCACAAGAACTATTTTAAATTGAACACTTGAACTATAGCAAAACAATAAATCTAAGAAAGATTCTAGATATATTACTCAAAAGAATCGACACAATAGGCCTACTCGATTGGAATTGAGAAATTTTTGTCACTATTGTTACAAATATACAATTCATTGAGATGAGTCAAGAACAGTACTCCACAATGGTAATATGTTGTTCTATAGTGACAGATTGTATGTGTAGATGTTTGGTTTGGCATAGCCCTGGGCCGTGAGAGATTTTCTTTGTTGGCTAGGTGCTATTTTTCCCCTCTTAAACCAGTGTTCACCTTGCAGGCGTGTTTAGAATTTCATTGTATATTTTTGATTTTATAACTAAAACAAAAAAATATGTTGCTCCAGTTGATAATTTAGAACAAATGCTTACCTAATCCAAGTGGGTCAAAGCCAAAATCTCCAGGAAGACTGCAACAAGCATTGAAAAAATAAATAAAAGGCCAAAAAAAAAAAATAATAATTAATGTTGACAGTGAAATGAAGACGTAATTAGTAGTATGATAGTATTATATGAATCGTGTCCTATTGTACTGTCAGCTCTCTGCAAATTCTGGTTTTGTGATCTTTTCTCTCTTTCTTTCTTTCTAATTTATTTATTTTTTGAAGAAATTACTTCAACTGTAATGTCTGAAGAAATAACACAATGCTCATTGAATCGCTAATCCAATTGCATTTTGGATTTCATAAACCATTTTTCAGTGAATTTGGTTCCAAGCATAACTCAAATTTCTTTGTGTTCTTCCAATGATTAGCAGAGCAAAGGGAAGAAAGAATGCAGGCTATGGAACAGAGAATAGCAAGGTAGTGTTTGGTTTGATAGAATAATTTTAAGCAGGAAAAATGAAAACTCTTTGACCTTCCAAATGGAATGTCCATTTTTCTAAATTGAAGAATGGCGATTCCATTTGAAATTTACATGACCATTCCATTTCAATTTCCGTTTCAGTGAACCAAATACTGTCTTAGTAGTTTACCTGCCGTCAAGCCACTCGGGAGGTGAACTACCAGGGAACCACAATGGCCTATCAGGAGGAAGTGGTTCACAAACACTTGACACCCCTCCTTTTGTTGCATTCACACTAGTTTTCCAAGCTAAACCTGTTGCAATCTTTCCTGGAGCTTTTCCAGGTATTTTCCTGGAAACCAAACACCAAGTCTAGAAATCAAAATCAAATCAATAAAAACATATATGTAGTTGTAACTTCCAAGCTATAAGCATCAAAGGTGAGTGAGATTGGTGACCTTATTGGGAGACTTGAGAAAGCAGTGGAAGCAATAGAAAGGGCCATGATTGAATGAACAGAGAGCTGTTGCTAATGCTGTAATTTTTTGGAAGAGGAGTGTTTGGTTACTGATTTTCGGAGGGTGGTGGCTCTGCCATAGCCAGAGAGCTTTTATCCATCTACAACAAGAAAGTGGAATCCTAATTCGGAATCCTATTGCATTGAAATGGGTCAATGGTGGATGATTTTGACACGTGTCTGGATATGGGTGTTGGATTATGAACTTTGAACCAGCTTTTAGGCCTGTGAGCAAGGCTAAATCCAGCCCATTCAAAGCTGTATACAATGGGCCTCTGTCAGGTAGAGTTGGCAAGTATTCCAGGTGATTGCGTGACTCCAAAATTTTTTTTAATTTTAAAGTCAAAAAAAAATGTTTTGATATTTACTCCTAATAATTTTTTTCAATGGGTTGTGATAAATAGACAGTAATCATTTTGTTTTAAGAATTGTTATATATTAGTTATTTTTTTCTATTTTATATTACAAGTACATAATGAAATATTATTTATTTTTTAATTTTTTTTAACAATTACTTTTAAATGGAAAACAATTAATTTTTTTTTTTAATATAAACAATAATGGCAAAAACTAACCCAGTCAATTTTGTATTGTTACACAGTTTTGAGTAGAACTCATTCTTAAATATTATTATTATGATAATCATGTATATAGTGTGCTTACTTGACAACATCCGTGTGCATATCCCTAACCCAACCTTACCCATCCCAGCCCTAAGTCTCAACTTTCACCAATTCACCTCAAATTAATTGGTGTTAAGGAAAAACTCAACTTGTGTTTCAATGAGGGGTCAATTAGAGACCCCAAGCTAAATATTAAAATAAGACCTTATCTCAATAGGCCTTTGAAAAATTAGGACATTCGACAATAAAGATTTTTTGATATTTTCTTGGTAGGCCTCACACGATAGGCTTAGCTTAATGATTGGCAGCAAAATCGACACACTATATGGGCAATATCGACATGGGCTGGCATGGTACTTTGCTACTACTATATGTCGATCATTCCACAGTTTTAACCCCACCTATCTCACCTCCACTGGTTTAGTTCTATTTTTATTTGCTAAAAGAACCAGTTGAACAACTCTTGGGTAGGTTGCATCTATTATTTCAAAATTTTAATTAAATATCTATATTATGTAGGGACGTTCGCGGTTCGATTGCGGTTAGGGAACCTCCAATCCGCCATCTGTCCGTCGAATTGGCCGATTTGAAAAATCAATCCACATCCATCCACTGGATTAATTGATGCAGATTGGTGGATTAGCGGATGAATACGAATCAGTTTGGCAGTTTAAACTTTTACAAATTTTAAACATAATACAACTACTTGTCAACAATTTTTTTTTGTGGAATAACAATCCAACTCAATATAACCAAGAGACTATCAAGTAAATTGTCAAATACCAATAATAAATACATATCAAAACTATTTTATTACTTTTTTTTTAATTCAAAAACTATTTAATTTGATTTTTTTTGAAAATAACAAAATTAAGCCTTATATTTTCCACATAAAAATACCAAATATCAACATTTGTCATTTGATAAAAGATTTTTAAATTGAAACACAATAGAACATCTAAACTCTTTTTTAATTGAAAATACAAACAGAATACCTAAATAAATTGAAAATACAAAGTCTTACAAATTAGTATATAGAGGAGTTACATGACTTCTTTTTTTCTTTTTCTTTTTTTTAATAAGTATGATTTTTACAAATAGAAAATGTTTGACACCTTTAAGAACTACCAGAATCTGACCTTTAATTATGTGATTATAACTGTCAATCTTTAATTTGTTTACAAATATGAGAAGAGAATTAATCAAATTATACATTTCAATCAACCACATATTCAAATTTTCTCTATTTCAAGATAATTCCAATTAAAAGCATCTCCAACACTAAACATTTTTTTTTATCAAATTAGAATTTGATAAAAAAAAAATTAAAAAGATGAAGCATTGGAGATAAGGAAAAAAAAAATTGAGATAAGAATGAAAGTATTTTAAAAAATTGATAAAAATTTAATGATAAAATTAAAATAATTCATATCATATCAAACTTTTTATTCAAATTTAAAATCAAATTAGATAAAAAAAAATTAAAAGAAAATGATGAAAGGTTGAAGATACTCTGAAATCATTTTATTCTTAAAAACTAGAAGGTTGGCACAAACTCCGTGTGCATATTATATTCATATTGTATTTTTAGTTATGAAATTGAATTCAAAAGAAATGTAACTTAAATTATTGGATTAATAATAGAAACACCATATCAATTATTGTTAAATATCACTGCACTTTACATTTAATAAAAAAATTTGTATATTTGTCTTAGTTATAACTTTTAAATTTCTATATATTTTATAACAAAAAGAGGTATATCATAGCTCATTGTAGCAACCCTAATTTTCTTAAGTCATTATTTATTATTATTATTATTATTATTATTATTATTACTTTATTTTATTTTTGACTTTATTAATTGTGTGGTTACATGAGAATTTAATGTGATATTTAATTAATTTAATGTGATATTTAATTATATATAATTAATTTAAATATTTATATTTATGTATATATATAAAAGGTGTTTTAAATATTGATAAAATATATATTATATTTATGTATATGTATTTGATAAGTGTAAAATTATATATAACTAGTTTGGGTGCCAGTGGTGAATTTGGCGCTATAATAGGAACTATGTAATTGAGTGTTAATATGATATTATAAGTATTTATAAAAAGCAGTACATTAGCATTAATAAAGAAATATTCTATAAAAAATCATTATGTCATTAAACATGTAACTCAATAGATGAGAAAATGAAAGTATAGTTAAGGTGAATTACTTTAAGATAAGATTAACATTTAACAACAGTTTTCAAAAGGCACAACATAGATAGGTAAAGTTTTATATTGAATCCATTTAAAGCCAAAAAGATGGATTCATGGAAGTGACATAACTGGAACTTAAGAAGAAACTACATGACAAAAGGAGATTAAGATCATGACAAAAGGAGATAAAGATCCTATGAGCTAGTGGAGTTCAACTATACAAGCCAACCATAGTTCATACTACATAGCAAAAGGTTGATTTTTTTTTTTTTTTTTTGGTTGCAGTTAGTCTAAGTTTTTTGTCATAGTTAACATGGTGATTTCTCACTTTGCATCTTCTGAAGTGACAAGCGGATTATCTGATTCTGCTGGATCTAGTGATGCACTTGATTGAGCTGGAAATAGTTCTTTACGTGCTTTCTTTGAAGCTGGTGGAGAGATTGTTCCTGAATTTGAGTCTTTGGGGTTTGGTGAAGCAATGATGCATTCTTTATGCACTGTATTGATGTTAAATTTGCACTGTGATAGGCCACCAAAATCATATTGATATGCAGACAACTCTAAAATGTGATTTTTTGTTGTAGAGAGCTTTTTCAGAATTTCCAGTGAAGTTTGTCCATCCTATTGAATTAAGAAAAACGTTATTGTAACGATTAGTAAATATTATGAAGTTGTAGAAAATGAAGAGTGTTGTAGAACTTACATCTGATGTGTTCTTCATCAATTCCTCAGCAGTGATTGAAAAAAGTTTTTCAGCATGAGAACAAAAAATGGTTGCTGTGATTTTGCCACTTTCATCAATTAAATCTACTTCAAATCTGCATCTGTTGTTATTGTGGAAGAAAAATTGTCGCACGAATAAGTGTGTGATTCAACATTGATGTATGATTTGGGATGTAAATTCCTCAGGCACAGTAGGTTGCTAACGGAAATGGTCATCTTTATGGTGTTTTCTAAATTACCTCCTTTTTCTTTTCAAATAGAAGGTATTGGAAATGTACTTTATAAATTCATTGACTTAAGCTAATGCACTCATCCCCAGAATTTCATTTTAGCTATGTTTAATCTATCTAGGATCTGGTACCATTTGATGTAGATCGGTGACATAGTAAATTTTGTCTGGTTTTTGTAGATAGTTTATTTGTTTTTAGAAAACAGTCAATGCAGTTTAGCGTTGAGTATTTTGACTTTCTAAGAAGAAATTGTAGGATAGTTATAGACCATAAGAGTTTGAACTAAACTAAAAACCTGAGGTTGAATTGTACTTATATGTTCTGGTGAAATTCCTATGGTCTATATACCCTTTTTTTTTTTTTAAGCTTTAATAATATAATAATAAACTTTTGGCAAATGGGAAGATAAATTGATAAGCATCTCTGCTGCTTATGGTTAGTTGGATTTTAGTTCAAGCTACTATGTTGTATCTCTTGTCATATTGAAAGGTTCTCTATTGCTGAGATTTTGTTTGTCATGTTTTGCCAGCCGTGTTTTTTATGTGGAATATTTTGCCAGGAGTGTCAGTTTAAAATTATTTTTCAGTTATTCTTTTAAGATTGTTTGTATTTAGGATTTAGGTAAGGATATGTGAAGGGAAAGGGAAAAAGTGAATGAATATAAGCTAATTTTTTTCTCATTTTTCCTTGAATTTTTCTTTTTGTTTGGAAATCCATTATGGAAATACCATCTAATTTCTTTTAGTTGTTTGTCATACAGAATATTTCCACAAATTACTCTAAGTTGTTTGTCAACAGTTTTTTTGTTTTTTGTTTTTTTGGTGTTAGCTAATTACTCTATTGTCAGGCTTTTTATATGGTCATGATTTTTTATTTTTCTTTAGTAATCATTCTTAGGTCATTATCTACCCTTTAAACTTTAGCATAATATAGTGTATATGAAATTAGACAAAATTATGAGTAAGGATTGAATAGTATGAAATTGAATAGATTTTATCGTAGAGATAATTGTCAATTATTACCTTGGTTGTAATTGCACTCATTGTTTGCAAAAGTTGCAAAGAAATAAGTCTTCTAGTTCTGTAGCGGTGCTTTTGTTGCAGTTTGGGCAGCATATATAGCAAAATTTCTGGTTTACATTCGTAACAGTGGCATAAGCATTGACCCAATATCTTGTAGTCTAGGAAGTTAAATTGAAAATTATAATTAATATGAATTTTAAATTAGGAATTATCGTCGTAAGGTAAAAAATGAACTCTTAAATTGTATTCAAATTAGGAATTTTTATTAGAGTATTGTTATTGTTTTTCATGAATTTTAATTTCTAACTTGAATACAATTAGGGTTGTTGTAAGGTAAAAAATGAATTCAATTTGATTGGTTTCTAATTGTTACTATTGTTATGAGTTTGATGAAATTACTATAATATGAAATATACCTGTCTAACAAATGTTGGAAGATTTTTTAGTTGAATTAGCTTGTCTGGAGTTGGTGGTGGAGACTATGTTGTTACGATTCATTGGACTTTCTGAAGAGGAATTTCTTTGATGGTATTACTATGGCTGATGCACCTGAATATCATAATTGTAAATTAACTATAAGTAAACCTGAATATTATATTTAACGAAAAAACAAAGAGTTCAATATTGTAAAATATTTTATTATAGTAGTAATTACCAAGCTTTCAATGAATTTTCTTCAGGAATTGGAGGGTCCAATATAAAAGTTGTGGATGATTTTGTTGATAATGTGACACCTATAAAATTGATTGTTAGGAGTTTGATAGTAGTATAATAATTATAGAAGTAAGAAATGTTGAAGAATATAGAAATTACCATTGTATGAGGACACCTTTAATCGCATGGCAATTATGATTGGGAAAGAAGTTGAGAGTTTCGAAAAAGCTACACCTTTATTCTTTGTGAATTCACCCCAAAGCGTTAGAGTTGTCGGCTTCAATCTGGAAAAAGTGAATTGTTAGATACAACAAGTTATTTGGTGAATACATAAACATTTAGCATTTGTCTACATAAGTATGGATTTCAAATGGAGACATTTGAAGTTAAAATGATAGGAAAATTTTGGAAGAAGATACAACATACTAATCATCAATAACAATGATTTCTTGTAATGGAGTCTCCTCATCTTTATGGTCTTTGAAATTTTTCTTCATCTGTATTGGTCCAACCTCTAGTATTGCTAGCAAGACATCTAAATTAAAAAATATATATATATAATTTAATTGTCAATAAAATTGTATTGTAATGTATTCAATTATTGAAGAAAATGAATATAATTAAATTTTACTTATATCTTTTGGTCATGTTGATGATTGTGTATCTGCTGTTGTTTCTGAGTGGACATTCGCTGATGTTGTTGAATCGATATTCTTCTCAAGTGTCGTTAGAGTAGTAAAGTTGAAGTTCAAGCTTCGTATAGTTAATTGATCATCTTTGATTTTTTCTATGGGAGTTCGTCCATGAATTGTCCATTGGTATTCATTCTCAACAATTTGATGTTGTTCTAGAATAGATCTGACTTGTGCATTTGATATTGCATAAGATGAAAAGATTTCAAGTGTTGTTTGAAGAACCTCTATGTCTGCACCAACGATTGTATCTTGTACTTTTGATCCCTACAATGTTTGAGTTTAATTATTACTATATAATTCTAGAGTTAGTAAGAAATAATTAATATGTAGTTATTAAAGACTCTAAATCATATTTGAATTGGAAAAAATAAGTAAAATATAGACTATTTATTAAGTTTTTTTTTTTTTAAAAAAAAAAAAGTAGAAATGAAAGAAGTAGAAGTGATATGATGGCAAAAAAAAAATACAAAAGAAGAATAGAAAAATCCAAAGGGAAAGTAGCTATTTGATATTTTTATATTTGCAATAGAGATTTTTTGCAAACATACCTTTGCATCAATTAACATCAGCTTTTGAAATAGTATTCCACTTGATCCAGTTCTTGGAAAGGATTTTTCAATAACCATCATGTTTGATGTCCATCGTTTTGTAGATGGATCGATATCTTTGATAGCTAACAATTGATCGTGCATGATTTCCTACATGCATAAAACATATATAGTTGAAGTAATAAATAAGAAGCAAAATAATGTCAAATGAGTAACATAAATATAATGTAGAAATTGCAAATATATGAATTGGACATACCAAAAAACATGCAAAAGATAAAAATCAATTGCATTGAGCTAAAGATAGAATCTCATGGTAGACAATGTTTTTTGTGGCATCGGGGAATTCATTGTTTGAATCTGATACATCTGTTAAAACTTTGACTTTGGTGGAAGTTGTAGCTCGAGATAATGCAACATACAATTGGTCATGTGAGAAAACTGGTTGTGGTAAATAAATGCCAACAGTATCTAGAGTTTGACCTTGAGCTTTATTAATTGTCATTGCAAAACATAGCCTGATTGGGAATTGACATCTGGTAAAATCAACTGGACACAATTTTTTATCTGATGGTTGCAAAGGTATTCGAGGTAAAAATACGAGATCTCCTTTTCGATCACCAACAGCAATTTGAGCGAGAATAACATGTTTTTCAAATTTGCGACAAATGAATCTTGTTCCATTACATAATCCCTTGGAAGGATTTATGTTGCGAAACATAATAATGGGGCAGTTTTCTTTAAGCAACAATTTGTGCGGTGGTAATCCTGGAGCAGATAAAGAGTTCAGAAAATCTTCATATTGGCTCTGCTGACTTTTATCAGTAGTCTCATCAATGCTGTTATACATGTGTTCATGTCTAGGGAATTCTTCCATCAATATTTCATTGATGTGATCTACATTGTCATTTTTTAGAGTCAAGATAGCTCGATTCATCATTGAAAGTGGATCTTTATTATAATCATTGAAATTTGGGAAGACAAAAATGATAAGCTCTTGAAGTGGATCAATGTTTTTATTGTAAGGAAAAAGCATTACTTTAGGGATTCTGATAGTTTCAGGAGATATCTGTTGTTTTGTACCATTTCTTACAGAAAGCAAAAAATTACTAAATGCTGGATCATGCTTAGCTCGCATATTTTTTGTCAATTTGATCTTCTCTAATGAATGTCAAATGTAAGACATAACAAGCGTAGTATTAATGCATTCATTTCTTGTGCTCTTTGGCACAACAGGTAACACTTGATGAAAGTCACCACTGAATACTACAACCTTTCCTCTAAATAGAAGATTGCTATCCATGACATCTTTTAACAATTTATCAAGTGCTTCAATACTTTGTCGTCTTGCCATCGATGCTTCATCCCATATTATAAGTGCAGCAAGTTTCAAAAGTTTTGCTAGGCCACTCTGTTTGCTGACATTACAACAAATTTTGCTTTTAACATCTATAGGAATTTTGAACCGTGAGTGCGCGGTGCGTCCATTAGGCAAAAGTGATGCAGCAACTCCTAAAGTTGCAGTTACGAGAGCAATCAATTTGTGCGTTCTTATTGTAGCTAAGATTGCTCGATATAGAAAGGTTTTCCCAATTCCACCAAGTCCATCAATAAAGAAATATCATGGATTTTTAGAAAGTACTGCATTAACAATTTTAGAATATGCAAGTTGTTGTTTTGTGTTTAACAACGACATAGACATCAAATCAACCTCAGACACTAATATATTGCGCTCATCTTCTATATCTTTGTAATAAACATCAGTTTCATCAGAAGGGATCGATAGATCTGAAAGATAAAATTGTTCAATGTTCTTGCCCATGGATTTAAGAGTAGAATTTATATTTTGCAAAACTCTAGAACGAATTTGTTCTGTAAATAATTGTCCTTCTCTACAAAGATCCTCCGACATTGTTCTTTCAAATTTTAAGAATAAAGCTTTTGGATCATGTGGACTACAATACACAAGTATTATTGCGAACAATTGTCGTAATGAAGAAGGCATTTGAAAAGTACTTGCTTCTTCTAAGCACTTTTCATGACTTTCATCATCCTCTAATAGACCATATTGAAGAGCAGCTTCTCTGAAAGAGTTGTATGTCACTTCTTTAATAGTTCTCAATTGACACAATGAAGTTGGGCAACGTACATGATTCAATAATAATCGCAAATAGTATCGCTCGCCTTCTTTTGGATTTGCAGTGATTATTCTTCCAATCACCTCCCTTTGCTTTCTTTCATTCCATATTCTATGTTGGGCATCCCAAACAAAGAATTCAGGAGATTCCTTGTATAAATATTTTCCTTCTTGAGCTTTTTTGTTTGTTCTATTCATCACAAAAAACTCAGTCAACATTGTTCTTGAAAGAAATTCATTGTTAGCTAAAGAGCGCAAGTTATCTATCTTTTGAAAGCTAACAATTTGGCAATCTTCAAGGTGTAGTTGCAAGCTTATCGCAGCAGGATTAATTTGATTCAAAGGGAATTTGTATATTCTCCACATTGCTTCTGGAGAAGATATCCATCTTGCAGATTGAAACATTGTGATCTCATCAATATCTTCATTACTATGTTGGCCTGCTATGTGGAATGTTATTTTGTCATGCCCTTGTATATGTATTTATACAAGTACTTGACAGCCTTAATAGTAGAGCAAATTTTCACATTAATGTGACAATCAAACTTTGCAAGAAGATATGGGTTATAGCGAACAACCCATTTATTGTCCAACATATGCCCTCGAACTTTAACTGTTTCATTATTGTTGCGCTACCTATAGTTAGGGTATCCATCAGCTTTTATGGTTGTCATTGAAACAAAATCTCTAGGATAATGGTTCTTACATAGGCCATTTTTCATACAAATATTATTAGAATTCAAAGAACCACAAGGACCATGCATCATGTGTTTGACAACCATTGAGTACAAGTGTGGAAACTTTTCTTTGTTAGGCAACTCAACAGATATGAAATCATCAAATTTTTCTGGAGAATCTAGCTTATGACCTCGCTGAAGAATAAGAAGTAGATGAACATGAGGAAGGCCCCGTTTATGAAATTCAATTACATATGTGAAAGCTGCAAGTGGACCAAATAGTTTTTTTCTTATAACTTCATTTTTCAAGTGTTCAAATTTGCTTCTAAATACTCGGACAAGAAGATCGGGTCTATTTTGTGGCTCTTCATTTAGTAACAATTTGCTTTGATTTCATTCCAACTTGGATTGCAAGTCATGGTTAAAAAGATATCAGGTTTTCCAAATCGTTGCACTAAAGTCATGGCATCAATATAGCACTTTCGAAAGTCTCTTGGACCACCTATAAATGAGCTTGGTAAAATAATTCTTCGACCAATATTAGAAGCTTTAGATTCTCCTGCTGTGATACTATCAACAATTCCTTGATATAAATCTGTTCTTATTTCTTTCTGATTTACTCTAAAGTAATCCAACCTTGAAGTTTCTACCTTAACATACATGTCAACAACAAATTGTTGTAGAAGTCGACCTGCTCGAAGTAAAATTGAATTATCGCTCTCCCTAATTTGAAACTTGGAACAATAAAACTCATGAGTTGAAACCATGTTTCTCTTCTTTAAATTCTCTTCAAAAACTGAAATAAATAAAATAAATAGTTTAAGGTTCTTGTTGTACTATAAGTTGTGAGTAGGGTAATCTTTTTTATTTATTATTTTTACCTTGAGCTTCTGTTGATAATAAATCATCAGCATTGGAAGCTTCTGTTGCCAACACAGAAAATTGACCATCTGAAAATTTGTTTTTGTCTTTTGTTGTTTTTTTCTTTATTCCTTGGTGCCATCCAGGTTCACCAAGAGAAAATAGCAATGGATATTGTAGTGGGTCACAGCATCCATAATAATACCGAATTTTTTCAGAATGACCTTGATGTTTTTGGACTATGATATCACGCTCTCTATACTCAACAGCTTCATCATTCTCATGCCATATTGCAACAACTTGGGATGCAGTAGGAGGATTAAAAGTTTGGGGATTTAAAGATGGATCAGCTCGGATAAGTATACGATGAGTGTCTAGGTTACAAACATCTCTTAAACTTCTAAAGAATATAGAATATGGATTTGAAGCGAGAATATCAATTAGAAGAGCAATGATGTTCAAATCTAGATTGTCTGCAATTCTCATCCTATTCTGAACTTCATGTTCAGTGTCAAAGAAATAGAGCTGTAAGTGTGGGGACATAATTTTTGAATGACAACACGTGGCCGAGCTGTCACCGAAGTGCCACCCGAGGTGCCACGTGTCCTGGTCATGACACCGAGATCATCTTGGCTAGGCCAAGGTTATCTGCGAAGATACCAGAATCCGGGATAAGCGGATAAGGGACAAGAGTCCTAGAATGAGAGAGGGACTTCAGTTTGGGTAAAGATAAGACTCTTAGAGAGTTTATCCCAATCCCACTAGGAGTCCAAGATTAGCAGTAATCCTAAGTCCATTGAAGTTAGGCTTCTATTGGGACTAGGTTTGTGTTGGCTATAAAAGAGAGGCACCCCCATGGGTCTAAGGTATGCTTTTTATGCTCTGAATAGTGAGTTAAGCACTTTTGCTATCTTTGAGAGATAACTGACTTGATCGTCGGAGTGCCCTCGGGTGGACGAACCACCATCGGAATCTCTTTTTTTTGTGACAGGTCGTTCGGGCTTAATCTATTCTGCCAGTGTTCTCCAGCTGAGTGCTTGATTGGCAGTGTGGTCGGAAATTGACACACACAATTTGGTGCCGTCTGTGGAAAAGAAAGGAGAATAGATGGCCAACGACGGACAGAAAGAGAAGGTTGGGGACGACACCCCTACTGAGAGTGGGAAACATATTGACCTTGACGTCAAAGAAGACAACTGCAATGAAGAGACTCGTGATAAGAATCACGAAGGAAAGGACGTCGGCCAGGAGGGCGGCGTACCGAAGAAATCGGACCGGAGCGGTATTATAACGAGGACGACCTCCAGGTATGGAAAGATAGATGCCTCCGGAGGGACGACGAGATGAAAGGAATAGCGGACAAATTGACGGACCTGCAAACAGTCGTCAATTTCATGATGCAGAATAACATCATGCAGCCACCATTCTCGTTACAAGATATGCCGATTCCAGCGGCCAAGAAAGGTGCCCAGAAAGGGGGGCAGAAAACAGTTCCTGCAGTCCCTCAGCACGACAAAACCAAGGGACATTCTCACCAGCCTTCACGGGAGACCGGGCATGGAGAATCAACGAGAAGAGAATCCCAGAAGACACGTCGAACCAAAGAAGACTGCGCCAAAGAACATCAAGATGTTCAAGGGAAGGAACTCTGTTTCGACACGACCAATGGAGGGAAATCCAAAAGGACTCACAATGACACTGGAAGTAGTGCACCAAAGATGCTGAAATCTGGAGATAGCCGAACTCCTAGACGGACCAAGGAGGGTCTGAGGGATGACCTCTAGAGGAAGCAGCAAGAAGCCGAGGTGACCTCTCCAGTCAAGCCGAGGTCATGTTTGACACTTGTTGAAATTTGAGAAAAATTTACAAGTTGAAGTTAAACCGATGACATGTTTGACACTTGTTGAAATTTTAAAAATTTACAAGTTGAAATTAAACCGAGGTCATGTTTAACACTTGTTGAAATTTGAAAAATTTACAAGTTGAAGTTAAACCGAGGTCATGTTTAACACTTGTTGAAATTTTAAAAATTTACAAGTTGAAGTTAAATCGAGGACATGTTTAACACTTATTGAAATTTTAAAAATTCACAAGTTGAAGTTAAACCGGCGTCATAATTAAAGGAATGAATGATATAGGTTCCATCACTTCAGGATACCGAGGTAATAGAACCTAGGGGGCAGTTGTGGGGACATAATTTTTGAATGACAACACGTGGCCGAGGTGTCACCGAAGTGCCACCCGAGGTGCCATGTGTCCTGGTCATGACGGCGAGATCATCTCGGCTAGGTCGAGGTTATCTGCGAAGATACCAGAATCCGGGATAAGTGGATAAGGGACAAGAGTCCTAGAATGAGAGAGGACTTCAGTTTGGGTAAAGATAAGACTCTTAGAGAGTTTATCCCAATCCTACTAGGAGTCCAAGATTAGCAGTAATCCTAAGTCCATTGAAGTTAGGCTTCTATTGGGATTAGGTTTGTGTTGGCTATAAAAGAGAGGCACCCCCATGGGTCTAAGGTATGTTTTTTATGCTCTGAATAGTGAGTTAAACACTTTTGCTATCTTTGAGAGATAACTGACTTGATCGTCGAAGTGCCCCCGGGTGGACGAACCACCACCGGAATCTCTTCTTTTTGTGACAGGTCGTTCGGGCTTAATCTATTCTGCCAGTGTTCTCCAGCTAAGTGCTTGATTGACAGTGTGGTCGGAAATTGACACACACAGTAAGTAAGAAGGTTTATGATCTGTAGGATAAAGCTGATTGATATAATGATAAACCTGTCATTGCACACGAAAGGTATAGATTCCTCTATTTCTACGCTCTAATTGTTTGTCAGTGGTAACCCCGAATGAAGTGAAAGCAAATGAATTATTATAAGCATGAATGTACTTCAAGAAATAAAGAGAATTTTTGGAATGACTTGTGAACAACTCATACAATTGAGATGAAACAACATTGGGACATAGTGCAATTTCCCCAGTAGAACAACAAAAACCATCTGGCTCGAGATCTACTTTTTTTGCATTACAGAAAGAACAACATAATCTATTTGGTAAAACAAAGGCTTCAACTGGTATATCTCTTTTTGTGATTGTCTTCTTCTTTCTACAGCGTAGAACAAAGTCTATGTAGAGTATAAATAGAATTTAAGAATTATTTTCTATCTAACTGGGTGTATAATTAAAAATAATAATAAGAAAAGGTGTTTAAGTACCATCTTCAGTGTCAGTAGTTATGTTATTCTAGAAATCAAGTGTGCTGGATGTAGAACCTAAGGATTAGGGAAAAAATGTGTAATTATACATAAGTAATAGAAAAAGAAAAGAATGAATTGGTTGTTATCTAATAAGGAGAAACAATTTTTTTTTTTTTTTTTTTTTTTGGTGATAGAGACTCTAAAGAAATTATACCTATTTCAAAGGTGTTATGATTGATGGTTGCTCCTTCAAGATTAATTTGGGAAGGTTTTGAAAAAACTGATGTAAGAACAGGACGTTTAGATATTCCTAATGGTTCATATTCAAATAAACTGCTTGATTCATTGATGCGGCGTATTTTTGTTTGTCGATCTTTTTGTTTTTCTGCTTTTAATTCTCGCCTCCTTTGATTGATTCGATCTTTTTGTTCTTGTGAAAAATTTGCATATGACACTACTTTTTCTGGCTTTTCCGGCATGATTGAAACACTATACTGTATTAAACAACAATATATACCATAACAAATTGATAAATAAACATTAAACCGCAATTGTCATTTTGATAATAATTTTATTAATATTGTAATTCTAATATAGCATGTACACAAAACAAGAAAACAAACCATACAAGGACATTTTACAATTACAACAAATTACAAAAATTAGACTTAGATCATAATTAAGATTAAAAATAAATTTCCAGGGAATAATAATATTATTAATAAAAAATAATAATGATAAGAATTGTAATTAATCGAATCAAATTATAAGATCAAAATCACACAATGACTAAAATATATAAACTATTGGTATAATCTGCTCAACATATTCAAAGTTATCTAAATGCAATTATTATAGCTAAATGTAGATTTCTTAGGTATGATGAAGATTGATGGTATCATCAAATTAGAATAGAGCTAAAGTTTTAGTTTTTAACCAAATCATATATATATATATATGTAACAAGACAACAAATCAAAGGGTAAAATGGGACAGAAATAACTAAAGTTTTATATTGAATTCATTTAAACCAAAAAGAGATGTATTCATGGAAGTGACATAACTGCAAACCATTACAAGGACTATTTGTATAATTTACCCTAATTAATTTGTTAAAATTAGAATATTTACATTTTTTTTTATAAAATAATTAATAACATCAAAACAAATAATTTATATAATGTAATAGAGATGCCATTATGATGGTCTTTACAATTTATGAGTGAGAAAAAAATAAATAAGTAAAATTTTGTATTGTATTACCTAGATATATAATATATATTCAATATGATCTAACAATCTAAATTATTTTAATATCATCCAATGGCTAATAATTTATATGTATATTTAATATTTTTATATTTTTATATATTTAATTTGGGTTTCAAGTTGTTTAGGTTGTTTGATATCTTTACCTAAACCCATCCAAATTTAATTCAGGCTTCTAAATTTTTGTCAATACCTGTACAAAATTTAAAAATATTTTGTCTAAGCCCTAAAAAAATTCAAGCTAGGCTTGAGTTACTCGAGTTGAACCCGCCCATGTTACACCCCTAGCTACTAGGGCCTTTGGTTACAATGTTTTATTGATTAGTAGATGTTTGAGATTTGCTTATTTTTTCACTTATTAACTTTTTATGTAAAGATGCGAAAAAAAATAGAGAAATTATGTGACAACTTATAACAAATTAGCAGCTTATCTAGCAACTTAAACTTTTACTATATGAAATGGTATAATATGACAATTTTTTAAAAATATTTAGTTTATGTTTTATTCACTCAAAAAATAATAAGAACAAAGGCATGTGAACATTTTTGTTCGGATTTTTATTTATTTTAAATGATTTTTTTTTAATTTAATTAATTTTTTTTAGATTTTTAAATGTATCACTTGCACATGACATTTTAAATGGAATAACTTAAATTATATTATAAATTTGTTTAGTTTGCTTTGTAAAAAAGTATTTAAGATTTTTTTAAAATTTTTATGAACTTATTTCATATTTTAAAAAAAAAATGATAGGTACGTTTGGTTAAGGTTTAAATTGGAAAAATAAAAATGGGAAAAAAAAGATAATGAGAGTTAAGAGCTATAATTTTTAGTTTAAGATAGTAAAATAATAGCTAAGGGATTAAAATATAATTTGTCAAAATTTATATTAAAATATAATTTGTCAAAATTTTTACTTTGCTAATCTGTATATATAAATAAAAATTTTAAAAATAATATAAAATAAAACAAGCCAAAATAAGTAAAAAAAAATCAACTTTTTTTTGGAATATTTTTGTCTATTCTAGACTTACTTTTACTTTTTTTAAAAATATTTTTCTAATTGCTCTAGTTGAGTAGAACCCTAATTTTTTTTTGAAAATCAGTTCACCAAAGCAAAAATAAGTCAAAAAAATCAAAATATAAATAAACCAATATATGAAAAATCAGCCTTTTTCGTGTAGATGAATAAAAAAAAATTGAAAAATTACAATAAAATAAAATAAGCCAAAATAAGTCAAAAAAAGTCAAATTTTTTTGAATTTTTTGAATTAATTGCTCTAGTTTAGTAGAATCTAGCAAAAAATCTACTAAAAGCAAAATAAACCAACAAAAAAATCATCAAAAAACTAAATCCTAAACACCCTCTAAACATGGAAAATTTAGGATATATATATATATATGGATCTATGTAAAGAATATTAAAATCTTTGAGTTTTCATTTTCCTTCACTTTCTCACCAACCAAACAACACAAGAATAACACAACTTATATGAGAATTTCATAAATTTAAGCCAAAGCTCAAGAAAAATTTAGGATTTAAACTCTAAATCCTAAACCGAACACATAATGCAACTGTTAGATTCAACCTCAGCCTATAGAATTCACACTGAAAATTAAAATTTCATGCAAATACCTCTATCAAGAATAGATTCAAAGCGTGAGATGTATGAAAATCGAATTGAAAAGTACCTGAAAATGCAAATTTATGTTGGCGTAGATTGAACTCTAATGAAAGTTCTTAAACTCCGAAGTTTTCCACTGCAACACGAAGCTTCTTGAACTCCAAATGCAAGTCTTCCCTTACAACACCACTATCTTCACACTACACGAGGCATTAAACCAGCACAATGACTTTTTGATTCTACAATACATTGAAATTATCCGGATGCAATGATAATACCTAAATGTAGATTGATAGGTATGACACAAATTGATGATGAAAACTAATTAGAATGGAATTAGTCAAATTAGAATATAACTAAATGGTGTGTTTAGTTTGTGTTTTAAGATAAATTTTTAAAAAAAAAAATTTGAAGAGAAAGTTTAGGGCTTTGTTTAGTTTCGTTTTGGGAGATATAAAAAAAAAAATTGGAGAAAGATTTTAAATTTTTTTTTTTTGGTTTATTTGGTTATATATTTTGGAAATAGTTTTAGAGTATGAAAGTTTAAGATGATTTGATATTTTGTTATAATTGAGATGTTTATAAGAGAAAAAGTGATTGATTGATATGAAAAATTGGAGAAAGACTTAAAAAAAAAAAATTGGTTTGTTTGGGTATATATTTTGGAAATAGTTTTAGAGTATGGGAGTTTAGGATGATTTGATATTTTGTTATAATTGAGATGTGTATAAGAGAAAAAGTGATTGATTGATATGTAAAAGATAAAAAGTGATTTTGAATTTTTTTTTTTCAAAATCACTAATCCAAACAAAATTTTAAATTTTCTCAAAAATTATTTTTTTGGTTTGTTTGATTGTATATTTTGAAAATAGTTTTAGAGTTTAGAATGATTTAATATTTTGTTATAATTGAGTACATGTGTGTAAAAAAAAAGTGATTGAAAAGGAAAAAGAACAGGAAAAAAATGATTGATGGATATATAGGAGAAAGAAAGTGATTTTGAAAAAAAAAATTCAAAAAATTTGAATTAAACAAAATTTTTAAAACAAATTTCAAAAATTATATTTTTCTAAAAAATTATATCTTAAAATATAAACCAAATAAGTCCAAAATATTATTTGTTAAGCAATATATATATATATAACAGAATAAAAAATCAAAACAATATACAATAGAATTAAAGTATTGGTTTTTTAACCAAACCATATATATTATATATCTATATCTCTAACAGGACTTATATATATACATATATCAAACAGGACAAAAAACAAAAGGATACAATGGGAAAGGAAAAAAAAAAAAAAAGTAAAATGGGAAAGAAAAAAAGAGAGCCATGTACTGTAGCAGTACCTAACTGCCTCTTATTTATAATAGTAAGATAAGGAGAGCAGCCACGGAAAGGAGAGAGAGAGAGAGAGAGTGTGTGATCAAAATCAGAGAGTGGAATTGAGGAATCAACAGGGACCACGGAAGAAGGTGGGGGAAAAAGAATAAAAAAGATTAGGATTTTATTTTGGTGGCTCTATTAATTTTCTAAGTGATTATTTGATCTTTAAAAGATATTGTAAAATCCACTTCTCTTGATTTATGTTTAATTCGTTGTATTTATTTATTTATTTTTATTTATTTGATGTTGAATTGATTTCATGTTTGCATGTAGATAATTGATCGATTTTAATTATTTTGATTAGTTGTGTATGCAAGGTTTAGGGTTTTTGTATATATTTATTTTGTGAATGTAATCACACTCATAGATATATGAAATTAAAAGTAATTAGGAACCCATAGATAAATTCCTTATACTCCACCATGACTCTATGGATTGTTGTTATATATGAATGTTGGTGAGAAATGGTGTATAAAAAAAGTGAAGATTACGAGATTTATTTAAATACCTTAGGCTTGGCATTGTTGTGTTTGTTCTTATGAGTGAGATATTTTGTATATGTATATTGTTGCCTCGTTCTCATGAGTAGACGTGTACTTTGATTTACACGCGTACGTATATGCTAACCATCTGGGGAGTGTGGGTCAAACTCGGGACGATATCCCTGTGCAAGTTTAGCTTCGGAGTGGTGTTAGGTATACGGGAGGCACATGGGATATATGTGTAGGTCGGAAGCGGAGACAGAAGTGGTGGAGTTAAGATACAAAGAATTTAATTATGAGTTTATTAGTATAGTGTGAATTGTATTGATTTGTACATCTTGAAAAATAGTAAACGACCTTGATAAATTATAAATTTTGAGTAGAGACATGTATACGTGATTGTAGATAACTTTTATGTTTTAACTTTTTATTAAAAAGATCGATTAGAACTTGAAATCGGATGATCTTGGTTACAATAGTTTTGATTCATTTTAGTAGTGTAGAGTTTAGATGCTGTTTTAATCCACGAAACGAACTCATTTTTATTGGTTTCACGTAAATTGAAGTAAAACATTATTCTAAACACTTTTCGTGTTTTGAACTTTTCCGAAAAAAAATCATCTTACAGTAGTTTCTTTTTGTTTTCAGTTCCAGATTTTTCGATCGAATTTCGTTTAGGATTTTATATTAAGTTTTTCTCTCAACTTGTTCAGTTTCTACTAAATTCATTCACGATGTCTTTTAGGAAATTTGATTCTATACAACTTTTATTCTTTGAGTTTTGGTCAATTTGAATTATTTAAGTATGAAACGATGCATTTTGATACTTCTTTAGCAAGTTACTTATAATTAAATTATACTAACTTTATTTTTTTTGCAAGATGGTGGGTCTTACTAACTTTTTATGCAGGGCTGACCTACCATATTTTTATTTTTATTTTGTTTATTTTATACTCAATTTATATTTCGTTGTGTACGGGCAAGAAACTAAATGCTACTGTATCTCGGGAAACTATTCATTCGTCTCGGTGCGGATGGAACTACTTGTCTTGTCCCGTAACAAGAATTAAATGTACTTTTGTTTGTGTCTGGTAGACATGTGGGTGTTAAATCTTGTACTCATACCAGTATACCTGTATACTGACTCGTTTTGTCTCTTAGCAACTTGGGTGCGTTCTGTTTGAGCGCAGCTGTCACGACCCAAACCCGCCCCTATGGGTTTAGCACCGTAACCGGCCAGTAATCCTAGATTACCGAAGGCCTGCTTAACAGTAATACAGTAATACAGAGTACAGGGGCTTGGTGGAAGCCAATACAGTAAATAAATAATGTCCAATGAGCTGTGACAGTCTGTATGCCAAAAAGATTTTTCATACATTTATGCAGTCAGAGACAAACAGTATGTACAATATATATAACCAGTTAGAGCAGGGACCAAATCCCTATTAAACAGTACAATACGGTCTATACAGTATTACAAAACAGTACAAAGACAGATGGGGAAATAAAAACACCCCTAAGCCATAGCTGGGTAGGCTCGGAACCTCGCAGTGAGGCACAGTGGTTGGCTTGACAAAACTGGAGTTTACCCCGACGCTCCTAGCTGCGGTCTGGTGCCTGTACACCTACATATATATATATAAACAGTGAGCTAAAACCCAGTGAATAACATAATGCGTAAAGAGGTTTAGAATGAATGTCCTTACAGTAATGAAAACAGTTCATTAAATCAGTATTTCAGTCTTTCAGTCTTTCAGTTAATCAGTCATATGTGGTACATCCATTAGCATAACAGTACAGTAAGCAGTAGGTCTTAAAGACCAAACAGTAATGATGGCCATCAATCAGTAAACAGTAGTGGTTCCACGAGGGAACCGACAGAGATCTCTGTAACAGTAACAGTAAACAGTAGGTGCTAAGGATGCCACAGTACAGTTCAGAATATAGGACATACGTTCATTCGGTAAACAATATCAGTTCAGTAAACAGTTCAGTTCAGTTCAGTATTCAGAAGATAATCATTTTGAACATATCTTTACACAATTGTTACTCACAGAGTTCTGGGCTACAGTAAGCTAGAGCGTCTCCTCGGAATGCCAACCCTACACAGTATACAGATTGAACACACACTAAGCTACACAGTTGGGAAAGATAATAACTTAATCGCTAATTTGCCTCGGTGTGTTCTACATCTATATCCTCATTAAGATGCCTTAAACTAGGCCTAAGAATGCCTAGGATGGGATGAGGATGCAAAGATGCACTTAGAAAATATTTTTAGAATTTTTCAGAAAACAGGGGCCTCGCTCGAGCGTGGCTTTCTTCGCTCGAGCGAGCTTGTCAAAACAGTGGGGTCGCTCGAGAGTGGACTTCCTCGCTCGAGCGGTCTGCAAAAATGCAAAAAGTGCTGGATGTTGGAAATCTCCGCTCGATGCTCACTCGACGCCCGCTCGAGCGTAAGACACAGTCCTCGCTCGAGCGTAGGTTCTCTCGCTCGCGCGTGCGTCTGCGTGCACCAAGATTCTGAGAGCTTGCAATTTACGCTCGAGCCACCATTCCTTCGCTCGAGCGGAGCTCAGAATAAACGATGGTCGCTCGAGCGTGGAATCCTTCGCTCGAGCGAAAAAGCCAAATTCTGGAATTTCCAGATTTCCCTCCCAAGCTCAAACCAAGCATTCCTTAGCTCAAAACTCGACCTCTTGGGCCAAATTTCTGGAAAACACATCTAAACTCAATATACAATAAGTTTCAAAGCTCAATTTGAGAAATCAAAGCCCAATGGTGAGTTAATTAAATCCAATTTCAAACCCATTTTCATGAACATGAAGAACATGCAAACATGCATGAAATCAAATCATTTCAAAGCTTCAATTTGATGCTCTAGTGAGCCAATTGTTCCAAAAACAAGTTGAAAACATGGACCATTGCAAAATTATGAACATGCATGTACCATTTCATGAAGGACAACTTCAAAACTTCAAATTAAAGGCATGCATGCATGAGCTAGGCTCCAATTTGACATATATGGACCAATTCAAGGCTCAAATTACCAATGATACAAGAACTAGGCATGAACAAGCTTAAACACAACAATGAGAGGTTAAATTCCTTACCTAGAGCTTCAATTACAAGGTGAGGGAGCTTAATTTGCAACCTATGTTCCAATTCCTTCAATTACCAAGCAAGACCAAGCAAAATGAGATGAAAACACTCTCACTCCCTAGTCTCCCTCTCTCTAGTCGGTGGTGTGCTCAAAATGAGCTGAGCAAAAAAATGTTTTGATCTAATGTAATAAGGCTCAAGAGTGCATAGATAATGGCCACTAAGTGGTCTAATCGTAAATAAGCCAAACTTGCATTTTATCAATATTTAATCTAATTTAATCATACCTAATCAGTTTTCGGGTAAATATACCATAAAATCACATAAATTATGGTGATCATAAAACACTAGTCGGTTTCGGATTCGGCCACCGATAAGGCCTTCAATTAACAGTTTAAACATAAAAATACAAACAGATAATCAAATAGTCAAACAGATAGAATGCAAAATAACATATACACTCAGTCAATTCAGTTCCAGTTTTCAGTCAGTCAGTTCAGTAATTCAGTCAATTCAATTACTTTTCATATTCGATCTCAGTTTAGCAATAATCAGTAATCAATCAGTCATTAATCGGTAAACAGTGTGAGGGTTGTTACAGTAGCCGAGCTTCCTTTGCGGGATTAGTTGGGGTTGCAGTGGTGACATGGAATAACTATAATTGTTCAACTTGTCTTTTGGACTTCTTTTGTTTTCTTGAGCTTAGGGTTGATATTAGTTTATGTATTTATTTTTATTTTTTTTGACTTTAGTATTGGGATAATTTGGCATGGTTTGTAACCGTACATTATATAAGTTATTTTTACTATTTATTGTTATTTTAATGTTGGAGGTATTGGTTAGTTATGAAATTATGGTGGATGGTTTGGTTGGCGTTTTGTTAGTTTTTTTTATCCCTTGTAATCTTTTGGAGGATGGAAATTTGCCTACACCTTATGGAGACGAGAGCGTTTAGTTTTTTTGTTTCACGCCTAGGATTTGGATGATGGAATATTGATTGGGGTTTAGCCCTAATTTAATATTTAATTGTCCAAATTTTGGGGCGTAACAGTTTGGTATCAGAGCTCTTGGTTACCCTAGACTTGTGAGAGTTTAGGTGATCCTCGGATTGTGGAAAAATGGGTCAGCTGGTTTAGTTTGGTGGTTGAGTTTATTCTAAGTATTCATTAACAAATTCTTTTTGTGTGTTTAACTTGAAGGTGATGGCTTGAAGGTATCTTTAATTTTTTTCAAGAACCCATTAAAGTACGTTTTGATACTGGTGCCTCTTATTCTTTTATATTTAGACAGTTTGTAGAAAAAGAACATCTTGTAACTATCTCCTTATCTAGACCTATTCGTGTTGAGACCCCTTTAGGAGGGGCAGTTACTCTTTATGAGATGTGTAAAGCTTTTGAGATTGACTTTGCGGGCAGAGTCTTGTATGCGGACCTAATTATGTTAGGGTTTGAGGGGTTTGTAATTATTTTGGGTATGGATTGGCTGCGAAAACACTTTATGACTCTAGATTGTGTTGGAAGAACTGTGAATATAGATATTCCTAGTATGCCACGGCTTACCCACCCTTCTAGCGATGGAGAAGAGTTGGTGCTGACGAGTTTTCTATGCTCGGTAGAAATCCCTAAGTAGGATATTAGTGAGGTAGATGTGGTACGTAAGTTTGAGGATGTATTTTAGGAGATACCCGGACCTCCACCTCGACGGGTAGTAGAATTTCGCATTGTCCTAGTGCCGAGAACTGCACCAATTTCTAAGGCGGTATACAGAATAGCGCCTAAGGAGCTTGTGGAGAAGAAAAAATAGCTGGAAAAGATGCTTCAGAAAGGGTTCATTCATTCAAGTAACTCCCCGTGGGGAGCACCCGCGATTTTTGTCTCCAAGAAAGATGGCACTCTCCGCATGTGCATATATTACAGAGAGCTGAATAAGGTGACTATCAAGAGCAAGTATCTATTACCTAGAATTGATAACTTGTTTGATCAGTTGAAGGGGGTCGTCGTGTTTTCTCAATTTGACCTCAGAACGAGTTACCATCAGATGGGTGTGTCACTGAAAAATATACCGCTTATTGCTTTTCAGACTTGGTATGGGTTATACAAATTTCCTGTAATGCCTTTTTAGTTTGACAAATGCTCCTGCCTATTTCATGGACTTAATGAATAGAATTTTTCAATCGTATCTAGATAAGTTTGTGATTATTTTCATAGATGATATCCTGGTGTATTCTAAGAATGACAAAGAGCATAGAGAACACTTGAAGATCTTGTTGCAAACTTTGAAGGAGCAGCAGTTATATGCTAAGTTTAGTAAGTGTCACTTTTGGGAGAAAGAAGTTCGGTTGTTGGGACATGTTGTATCCAATCAAAGGATAGCGGTAAATCTTGAGAAAGTTGTTGCTGTCAAAGAATGGACGCAACCCGCAAACCCTTCAGAGGTGAGGAGTTTTCTAGGACTAGCCGGTTATTACAAGAGATTTATAGAGAAGTTTTTCACTATTGCAGCACCTATAACCAAGTTAACCCACAAGAATGTGAAGTTTTTATGGACAGATGATTGTGAGAGAGCTTTCTATGAGTGAAAGCAGCGGTTGACTACAGCTCCAGTGTTAACTATACCAGTACAAGGGGAAAAGTTAGTAGTGTTTACTGATGGGAGTGGAATTGGGTTAGGATGTGTGTTGTTGTAGCATCAGAAGCTTGTATCTTATATTTCTCGACAGTTAAAACCTCATGAGAGACGATACCCTACTCATGACTTAGAGTTGGCAGCAGTTGTTTTTGCGTTGAAAGTGTGATGACACTACTTGTTTGGGGAGCGCTTTGAGTTGTACACAGATCACAAGAGCCTCAAATATCTTTTTTCTCAAAAGGAGTTGAACATGAGGCAATAGAGATGGGTTGAGTTTGTCAGTAGTTATGATTTCGAGATCCTTTACTACCCGGGAAAAGGAAATGTGGTTGCAGATGCACTTAATCGACAACATGGGATTATAGCTTCTTTGATGATTCAGGAATGGAAGTCCTTGGAGTTAATTTTGATGCATGATGTTCAACCAATAGAGAGTGCTGAGAGGGCATACATTGGTAGTTTGACCGTGCGGCCGACGTTACTAGGTAAAGTTCGTCAGATGCAGAATTTAGATGGGTTTCTTGTCAGTAAGCTCGATGACCTTGTAGCGGATTTGATCGATGATTGTCCTACTGATTGGTCTGTGGACTCAGATGGGGGATTGCGATTCAATAGTAGGTTGTATGTACCTAACATTGTTGAATTAAGGAAAGAGATTATGGATGATGCCCATAGGTCCCGATATACCATTCACCCTACTGGGACTAAGATTTATCATAACCTGAAGAGGACGTTTTGGTGGGAAGGTATGAAGAAAGACATAGGAGAGTATGTTTCTCGATGTTATGTGTGCCAACAGGTTAAGGCAGAACACCAACAACCGTTTGGACTTTTACAGCCTCTCAAGATCTCTACTTGGAAATGAGAGTACATCTCTATGGATTTCGTGGATGGACTGCCGTGGTCTAAGCGAGGCAATGAATCTATTTGGGTGATAGTGGATCGACTCACCAAGTCTGCTCATTTTATTCCAATCAATGTTCACCGAACTGCGGATAAACTGGCTAAGTTGTATATTCGGGAGGTGGTGCGACTTCATGGCGCAACAAATTCTATAGTTTCAGATCGTGATCCATTGTTTGTGGTAGAGTTTTGGAAGAGTTTTTGTAACGATCTAGAATTTTTCCCTTCGCTCGAGCGGGGGAGTTGACGCTCGAGCGGACTTGTGAGACTCCCAGTACTTTTACAGTCAGTCCAGACGGCCGCTCGAGCGCACAAAGTGGCGCTCGAGCGTAGAATTGTTACTTCCAGTATCTTGCATGTTTGTAGGCAAGCCGCTCGAGCGTGGAAAGTGAGATTGCCCTTGACATTTTTTTTAGTGTATTTGGAACCTCCTTGTCTTATTTGGGGACATTGATCGAAGTGGTAACATAATGGTAAAGTAAGAGTGAACCAAGAATTTAATTCGGATAATTTTTCCTACGAACAGTTGTCACTCTTTTGCCCTTTTCTTTTTCCACACTTTGAATTTGGATATAAGGCTAGAACCATGGAAAGCTTGTTTCCGGGGCTTCAATTTGGATACAAGGACGACCTTGAACGAAGTCCGGATGAGAAAGTTATACTCGTTTGAATTTTTTATATCAGTGCTGGAAGTAGATACGCTCAAGCGGGAAAAGCGACGCTCGAGCGGACTGCGCGAATTCAGCAAGTTTAAAGGCACTTTTCTAGATCATTCTTCACACCTTCATTTTCTCTCTTCATCCCTCTCACCCTTAGTCCGAAAACCCTAGAGATTTTGGCCCAAATATCTCTCATTCCCTAAAGTTTTAGCCAAGATCTCTTACCAAAATGTGAAGAGGCTTGAAGATCTTACCTTTTTACCAATTGGAATTCGGATTTGCGAAGGATTTTTCTCAAAGCTTTGCTCTTTTGCTTGATTCATGAGGTAGGGGTCCTAGTTCTTCTTCAATACTTACATCAATAGATAGATTTGTGATATTTTGATTATATAAATACAAAATCTACATTTTTAAGCATATAGTGTTACATCATGGAATTTGGGAGTTTAGGGTTTGAAGTGTTGGGGCTCAATTGTTGGGTTAAGATGGTGGATTATGAACCTTAGGTGTATAATCAATGGGAAATTTGGAATAAAAAGTGGTGGTGTGAGAAGTTTTAATTTTCTTGGAAATCTTAATTTTTCTTAAAAACCCTAAGTTGATTGATGATGATAATTAATGATTTTGCTTAAATTGAAAGTAGAATCATGAAATTGAAAGGTTGAATTATATATATACAAGTTTAATTGAATTTTGGAAGTGTTTGAAAATTATGATAAAAATTAGCGAATGAACCTTTGTTATGGGCATTGTAAATCATGCTATAACATGAAATGAAGTTGGAGGAAAATATGTGTTAATGATATGGATGACATAAACTTGGTTATGGAATGTTGAAATGGGATTCAAGAATTTATCTTGAATTATGTTGAATTGCAAATAGTGTTGTTGAATTAAGTTGTGTTGACTTATGTTGAATTAAGTTGTGTTGAATAATGTTGAATTGAATTGTGTTGAACTATGATGAATTGTGTTTGAATCATGTTGAGTTGTGTTAGGTTGTGTTGAGTTTGGGATGAGTTGAGTTGGGTGGTGTTGTGTTAGTACTCGCGCAGGGAGTTGAAAAATGGTTTTCGGTGCCCACGACCGTTCGTATTATAGCCGGCAAATGTGGGGGATGGTTTTAAAAAGTTAAAAAAATGGTTTTTGGAGAAATATGATTTTTGGAAGAAAATGGCTTTTGAGAAAATGGTTTTTGGGAGTTCACTTCCGCCGTATAGTAGCCGACAAAAGGTGGAAAGTGTTATGAATTGAGTGCCCGCTATCCCGCCGTAGTAAGTCGGCAAAAGGTGGATTGTGTTGAGATATGTGTTGAGAAGTATGTTGAGTTGATGATGTTATTTGTGACTTGTGATGAATTTGTGAAATTGCAAATTGATGTGTAATTTAGTATGAAGAGAATTAAACAAGTTAAGAATGGAATAAATTGTATTGTGACCCGATTTCTATGTGTATTATGAATTGTGTAGAATCAACTACAAGGGCGAACCAGGCATCTGAACACTGTGAGTAATATCTTAGTAAAGATATTTTTGTGTATGCATTATTTTCTAAATAATACCCACGTGGTGAAATTCTGAACTTTTGAATTTGTGCTATGAATGAGTATTTTGTTATTCGATTTGAAATAGAATTTGTTAAGTGATTAATGTAAAAACGAAAGGTGGGCCTAAGGCCGTTTGGTACACTTGACAGATACGTGGAATGGGCCTAAGGCTGTTTGGAATGTTTAATAAAATAGACCGAGAGTCATCTTATATATGAATTGGACCGGAGGTCGTTTTGTATAAGTGTTAAATGGACCAAAGGTCGTTTTGAACAAAGAATTGATTGGACCAAAGGTCGTTTTGAACAAAGAATTGGTTGGACCAAAGGTCGTTTTGAATATGAGTATGGATGTGATCACGATCATATGCGCATAATTATGAATATAAGAATGATGGACCTGAGGTCGTTTAGTAGACATATGCACATAGATATAAATATGGAAATGATGGACCTGAGGTCGTTCAGTATAAATATACGCATAGATATGAACATGGAAATGATGGACCTGAGGTCATTTTGTATTATGATTGGGCCCAAGGCCGTTCTGTAATATTATTGGACTAGTATTTTGGACCTGAGGTCGTTCTGTATGAATGAGAACTTGGACCCGAGGTTGTTTTGCCCCTCTAATACACCTTGAACATGATGGAATGAACTTGAAGCTATTCTGATTTGGATTTACATGTATTATGCATAATTATGAATTGCTTAATTAAGATCTCATTCATATATCCTCTTTACTTTGGTATTATTCACTGGGCGTTAGCTTACTCTTTATTTATATATATGTAGATGTAGGTGAGCAATTTGAGGATCAACATTAGAGTTTGCCCAGGAGTCCGCCTCTTTGTCAAGCCACCTAAGAGTGCCTCTATGTAGAGGCTTTGTTCTGTTTGTCTTGTCAAGCTTAGGATAATCTTTGTACTTGGTTAGAAGTCCTTCACGTATTGTGTGAGATATGATATAAAATATGTCCTCGAACATGTATATATGAAAGTGTGTTAAGAATGTTTTAATTACTACAGTTGAACATGTACACACAGCTCGATGGACATCATCATTTTTGTTTTGCTTCCGCTTCAGGCCCCGATAAAATTAAATAAATCTGCAATTTTGTCTTTGAGGTCATGTGTAATCTACGGATTACTGGCCAGTTACGACACTAAACCTATAGGGGCAGGTTTGGGTCGTGACAATTTTCAGCATGCTTTAGGTGCTAGGTTAGACTTGAGCACGGCTTATCATCCTCAGACAGATGGGCAAACTGAGCAAGTAAATCAGATCTTGGAGGATATGTTGAGAGCTTGTGTCCTAGATCTTAGTGGTAGTTGGGAAGAACACTTGCCATTTGTGGAGTTTGCTTATAATAATAGTTATCACTTTAGTACCGAGATGGCACCTTTTGAGGCTTTGTATGGGAGGCCATGTCGATCACCCGCTTGTTAGATAGAGGTAGGAGATGCGCTGTTATTGGGGCCAGAGTTAGTGAGAGAGACCATAGAGAAGGTGAACATTATTTGGGAATGTATTAAGACTGCACAGAGTCGTTAAAAGAATTACGTTGATAGAAAATGTAAGGGGGTTGAGTTGAATATTGGAGATTTTGTGTTTTTGAAGGTCTCGCCGATGAAGGGTATCATGCGATTCGGAAAAAAGGGAAAGTTGACACCTAGATTTGTGGGACCATATGAGGTCACTGAGAAGATTGGTAATGTGGCTTACAAATTAGCCCTACCACCTGCTTTAGCTATGATTCACAACGTGTTTCACGTATCTTTATTGCGGAAGTGTGTGCAAGACCCTTCCCAAGTAGTATCACCAGAAGTGTTGGAGATTAGTGATGATCTAACGTATGCGGTGCGACCAATTACTATTCTAGACCGAGATGTAAAGCAGTTGTGGCGCAAGAAAGTGAACTTGGTGAAAGTGCGATGGAGCGAGGATGAGAATGATATCACTTGGGAGTTAAAAGAGAAAGTTCGACGTATGCACCTGGAACTTTTTGTTTAGTATTCTCTCCTATCGAATCTCGGGACGAAATTCTTTTGAGGTGTGTATATTGTAGCAACCCTAATTTTCTTAAGTTATTATTTATTATTATTATTACTTTATTTTATTTTTGACTTTATTAATTGTGTGGTTACATAAGAATTTAATGTGGTATTTAATTAATTTAATGTGATATTTAATTATATATAATTAATTTAAATACAACAATGATTCATCCCCCCTTTTCCCATCACCCCCTTTGACCCCCCCCTCTCTCTCATTGGTTGCTTTTTCTTTTTCTTTTTCTTTTTTTTCCTGCTCCTCCAATCACTCCCTGACACATAGCAAAGGGGGTGAGGGGGTGACCCCCAAAAGGGGGTCTCAAGTATTATTCATTTAAATATTTATATATATATATAAAAGGTGTTTTAAATATTGATATAATAGTCTATTAGGTTTTAATATAATTAGACTTAGTATAATATGCTTGACCTAGATTGAATCACAAAAGTGAATTTGCAAGAGGAGAGCAGCTACGGGAAGGGAAGAGAGAGAGAGAGAGAGAGCAAAATCAGAGAGTTGAATAGAGGAATCAACAGGGACGGCAGAAGAAGGTGGGGGAAAAAGAATTAAAAAGATTAGGGTTTTATTTTGGTGCTTCCATTAATTTTTTAAGTGATTATTTGATCTTTAAAAAATATTGTGAGTACAAAACTCACTTCTCTTGATTTATGTTTAATTCGTTGTATTTATTTATTTATTTTTATTTATTTGATGTTGAATTGATTTTGTGTTTGCATGTAGATGATTGGTCGATCTTAGTTATTTTGATTAGTTGTGTATGCAAGGTCTAGGGTTTTTAGATGATTGATTGATTGATTTGAAGTATTTTGATTAGTTGTGTATGCAAGGTTTATGGTTTTTGCATATATTTATTTTGTGGATGTTATCACACTTATAGATATATGAAATTAAAATTAATTAGGAACCCATAGATAAATTCCGTATACTCCACTATGACTCCATGAATTATTGTTGTATTTGAGTCTTTGTGAGAAAGAGTGTATAAAAAAAGTGAGGATTATGAGATTTATTTAAATGTCTTAGGCTTGGCATTGTTATGTTTGTTCTCATAAGTGAGATGTTTTATATATGTATATTGTTGCCTCGTTCTCATGAGTAGACGAGTGCTTTGATTTACGCGTACGTATATGCTAATCATCCGGAGAGTGTGGGTCAAACTCAGAACGATATCCACATACAAGTTTGACTTCGGAGCGGTGTTAGGTATACGGGAGGCACATGAGATATATGTGTAAGCCGGAAATGGAGGCCGAAGTGGTGGAGTTAAGATACAAAGAATTTAATTATGAGTTTATTAATATAGTGTGAATTGTATTGATTTGTACATCTTGAAAAATAATAAACGACCTTGATAAATTATGAAATTTGAGCAGATGCATGTATACGTGATTCTAGACAACTTTTGTGTTTTAACTTTTTATTAAAAAGATCGATTAGAACTTGTAATCGGATGATCTTGGTTACAATAGTTTTGATTCATTTTAGTAGTGCAGATTTTAGATGCTGTTTTAACTCATGAAACGAACTCATTTTTATTAGTTTTTCTCTCAACCTATTCAGTTTCTACTAAATTTGTCCTTACTATCTTTTAGGAAATTTGATTCTATACAATTTTTGTTCTTTGAGTTTTAGTCAATTCGAATTATTTAAGTATAAAACGGTGCATTTTGATACTTCTTTAGCAAGTTGCTTATGATTAAATTATACTAACTTTATTTTTTTACAAGATGGTGGGTCTTGCTAACTTTTTATGCAGGGCTGACCTACCATATTTTTATTTCTATTTTGTTTATTTTATATTCAATTTATATTTCGTTGTGTACGGGTAAGAAACTAAATGCCACTATATCTCGGGAAACTACACATTTGTCTTAGTGCGGATGGAACTACTTGTCTTGTTCCGTAATAAGAATTAAATGTATTTTTGTTTGTGTCTGGTAGACATGTGAGTATTAAATCTTGTACTCATACCAGTATACGTATATACTGACTCGTTTTGTCTCTTAGCAACTTGGATGCGTTCTGTTTGAGCGTAACCGAGCTTCCTTTGCAGGATTAGTTAAGGCTACAGTGGCGACGTGAAATAACTATAGTTGTTGGACTTGTCGTTTGGACTTCTTTTGTTTTCTTGAGCTTAGGGTTGATATTAGTTTATGTATTTATTTTTATTTTTTTATGATTTTAGTATTTGGATAATTTGGTATGGTTTATAACCGTACATTATTTAAATTATTTTGACTATTTATTGTTATTTTAATGTTGGAGGTATTGGTTAGTTATGAAATTATGGTGGATAGTTTGGTATTGGTTAATTTTTTTTATCCCTTATAATCTTTTGGAGGATGGAAATTTACTTAGACCTTATGGAGACGAGAGCGTTTAGTGTTTTTTGTTCTCCTAGGATTTGGATGATGGAATATTGATTGGGGTTTAACCCTAATTTAATATTTAATTGTCCAAATTTTGGGGCGTGACTCTCATTTAACTTCATCTAACCAGGTTTAACTTCTTCTTTTTAACAAATTATCAAAATTGCACTAAATAGATTTATAATTTTTTTAAATTTTTTTAAACTAATAATTTAAAAAGTTATAAAAATAAAAGTTAATCTATAAATTTTATGCATAGCATAAGACAAAATATTAAATTACTGCAAGATAATTATAATGATTTATTTTAATTTATAAAGTCTCGTGCATAATACAGGTTACTGCTAGTTGAGTATAATAGTGATACAGAATGACAAATTGATAATAATTGACAAATTGAAAATGTTATTATTCAAACTCCTTTGTTATAAGAAAATTACGATTATTTATGATATACATTATGTCATTTTTGTAGTAAAAATTATGAATGTTGAGTCTATAATGTGACTAAAATGAAAAGTTACGAACTATTGTGATTTAATATAAAATTATAAATGTTAGAAATCATTTGTTGTAAGAAATGTGATGAATCATTTCAATATGAAGAATTATGACATGTTAGGTTGTTTGTTATAAAACATTGAGGTTCTTTTCAAAGATAGCAACTCTAAAAATTTATATTGTAATAGTAATGACTATATAATTGAAGATTAATGCTTCCTACCCCCACTGGGGGTCGACCCCCAGTGAGGTGTCACTGGGGGATTGGCCAGAAAAAAAAAAAACAGTTTTTTTTTTTTTTTTTTTTGTGTTTTCAGCAAATCCGGGGCCGCCACCTCACTGGGGGTCGACCCCCGGTGGGGGTATGAATCACGGCTGATAATTGAATTAGTGAGGGATAATAATATCTTATTTAATTTTATTTTTGATTTTTTATTATAGAGTACCATGATGTTGTCCCCAATATTTGCTGGTGAAAGAGACATTTGAATTGCATAGTATGACTCAAGCCAAATATATGTTATTTTCAAAACTTTAGTTAAACGTACATTGTACTAAGCTTGATGTTAAATTATTAAAGTATATATCTATACTACTAACACCTAACATTGGGCAAGCATTGGATTGGGCTCAAAATAAATCATTGTTAGGTTCACAAAGCGTAGGCCCCATAGATGGTGCTTATATTTGCATATTTAACTCTCTTTTGACTTGTTTATTTTTATTAATTTTTACGTATAAATTTTTTATAATAAAATTAAAATAATTTAATAATTATAATCATATAAGTTTATTAGATTTGCCTTTTTAAAAAAATGGACAATTGTTTTTAAAATAATATTTGTCATTTATTTTTTAAGACAAATTCAAATCTTCGAAACGGGACTTATAGTAGACTCCATGATTCTTTCAAATTCTCTTAAGTTCATATCTAAACATGGAGAAACCCAACTCACAATAAAATCATATATCTACAATTATGAGATTAATCGAATTTTTTTCTTAGATAATCTATACACATTATTTTATAAAACAAACTGTTCGAATAATCAAAATATAATTTACAATGAAACCTACAAGCTCAAATGGATAGGACACGATGACTTGTATCTAATAAGAAATAAGTCAATTCTTTTTATTTTATATTTTTTGTTAAAAAACTTTATGGGTGATTGAAAAAAAAAATGTGTTTTCCATACCTCTCTTTTTTTTCTTTTCTTTTTATTTTAATTTTATTTCTGGTTACATCGTTTTTTTTATTTGTTTTTTTATTTTCAAAAAGTTTGTGAGTTCACCTTTGAGTAAGTCATGCATAGCATAGGGTAGTTAAAGGGAGTTTTCCTATCTGCTCAAATTTTAGATGGTCAAACACAAAATTTTTAACTTTCTTTTTTTTTTTCTTTGGCAACCAAACAAACTAGTAATTGTCAATGTGGAGGGGAGAAAATCAAAGCCAGTCCAATTGGTATATAGGCCCAGGAAAGTCAAATGAAGGCCCAATATGGCCCAAGATAAGTGAGAAGCTAGGGATGGCAATTTGAAACCGGCCCGATGGGGACCCGACCCCCCGACCCCGAATTGTGCGGGTTTTCCCCGAAAAATACCCCCGACGGGACGGGGATGGTATTTAAAATTCAATCCCCGAACAGATTCGGGCCGAGGACGGGGATAAGTGTCCCGGCCCCGTCCCCGTTCCCCGGTCCGGTTTGTCCCCGAAATGAAATTACCAATTTACCCCTAGATATATATATATACACACACTGTGACCTAACCAAACCAAACCCTCATCTCAGCCTCTCAAGTTCTCTCTCTCTCTCTCTCTCTCTTTCCTCTACTCTGTCTCGACGTTGATCATCACGTCGATCATCGATCATCACTGTAACCAAACTAGATTTGGTGGAGTTCGCGACGTCGATCATCACTGTCCGCGACACCGGAGGAGTCCTTCCGTCGTCCATCGCCATTGTCGCGACGCAGTCAGCCACAGCCACCCATCGCGACGCCGATGATGCTCTCAGATCGTCCATCACCACCGATCGTCCTCCTCCATGAACTCCACCAGATCTAGTTTCTCTCTCTCTCTCACAGATCTTTCTGTCAAATTTTTTATTTTTATTTTATTTATTTTTTTTTTTTATTCTGTATGTTGTTGATCTAGTTGAAAATGTATGTGATGTTGTTGATCGTCCATCTCTCTCTCTCTCTCTCACTTTAGTCTCTTGATGTTGTTAATCTTTCTGTATGTTGTTGAAAATGTATGTGATGTTGAAACAAATTTAGGCGGGGAATTTTCGGGATCGGGGAAACCCAATCCCCGATCGGAGGCGGGGGTGGGGAGAGGGAAAGGTTCCCCGTCGGGGATCGGGGCCGGGGACAGAGCCATGTTCACCATCGGGGATCGGGGACGGGGAGTGTGATCCCCGGCCCCGCCCCGCCCCGTTGCCACTCCTATGAGAAGCCGACCATATCTATAGCATATTTAAGAAAAGTAGGATCCGATTCAAAACAAAAGACCATTCGATCAATCTAGATCTAGCGATCATCTTTTAATACAACTTGCTCACTTAATCTAATAGAAGGCCAATTGTCCAATAAATAGAGATCAAACGATCTACAACAATCACAAGTTGGTCGCTACTAAAGTGACCACTAATAAGATGTCAATCATACGATCAGAAGGAGATACACGGCTCATAACAATATGATAACTATCTAAACAAAAGGAGTCAAGCGAATAGATAAAGACATACCAAATTAACCTAAAAATTCCTATGAACCCTATTTCAATATTTCACTTTTTTTTTTCTTTTTTTTTTTTGATGCCCAGAACACCCCCAAAGCCGGCCCCTTAGGAGCCGACTCTACAAGCCAAACTGGGGGGAGCTAGCCGCGCCACCTTAACCAGCGGACTCCCACTTTAGCAGCTAGGAAATATTTCACTTCACTTACACTATCATGAGAATATCTAATCAAATCATTGACTTGGTGGTCAGAGGGTACTCCAACCTAACTAGGTTGGGAGTGATTACTGACCTTAATTTTTTTTATAGATAAAAGAATAGACGTATCATCTCAAAATTTCTGTGTAAAAATAAATTTACCATTCACAATCATGATATAACAAACAATAATCAAATTTTTAAATGAAGTTCCATTGGAAAATGCTATTGCTTCATTAAAACATCATTCCAATTTTGGAAAGATGATAGTCTAAAATGACAATGAAAAAAGTTTTTTAAGCAACAAACCAAATATTTGGCAATTCACCTTCTTTGTGGCATTTTTGAAAAATTATTTTTGTTTTCATATACATATATATACTCGGTTTGGTTATCTAGTTTTTAAAAATTAGATTTTGAGTTTTTAATTTTTAATTTTTATTTTTAATGAATTTTTTTAATATTTCGATTAATATTTTTTTAAATGCATACAATCTAAATATACTCAAAAAGTAAAATATTTGTGAAAAAATATTTAAAAAATTTAAAAATATAAAAAAATATGAAAATATATTGAATTTTTGTATTTTGTAGTATTTATTGAATTTTTTAAAAATAAATTACAAAAATTTTACTTTTTGAGTACATCTAAATTAGATGCATCTAAAAAAATAAAAAATAAATAAAAATGATCAAAATATTAAAAGAATTCATTAAAAATAAAAAAAAATGGATAAAAAATTCAAAATCTGATTTTCAAAACTGTAAAAGGGAAACAATGCAAAATATATTTTTTGTCAATTAATTTATTAGAAGAAATTCCATGTGAAAATAAATAAATAAATAAATAATCATTGACTTTCTTGTTTGCAAAATAAAGACAGAAAAATAGAATAACAAAAATATAAATATATTGATTTAAAATAAAACGATTACAATCTCTAGGACATTTTTGTACAAAAGAATGATCTTCTTATTCTTCTCTTCAAAGACTCGAGGGCTTGATAGCTTGTTCCTGAATTGAACGGTGAGATCTACTCCAATTAACTCGAAGAAGATGAAGAATTTGTAAGACTTTGACTTGATGAGGGCTTGACAGTTTTTTCCCAAATCAGATTATAGAATCCTCTTCAATTTAGTTGAAAAAAATTAATTTGATTTGTTGAATTTGATGACGAATTTTGATTTGAATATCCGAACTTTATACTTTATGGAGATTGATAGACTTTGGTGAATAGACCTCAAGATTTTAAAGCTTTAATTCGATGCAGTTTTCTTCCTTGGCTTGGTGTAGATTTTTCTTTCCTCAACTTGATTTTAAAGCTTTAATTCGATGCAGTTTTCTTCCTTGGTTTGATGTAGATTTTTCTTTCTATAACTTGATTTATGTAAGTAGAATTGCATGTAAAATTTTAGTGGAGATCACCCTTATTCATAGGAATGGGTGGATGAGAATCTTAATAGACTTATTTCTTTGATAATTATCTCTAATTTATTTAGAAATAAATACTAAAATATCACTTTAATGGTGTGTCATAATTTTATTGGCTTGACCAACAAGTGACTTAATTTAATTTGTCAAAAATTTATTTACTACATCATTCTTGTTTAATTTAATTAGCCAAAGACTTGCCGTATTAATTTAATACATGGCAATATTTTATTTGACCACCATGTAATTTTAGTTTGAAACCGATTACACGTGTGACAAGATTTAATTTGTTAATAATTATATCATATTTTGTAAGCCTTTACAATAAGTTGCAATTTGTAATTACCTAAAATTTTTCATACTTACAATATGCAAGATTGCGACAATACTTATTTAAAAAATTATGGGAATAATTATAATAAAACAAAAAAAAAATAAAAACAACAACAACCCTCGTGAATATTAGGTGGTGATTGTTATTAGCATGTGTAAAAAAATACCTACATATATAGAAATATGTGAAATATGCATTACAATCTTAATTTTTTTATCTCATTATTTGGTTTTAATAAATGCTCTCTTGGAGCATCTCCAATGGACTCTTTAATAGACTTGTCAACTATTATAGTCTTCATTTTGGAATAATTTTTTTAGCATAACTTTTTAACTTTTTGACTATTTTAGCCTTACTAAAAAAGTTTCGTTTGAAAAAAACTTTTAACTTTTTTGTATAATTTTGTGAAAAAATAATAATAATAATAATAATTTAAATGTGATATTTTGTTTTATTAACTTTTATTTTATTTTATCTTTTAGTAGACTAGTTCGAAGTTACTAAATGAAGCCTTAAACTTATCTTATAGTTAGGCTTCGTTTGAGAAGTTAGTTGGAACTTTAGCCTACTGAAAGATAAAATAAACTAAAAAACTAATAAGACAAAATATTACATTTATACCATAATCATTTCACATTTTCTCTTACAAAACTACAAATTTTTCAAACAAAACTTTTTCAGCCAGGCTAAAATAATAAAAAAGCCAAAAAGCTAGACTAAAAAAAGTTCTTCCAAACGAAGGTTTAGGCCTCGTTTAGGAACAGACTATTTTAGTAATTTTTTGATTTTTTACGAAAAGATATATAAAAAAATAAAGAAAATGAAGTGAAAATTTATAATGACTTTTTAATTTTTTGACTAAAATATTTAACTTCCAAACGAGATTTTAGTCTTGTACTATTGTACGTCCTCCAAAATGTAAACTATCACACTAAGGTGGTGTTTGGGATGTTGGGTTTGGGCTAAATTAGCCACTAAATAACAAAAGTGGCTAATTTAGCCACAAACGGACAAAAGCTGCACAGGAGCATGGCTGCAACAATTTTACAAGTAAATTTACCATATTACCCCCACATGAACCAAGGACGGCGTCAGCCCGTAAAAAAAAAAAAAAAAAAAAATCAATGATGGCTTTTTACCTGGGAAAACAAAGAAAGTAGAAAAAAAATATTAAAAACATTTTTTTTGTTTTTTGTTATGTATTTGGTTATGATTTGAATGTAGAGTTGTGAAAATAATATGAAATTTCGAGTTATGTGTTTGGTTATGAGCTAACTCAATAATTTATTAATTGAGTTTCATTTTATGTGTTTGGTTACGACTTGAGTGTAGAATTGTTTTTAAATTTAAAATATTAACATAAAAAATTATTAAAATTTTTTGAATATTTAAATTATTTAATTTTTTTTGTTAAAATAATTTTTTGAATATTTAAATTATTTAAATTTTTAAAATTTTTATGCTTTAAATTTTTTGAATATTTATTTTAAATTTTTACTTATTAATTTTTTTAGATTAGTTACATTATTTAAACGTTTAAAATAAAATTAAAATAAAATTAGAATTAAAATTAAATTAAAATTAAATTATTTAAAGTACACAAGACAAAAAAATGAGAATATCGTAAAGTAAAAAAAATTAACGACAAAAATACGCTTCATTGAAAAAAAATTTTAAAAAAAAATATGAAAACATAAATTACCATTCGCTACGTAATTTATAAATAAATGAAACACATAAAAAAAATTATGCAAAATACCCAAATCCAAACCCCCCAAAAAAATAATAATAAAAAGCTAAAAACGGCAAATCAAAACCAAAAATAAGAAAAAAATTATAAAAAAATTAAAAAAGGGCAATTTGGTCTTTTAACAAAATTGTAAAAAAAAATACCAAAAAAAAAAACATACCAAAAAATTTTTCATTTCAGCAAAAAGCCAAAATTGAAAAAAAAAAAAAAAAAAAAGAAAAAAAACGGAAATAATGCCAAATGCGAAGCCAAATTAAAAAATAAAGAAAATGGAAAAGGGCAATTTGGTCTTTTAACAATATGACACCTCACCAAAAAGCCAAAAAGCCAAAAAAGCCAAAAAGCCCTTCCCAAACTAGGCTTTTTAACCCCAGACTAAAATAGTCAAAAAAACCAAAAAGTCAAAAAGCCAACCCACTTCCCAAACCTACCCTAACTATTTTAACATTTTTTTTCCAGCCTAGTTATATTTGGAGAGCCATGAGAAGCAATTTAAATAATTTGTGTAAAATAAAGAATAGTGTTAAAGTATATAGATAAAAAAATAATTAGATAAAACAAAGATTTTTTTTTCTTTGTTAGAATTAGCCATAATTAGCAAAAAGTCAGTTTTTTTATTTTTTTAGGAAAAATATATAAAAAATAGAGAAGTGCTATGACTTAAAAAATTTAAAAATTAAAAAGTTGACTTTTAATCTAATTGTCAAAATAAGATACATTAAAATATTTATTTAAATTTAAATAAATAAAATAAATTGAAATTAGTCAATATAGTAAATTAAAAAAAGAAAAGAAAAAAGTAGATAGAATATATGTCACATTTTGACTAAAATATCATCACCATTTACTTTGTTGAATTTTTAAACTTATTTTATTTTATTTTTTAAAATTAAAAAATATAAACAATTATATATTTTTTTTTTTTGGAAAATACTTTTTAAAAATAAAATAGAATTAAAATTTAATTCTCTCTCTCTCTCTGCCCCTCTCCCCTCTGCATCAAAGAGAGAGCAATCTCTTCCTTCCTCTTCCCTTCCATTGTACTCCAACACACCCACCACCTTCCAATCCACACCATACTCTTTCTTTACTCATACCATCTTGACAATTGACATCTACATACCAATCCAACCTCTCTCTCTCTCTCTCTCTCTCTCACCTAACCCCTCTCTCTCCAAAACCCCTCTCTCTCAGATTCATGTTCCTCAAAAAAACCAATTCCTCACTACCCAATTCCCTCTCTTCTCTCCCTTAATCGCATTCCATTTTTGTTTGCAACGATGGTGGAGACCTCGACGCCGTCGTGGCGATTCCACCACCACCGCCTCGACATCAAGCGGTGGATTACGACCCTCTTCTCGTCCCACAAAACCCTCTTCACCGTCCTCTGGATCGCCGCCTTCGTATCGGTATTCGCGTGGCAGCGCAACATCGTTGATGGGTTTTTGATTTTCCGGTGGGCGGCGCCGGGAAGAGAAATGCCGAAGCTGCGCCCTGTGGCCTACAATTTGACGGACTTCGGCGGCATCGGAGACGGCGTTACGCTCAACACCGCCGCCTTCGAGAGGGCGGTTTCGGCGATTTCGAAGCTCGGGAAGAGGGGTGGTGGTCAGCTCAACGTGCCGGCTGGGAATTGGCTTACGGCGCCGTTTAATCTCACTAGCCATATGACTTTGTTCCTAGATGAAGACGCTGTTATACTTGGCATTGATGTGAGTTTTCGCTTCTTGGGTTTTGCTTAGTTGTTGAAAATTTATCATTGTTTGAATTGAAATTGACCAAATTTTAGAATTTTAGAATATGGAGTGTTAGTGGTGCTAGTATTATACTTGTTTTTGTGTATTTCTTTGTCATAATGTTAATTGCAATCTGTTTCTTGTTTGTAAGAATATCTCCAATTCTGAAAACCATCTTCAATCCTTACCCTTTTTACAATTTCTTCAATATGAATAAAAATATGACGGTTGGAAATTTGGTTTAAGGATTTGGTTCATGTTGATTTGGTTAAAAATTTGTCCCCCCTTTGATTTGATACTTAGTTGATGAAATGGTAGGATAAAACTTTTAACCATTTTTTTTCATCAAGGATTTGGGCTTTTAGGTTACCCTATTGGCTAAACTAGGGATCAGCATTTTTTATTTAGAATCGATGCCAGAATCAACCAACCTCCAAGATCCTTTGTTTTTTGCACTTGATGCTTCAGCTACACCATTAGATTTTGATAATGAGGTGATTTGGAATTAGTAGAAGAGAATTTTTGAGAATAAGATTAAAAGTGTTTGTGTTTTTTGGTGGAATAATGATGCTATGTATATTTTTGACCTGGTTTATAATGGAAGTGTATAGAAATTAGAGGCAGTGATGGTCTCTGTGCGGTTGCTGTTGAACTTTTTGTTGGAACAAGCGTATGATTCGCTTCTTTTTGATCACCACAGTTTTTTTGTCAGATTGGGCAGAATGATGAATCAATTGCTGATACTCCCTCCGTCCCACATTGTTAGCTGTTCTTACTGATTTTAGATGTCCCAAAATGTAAGTCATCTTTGAAAATCAAAGCATATTTTCAATAATCATCCAAAATTATCCCTTATAAATGAATATGAATATATTTAGGAATTAGGAGTGTATAAAGGGGCAATTTGAAAAACCTATGTCTTTTATTTGAATTTGAATGCATTAATTACGTGTTCTCTTAAAAAAGTAAAAACTCTCAAAAGGGACTAACATTGTGGTATGCAGGGAGTATACCAAATCAATCAACTTATATCATAACATGCCTTAGCTTTTGTGATAAGTTTAGATACTGATGACCCCTACAATATTTCAACTTTCTGTTGTCATATATTGTGATAATAAGGATTAAAGCATATTTGCAAACTGATTGTACGGAACTGTAAATTTATTGGTGTCTTTACATCTGAGTTGTGGATCCCTCCATCTCTTTTATCTCTTCTTTGTTTGTCGGCTGATATACTGATATTTGACTTGGAGCATAAATAAATTTCTTGAGTGCAAAAACTTTCCGCAAGGCATTGCTAATCTGATATGAAACATCTTGGCAATGGTGTTTCTGCAATATTATGTGTACTATCTGACTCTGGGTTGAAATTTTCTTATGATTATTGTCGCAATGCTCTTTTTTTTACTTGAGCGGAAGGAAAGTAGTTAGCAAGAAAATTTAAAACCCCATAACAATATATTTATTTATCAAAAAAAAAAAAAGTAGTTAGCAAGAAAATAAAATGCTCTCTGAGTCAGTTTCTCGAAGTGACCTACTTGTTTAGTAGAAAAGAGTTTTTATTTTTATTTTTAGAATAAGATTAAATAGTACGTATTTGAAACTAAAAATTCCTTTCAAAATTTTTTACCTTTTATGTAATTGTATGGGTATCAAGCAGGAGGTCAATTACTGATTGCATGCAATGTGAGAATTTTTCCTTTTGGTGATAATTTTTCCTTTTTATTTCATTCTAATTCTAAGTATGTGATTGATGGCCTTCATAACTGATGTTTTACTCTATATAATTTACTTCATCTTCTTTATTTATTACTTATGTTCCACATTCCGTACTTACTTCACTCAAGTGTTAACCAAAGTCATTATATAACTATACTGGGAATTCCTTTTAAAGGAGTAGGAACATGCTTTGAAGTTGTAAAGCATCTTTTGCATTCTCATTCTGTCTATACTAATTGTATGTGCATTTGTGAATCAAAATGTTTTTTACTTTCTTGTTATTTTTTCCAATTTAAGTATGTTTCATGCATGCTGATTCTTTAACAAGAAACTTATAGTGGCAAACTGCTGAGAGAAAAGAATGAAATACACTAATTTTAAAACCGATGGTCAGGTATCTCAAATATGATAACAATGGGCATATATTAGGCCATAAATAGATGATGTAGTTGTTATTTTGTTTTCTAAAATTCCTTCTCACGTGGTGGGGTCTCTAATAATGGGGCGTTACCATGGGCCATGGATATAGCCTTTCTAACTATGGATGTGGTACCTCCGCCTAATTTTGAGAATAAAAGAAGGGAAAATACCGTAGGAGAGATGTCCTGGATGATGAACAGATGCTCTTGACTCGGGCAAAAACAACTGGTGTTTAGGTGCTGTTTGAATTTTATGTTGCCAGAATTCGAGTAGCAGCTATCACAGCTTCCATAGCGTTCTCAAACTTTGAAATCTGATTGAAAGTTGTTATATGATGAACTATTCACGATTCAGAATCATAGCGTGAATCTGTACATTACTAAGAATCTAAAGAGGGGATCTCTCCCTATTTCTTAGTTAGTTTGTCGGCAACCCCACTTGCCCAAAAGTGGATTCTTTAGATTTTTAACTCCTAGGACGGGTCATATAGCATCTTGGAAAGGAATATAAGGGAATAAATGGGGAACAGGATATGAAGAGAACTAGCAGGATCATGCCTTTAATACTTGATAATATGGTATTAAATAATACTGTCAATGTGAGCTTATAGCGGGATAATTGGTCAGTCTTGCTGGCTTTGCCTGCTTGGTTGTACAGCTGTCTTGCACTTTACACATTTTTTGCTGATGTGTCCTTCATCTTTTCACAGTAGTGTGTACAAATTGGTAAGACACTTGGTTGAACAGTGTCGTGTATGGCTCAAAAATCTAATTGTTCATTACAAGTGAAGCTATTGCTTATTATATATCTTTTTTGTTTTATGTCATATTAAACAGGATGAGAAGTACTGGCCTCTCATGCCTCCATTACCTTCATATGGGAAAGGCAGAGAACGTCCTGGAGCTCGATATGGGAGTTTGATTCATGGTCAAAATCTAAAGGATGTAGTTATTACAGGTAGAGTTTTAATCCTCTCTTCCCTAGTAGAAGTTCTGTTAACTTGTGAATTTCATATGCCATGGTGAAAGTCTTCACTTTCTGACTAAAATAAAATAACACATGTTCATGGTTTTCAAATCTACATTTACTTTTGGACTTGTCAAATTCAAGATATCTTTTAGCCATGATAATCACGTAAGCCTTTATACAACTGTACTAGAAAGAGTCCATTTAACGGCACTTTGACCTATCAAGCAAGAAAAAGAAGAAGAAAAGCTAAAACCTTACCGTCATAGAGGTTATGCAAATCTCACACCAAACACAATATCAATTATTCATAATATCAACAATGTTGAATCAATGAGATTACCTTAAAGACTCTCCTGCTTCTACCAGGACTAGAATTTCAATTCAAAAACTAAGATTATTTGATAATTAAAATTTTTTTAGACCAACTAGGACTCTAAAATAAAAATCAAGCTGTATTACTTGACCCATGGGAAACCCTTACACCCCATGTCTAGAAGTTTTCAAAATTATAAATTATGTTATGGACTCTTCAAAATAAATCAAATACCCATGTCGGACGCCTGACACTCAAACAAGGGTGTGGGACATGTGTCCGATACTTTCCATTGGATACTTCTCATATATTTGTATTTAATACTATCTTACATGTATCATTTGTTGAGTAACTGCTATAAAACACCTTTTTGACGCTATATGTTACATGTAATACCATTTTAACTCACATAATAGATTAAAAATATAAAAATGTGACTCTTTTTTCCCGAGTCCACGTACCCTTAAATTTGAGATTTGATGAGTCTGACCTTTAGATACACATCCGCAACCGACACCATGTAACATAGATTATAAAAATACCTCTAATTCTGAATACCTCTAAATCTAGCAAATAGCATAATAATTTAGAAAAAATGTAAATTAAACACTACACTTCCCTTTGTTGATGATTATGGGACCCATAACCTTCACTTTAGGCATTCAAAATATTATACCTGTAAAGCTGTATAATAAATGTCATCACCATGCCATCTTCCTAGTGACATTTTTTGTCTACTGAATGCTTTTGTGTCTTAATAACAGAATAAACAAAGTTCTTTGTTTAATCAGAACAAAGCTTCTGACTCACAACTTGGTCAATATATCCATTCCTTTTTGTTCACATGGATCAGCAATATTTTAATCAAAATCGTTTTATAATTTGTATTTCTTGGAAGAGACGTACTGAAAACGATAATCAATTGTTTCTCAAGGAATTCGCGTTTGGGTACTAGCTGCACAACCTTTATTCTGTGTTTTTTTTTTGTTACTTTTTTTTTTCCCCAATAAATGAGACTCTAACTCAATGATTGGTCCACTTGGGTAACTTTTTAACCCCTGATGGGATCATCAATATTGTAGGAAAGTCTAGTGTCCTTGCATGTAACCAAATTGAACATTGATGCTCGTCTTTTGTTCTCTCCAGCTCCTCAAATGTCTTGGCTTGGTCTGATTACATATATGTTATTGCTGACCAACAGGGCATAATGGTACCATTAATGGACAGGGACAAGCATGGTGGAAGAAGTATCGACAGAGGATCCTTAACCACACTAGGGGCCCACTTGTGCAGATTATGTGGTCAAGTGACATTGTGATTTCTAACATAACTTTACGTGATTCTCCTTTTTGGACACTACATCCATATGACTGCAAGAATGTGACAATTAGAAATCTTACAATTTTGGCTCCCATATCTGAAGCTCCCAACACTGATGGAATAGATCCTGGTACGTCTGTTGCATTTATGTTTTTACAATGCAACTTGTGATGAGCTAAATGGGCTATTATTCAGATCATGTTTCCATTTGTAGACCTGTTAAAAAATTGTTTCCATTTGTAGAGAAGGATACCAGTTTGGTTTTTGAATTGAATCCTGTATGATTGAACAGGCTTGACATTAATCATGGAGAATTCAATTAGGGTAAAAATGATGTTGAAGCTCGATTGTGTAATATATTTTCTGATTTCATATGTATCCTCCACATTTCGTTGGGAGATTAAAAGCAAATGTGGTTAAGGACTGAAATGACCAAAGTTGGAATATGGGATCATATTGCCATTCATCAAAATGTATTTAGATATTTTCTATTATCTGTTTGAATATAATTCTCCCAATGTACGACCATGATTTCCTTAATTTTACAACTTAATGCTTGTGTAGCTAATTCTGTCATTGTTTTTATTGTTCTTTTGTGGACTAAGTATTTTAGCCAAAAAGTCATTATAAGTTGTCACATCACTCTCTCTACTTTTCTACACATCTTTGCGTGAAAAGTCAAAAACTTACTAAAATAACATGTTCCCAAGTGTTGGTTATTAAATAGTTACTATGGTCTAAACAGATTCATGTGAAGATATGGTAATTGAGGACTGTTACATAAGTGTTGGGGATGATGGCATTGCAATAAAGAGTGGTTGGGATCAGTACGGCATTGCTTATGGGCGCCCTTCAAAAAATATTCTCATTCGAAACGTTGTTGTCCGCTCTATGGTCAGGTAAGAGCTCGTACTTATCATTGTTTCAATTTGACAGAGAGTTTGCATGTTGTTGGCTTTAAGACAGCCTGCCTGAGAAACATATTAACAAGTCTTTTGTTTGTCTGTGGCAATATATGTGCACTTTTTGGTTGAATTGTGGGGATTTCTAATTGCTCAGCATAACTGATACCCTCCACTATAACATATCACAAATTACAGTGCCCCTCCCAAATCTACATCTCCCAAGCTGAATAAGTTAAATTTTGGTTCTTGGCTGAATATGTGGAGGCGACTTTGATATATATAAATATATATGTATATTTTGTCTTCTGGTCCGGAATGCATATTGTATGGAAATTCTCTTCCATGTTTTGGGGTAAGCAAATTTTATCATATTGCTTTATCTAGAAAAAACGGCCCAATTTTTTGGGATTCAGCTAGTTATAAATCTTTTCCTTACACAGAAATGGTTCACAAATACTCTCGAATGTTTTAGTCTCATCTATCAAGGATTCAATTGATTGGAGAGTATAGGGTTTGTGCAATAATATAAAGTATAGCCTGATAAGTTCCCTTCATAAAGAGTTTAATGATTCATACAAGCTTTTCAGGGTGATAAAGCGAGGAATTTCAGTTCTTAGTGGTGAAATCAACTGATAGGTGGTTCCAATGCTTGAATGGGTGACAGTATTCCACCTAAATAGTAGACATAGGTAATAAATAAGAGAATACTAAAGATCTGACCCATAGAATTTCTCAATTCTGACACAAGGTACTTATTAGATCGAATAAGTACATTTGATCTAACAGAATGATTTTGCCGTATCCAGACTAATACCAACCCAATTACAGCTATGATTTGGACGATTGTCACAGTAAATGGATGAGCGTTTTAACCAACCCAAAAAGAGAGAAGAAAAAAATAAGATAAGGGACAAGTAATTATCACGGTCAGTTGATTGATAACAGGCAGATTGACTCATTTCTTACATCTATTCAATTACTAACCTTGTGATATCTTCCCTTTTCAATGACTACACCACAGAAACCACTTAACTAATACCTTTAAACATAGAGCATAAATTGCATGTCTTCCCATAGTCACTCTGATAAGGACAAAAAAGGTGTTGGATGAGGAAAGAATTCAATACTTTTGGAAGGTTGGATTTTAGAATTATATCAATATTAGAATATTAATGAGTTTCTTAATATTGTATTGTTTTATTTTTTATAGCTTTTAATTAGGGTTTTCTTGTATGCTTATAAATAGGCAGTTATGTAATACCTTTATTTAGGATATTGAATTGAGTTGAATTGTGGAATTGAGATTAAGGTTTCTTTTATTTTCTTTTGGTGTGGCGTGGCCTTTCTTTTTCTTTTACATTTATTTTCTTTTGCTGGCCGTCTGGCATCACACTCTGATCTACCTTTGCCTATTGTAACAGTGCTGGAGTATCGATAGGCAGTGAGATGTCTGGCGGGGTGTCAAATGTCACTGTGGAGAACCTTTACGTTTGGGACTCTAGGCGTGCTGTTCGGATCAAGACCAGCACTGGAAGAGGGGGTTATGTTCGACATATAACTTACAAGAACTTAACATTTAATAATGTCCGTGTCGGGATCGTTATCAAGACAGACTACAACGAACATCCTGACGATGACTTTGATCGTAGGGCTTTCCCAGTGCTCGAGGACATAAGCTACACTTCGGTTCATGGTGAAGGAGTTCGTGTGCCCGTTCGCATCAACGGGAGTGATGAAATTCCCGTGAGGAATGTAACCTTTCGGGATATGTCAGTTGGGATAACATACAAGAAGAAGCATATATTCCAATGCGCCTTCATCAATGGTCGTGTGATTGGGACAGTCTTCCCTGCCCCATGCGAGAACCTTGATCTGTATGATGAACACGATCGGCTTGTTAAGCAATCGACCTCCCAAAACGTTTCAGATATAGATTATGATTTTTGAGATTATACCCTTGTGTACTTCTATATCAAGCACTTTGGGTTGTTTGCCCATACCTTTTTTTACTTTTGTTTTTGTTTGGCTTTCCTTTCTTCTTCAGTAGCTTTCTTTTGCACATGGATTGTATATACTGCACATGTTGATGAGCTAAGATATTCATAAGATTACAAAACATTCTCAATTGTGGCAAAGTGGTGAAGTCTCAAAATTTTTCATAACTTCAACAAAGATTGGCATTAAATATTATTTCAAAGCTTTTTAAGTCAATATCATTATAGTCTAAGGGTGAAGACTAGTATTTTGTATACCACCAAAAAAAAAGGCAGCCATGGTAGGTAAATTTATATTCATTTGTACACGTCAATTTGTTTAATTTAGTTCTATCTGAAAAATATTAATTTGTTACAATTTATTGGTATTTTTTGTATATTATTAAATATGTTTATAACAATTTATTGTGCTTTGTTGAATCAGACTGTAGTCCAAGATGGGGAGGAAGGGTACATAGGTACTAGGTGAGGTTTTTAAGTTTTAGTCTATGAAGAGACATTGAAATGTATTGTACTCTTACTATTAACAAATTAATGTAAAAAATAAATAAAATAAAATAAAATAAAAGGATTGTGCTTTACTGCATAGTATTTGTATATTTGTGTCTTTATAAGACAGTGTAAATCAATACATCATTATTATTAAAGACTAAAAATTAAATCTAATTTTTAAATTTAATGATGTGATAATTAATTAAAATATTATATAATCCTCTCTTTCATAACTTCTTTATTAAGTAATATCGCTGGAATCCACTATTATATTTTTATAAGATAAAAGGTTTGACTGACTTAGAAGAATCAATACCAACCATGAAGGTAGTTCATGTTGACCCCACCTTGAAAACATGGTTCATCAAAAAAAATGTTTGCTTCTAAACATGGTACAAGATTAAGGGATTATTTGGATTCTCTTAAATAAGTGTACTTTTTGATTTTTTAGACTAAAAAATTGAAGAAAAAAATATAGTTCTTTGGGTTAATTTTTTAACTTTTTATGAAAAAATGTGTATTAAAAAATTGTATAAATTAGTGTGTAGGGAAAAATTAGGATTGAGAGTTGTGCAGCCATACTTGTTGACTTTTGGTGAATAGTGATAACTTTTTAACTTTTTGAGTAATTTTTTGACTTTTTGACTTTTTTTCAACTTGTCAAACTTGGCATAATTTATCAATTACTAGCTCTAATGGCATTTAATTATGGTAGTTCTATATACATCAATTGGTATATCAATTAATGTACCAATATATATTATGACATTATTACTGACTTCACCTATTATACAAATCACAAATATTCAAAACTTCTAAAATTATGCCACATTATCTGTTAGGCTCGTTTGGCAAGTGATGATTTTAGTTAAAAAGTCAAAAAACCACTAAAAAATTAAAAAGCGAATAACCTATACCAACAAGTCAAAGATCTCTTTTCTCTTTACTTTTTGTACATCTTTTCGTAAAAAGTCAAAAAGTCATCCCAAATATACTAATTTTTTTTTACATCATATTTTAGCTAAAAAGCAAAAAAATTATTAAAAAAATATGTTCCCAAACGAAGCCTTAATACACTAATTGATATATCAATTGATGCATATTATTCATTTATTTATCAATTGCTAGCTCTAATGGCATAAATAAATAGATACTTTTATTTTTATTTTTCAAAAAAATATCAAATAAAAACAGAAATCTCGAGATGCACTTAAAAAAAATTATTGAACATCATATTCGGCTGTGAACAATTCAATTCTAAATTTGAATTGTGTTCATTTTCTTTGAACACCCTAATCAATTCCTACCTTACTCCAACCACTTACCTAGAATCTTGGTGCCACCTCTGTTAACTCTTCTCTTCCCTTGTTTGTCGCTCCTTCCTTCATTTCCCTCTCATCACCCCCTCACATTCCCTTTCAACACCTTCCACCATTCCCCTTCCATCTCCAACAATTGTCGCTCCTTTCCTCTTCAACAACCCTCACCTCATCCTCTTTACTTTCTTTCCCCATGCCCCTACCCCTCTCCGACACTTACGTTGTTTTTGCTTGTGTCTGAAATTAAATGAAATGTAAATATATTTTATTCACATTTCATCTACATTTTTTTTTTCTCTTTTCAAAATTCTTTCCAAATCTCCCAACCAAATATAACGTTACGGCCCCCTTTCCTAGCCCTAACCTCAATCCCACCACTACCAACAAAAGTGAAAGAAAGTCATAAGGGATGGTGGCCAAATTGGGGAGAAGCTAGAGGTAGAGAGGAGATAGGGACTGGAGGGGGAGGGATTGGAGAGTGGTGGTGGACAAAATTGGAGAGGGTAGGAATAGTGCACATGAGATTCAATTTTGAGAGAAATAGGGTTGAGGATTTTGTCCTTTATCCTCGTAGGTAATTTAACACAAGTTACAACGGTATTTTTAATAAATTACCAATATTTGGTGTCTAAGGAGTGTGTTTAGAGGCTCTTATAATAATAATAATAAAATAAGAAAAAAGGATCCTACCTAAAAAAAAAAAAAAAAAAGGTTGCATATGTCTTATAATGAGAAATGTAGAAATAAAGGAATTAAATTTTAAGTATCGGTAATCTTTATATTTTATTTCTTTTATTATTTTGATTTCTGTATTTTTAATCGGCTTAATTTTAATATTTAATTTTAGATTTTGCATTAATTTGATCCAATTGATAATATTAGTAGTGTTTTTTTTTTTTTTTTACAAAAAATGATCACTTAAGTAATTGAGGTTAACTTACTGAGTTAAGTAAATTTATAATTTTGCCTTAAAAATCATGACATATGTCACGTCTGCACGTATTTTTTTATTAAAAATTGTTAATAGTTGTATTCAATTTGACTAAATTGAGATAAAGTCATAAATTAATGGCCAAAATCGAATCAATTCCAATTACAATGACCAAAATGACATAAGGAACAAAATATAGAGATTATCGACATAATTTGCCTTACTAAAATATAACATAAAATTTAGCTAATTATTGAAGAGCTCAAAATTGAAAATCATGCTATTTTGTTAACAATAACAACTTTTTACCTTATCATTAGATACGGAGAATACCTTAGAGTATCTACGACGCTTATTCAAATTTTTGGGTAAAAGTTTGATCTAATATGATATACTTCAATCGTTTCATCAAATTTGATTGGTCATCTAACCAATCGTCCAGACTAATATAAATTTTCATTAAATCTTTCTCAATTTGGTCGTCCAACAGGTCATTTACCAATGGTTACCTGTAAGATTTGATGAAAGATTAAACGCTCCCTTGATTTGATGAAAAAAGTACGACTCCCTTAATTTGATACCAATTTGGTGAAACGGTTAAAATGTTATTTTTACCAAATTTTTATCAAATTTAAATTTAATAAAAAATATGAATCTCAATTGGAAATAGTCCTAATTCCTATGTTCTAATAATCTTCCCTATACAAAGATGTGTATTGTACAAATAGTCATTAGATCCATTAGTATCGATTTACATATAATAAATATATAAAGATGTGTAAACAATAAATAAATAAAGATATTGTGTATAATAAATATATAAAGATGTGTAAACAATAAATAAATAAAGATATTGTGTATATATACTAATTTATTTTATTTATTCATGTGTCTATATATCATATACATTAATTCTTAATCTTTTAAAGCATATTCAATCTTTCACTTTTTTCTTTTATTAAATTTAAAATTGATGAAAAAGAGCTTAAAATTTATATTTAGGGGTGATTTGGTTGGTTAAAAACTGATTTTTTAGTTTTTTTGGCTTTTTATTCTTTTGTGTGTAAAAAATATGAGAGGTGATGTGACATAAAATTGGTTAAAAGCTAAAAGCTAACTTTTTAATCATTTCATCAAATAAAGGAAGAGACACTTTTTTTATCAAATTAAAAACTCATCAAATATTTCATTAAATTTAAATTTAATGAAAATTTTAAAAAATGAAGAATAGGTGTTGATTTTTTTTTTTTTTTTTTATCAAATTTAATGAAAACAAAATTTTAGAATAAGAATGAAATTTAAAAAAATAAATTAAAGAATTAGAATAATTCATATCAAATTAAATTTTTTATTTAAATTTAAAATTAAATTAGTTAAGAAATTAATAAAAGATTAGAGATGCTCAAATTTGTATCAAATTAATTAAATTAATTAAAAATTAAAAAAATTAATTATATCAAATTTATAAAATTTAACATAGTTAAATCAAAAAATTAACCCCAAGAATTTGGCTTTGTGGATTAGGTTAAGGGAAATTAATCTCTTTCAAAAAGCTTATTCGAACTGTAGGGATTTATTATTCAAATCAAAAAGTTACTACAAAAAAGTTAATATTCTCTTTATTTTTTTACATATCTTTTTCATAAAAAGTCAAAATATCAGTTAAAATATCTAATTTCCAAAAAAAATTGGAAACAATTTAATTTAATTTAAAAATCTCACTCTGTTTGTTTCTAGTTTTCAAAATTCACTTTCAGAAAATTTTATGTAACGCCCCGAAATAAAAGATAATAAACCATCCACCATATTCATTAAATAACAATTATGATAATTAATTATCTCCCATTAATTCCAATTGATTGTATAAAAGAGTAACATATGCAGATACATATTCACAAGTCTTATCTTGAATCTATAACATATGTTACATAATAGAGAAATAGAATGAAAGTTGAATAAATAAGAAATGCCCTAAAGGCTTATACCTTTCCAAGACAGTACTTGGTTACAACAAAATGGATTTAAATCCAATACAATTAAAGCCCCAGGCTTGTGCAAAACAAACAAAATGAAGCTTTTGCTTCCAAGTCCTCCCAAGTTATTACATTAGTGGAGACATATCATCAATACTTAAAAATGGTTTTCTACATAGAGTAAGTCAAAACCCAGTAGAAATAATCCAACACAATATATGAATCTTAACAAGGTGATATGCACATGCAATACTCGTACCAAAACATTTTTATATCACTTTTCCAAAACTATGCAATGCCAAGGTTATCACAATTATGAAATCATTTCCTTTACAATAGAAAATAGGGTAGTGAATTACAATCTCCGGGAATATCAAAACATGTCACGACCCAAACCCACCTCTATAAGTTTAGCGTCGTAACCGGCCAGTAATCCCTGGATTACCCAAGGCCTCTGAACAGAATATTATATGATTGGAGGTTGCGGAAACAGATGTATAAAACATAGATAGTCCATCGAGCTGTGCAGATATACATAAGACGGATAATCTTAAATTTTAGGGCAAATTACATATACATCCCTTGTGGTTTGGCTAAATTACAGATACCCCCCTGAGGTTTCGAAAATTACATCCCGTCCCCAAAGGTTTGTATTTTCATAACAATTTGCCTCCTAAGGTTTAAATTTCATAACAAATTACTCCCTAATTTGTTATGCAAATATAGCATTCAGGGGAAAATTTGTAATTTCTCAAACCTCAGGGGGGTATTTGTAATTTAGCCAAACCTCGAGGGGGGTATATGTAATTTGCCCTAAATTTTATATGCATATATATGACGTCATAAGTTACAGTAGTTTCACATCATCCATGTACATATAAACAGAAATGTTTGTTCGTAAGTCAAAAGAAACAAAGTCTTAAACATTCACAAAAACATGGCCATGAGACTTGACTTAATTCGGAACCTCCTCGAGAGGCTTAAAAGGTGGCTGACAAATACAAAATTCTTCAGGAATCATCTTAAGCTTGGTCACAAGTCTGCTCACCTACATACATAATAAATAATTAGTGAGCGGGAGCCTAGTGAATAATAACAGAGTAAAGGGTTAAATGAATGATGTCCTAAAACCAATTCAGAAATCAGAGTTCATATCAAAGACAGATTCATATTTGTAATCTTGTTCAGAGCATATACAGAAATCAAAGTTTATGCTTAATCTTACATAATACATCCGTTAGCACTAACAGATCACATACAGAGTATCGAAGATCATACTTGTCAGTTCCATAAAGGAACCTCCAGCCGGGTACAGATAACTTGTCAATTCCATAAAGGAACCTCCGGATTGGGAATAGATAACTTGTCAGTTCCATAAAGGAACCTCCAACCGGGTGTAGATAACTTATCAGTTCTATAAAGGAACCTCCGAACTAGGAATAGATAACATACTTGTGTCACAAATACTTATCGACAATTGGACAATCATTCATAGTACATAACATAACATTTCATAAAACATATCTTATTTCATATATAGAAAATAATTTAACTTGAATATAGCTTTACTAAGTTATTACTCACAATAACAGATGTCTCCAAGTAAACGAACAGAGTAGGTAATTCAGATATCTTGTGGCGTGTGACCTACACAGATACAGAATAAATACGTACTAAAGTACACACCTAGAAATATTAACTTGGTTCTTTCTTATCTTGGTGTGTTTCTACTTTTTATCCTCATTATTGTGTCTTAATCTTGGCCTAAGAATGCCTAGGATGCAATGAGGATGCAAAAATACATTTGAAAACACTTGGTCAAAAATGCTGGACATAAAGGTTCTGCTCGAGCACAACTTCCTTCGCTTGAGCAGACATGAAAAACATGAGTGGTCGCTCGAACGATCTGTAAACTTTGCAAAAGTACTGGTTGCTCGATTTTTCCGCTCCATGCTCGCTCGATGCTCGCTCGAGCGTGAGACTCAAGTCCTCGCTCGAGCGCAACTCTTGTCGCTCTAGCGGTCTACAAAACATGAAACTTCTAGGAGCTTGCATTTCACGCTCGAGCGAACTTCTAGTCGCTCGAGCAGAAGTGTAAGATCACAAAGTGGTTGCTCGAGCAAAGAATCCGTCGCTTGAGTGGAGAAGCAGAATCTGGAATTTCCAGATTGCACTCCTTAACTCAAAACTCGAATTCAACCCTTCAAAACACAACTCTTGCACCCTAAATCTTGAGGAAACAAGTCTAAACTTGGAACACATAAAAAATTAAATATCATTTCATGAAATCAAGGCTCATAAGTGTGTCAATTATACAAACTCAAGCTTGAATTATGAAAATATAACATGAATATGACACGCATAGAGTGATTTAAGCTCCAAGTTTCCAAATCATGAACAAATGAGATGTTTAGATCAAAAACTTGTTGAATTCCTTCAACAAAACCAAGATATGGACATACATGTGGAAATTCTTGAAAATCAACTTACAAAATTATGAGATTATATATTCATGCATGAGATGCTCTTCTTTCCTACTTCCTTAGTGCAATTCATGCAACCCATGGCCCAATTTCTTGAATGCATGTACTAACCAAGTAAATTACAAAACTAGAGGCTTGATTGTTTACCTTAGATGCTTAATGGTGTTCTAGAGGTTCAATTGCTTGAGTTTCCAAATCCAAACCTTCAACTCTCTACAAGTCCTCTTCCAATTCTTGAGTTCAAACACTCTCTCTATGCTCCTCTTTAATTCTCCCACGTTTTTGCTCTCAAGGAGATGAAATGAGAGTGTAAAAAATGCACTCTAGAGCCCACTCATGCCTTATATAGGCTCAATTATGAAGGCTTAATTAATGGTTAATCAATTGACATTATTTACTCTAATTTAATCGTTCCGAATCGAATTTCAATTGAGCCTACCATAATGTTCTAAAAATCTCAAATAACACATATATTAAGTCAATTTTGTGATCGGATGTCGATAAGGCTCTCAATTCGCAAAATATAATAGAATTTCAAACAGATATTCTTACAATAGACAGATAAAGAGACAAATAATGCAATGCACAAATAATTAACTCAGGATTTCATCTTAATTACGTATTAGGCGTATTAAATCATGGATTAACGTTAATTAGAGGTCGGGGTTGTTACAAAACAATTCCAACCTTTCAGGGAACTTTCGTCCGCGAGAAACCGTAAACCGGTACCCATGTAAACGTAGGCTCTACAAACACTACTATTGTCATTTCACAGAAATTTCGTTAGCAGGATTGGCACCCATGTATACACACAGTTTTTAGGACCTTCATCATGGACACTCAGGTCAACTTATTTCAATGAGACAACATATATGTCATGACCCAAACCTACCCCTATAGGTTTAGCGTTATAACCGGCTAGTAATCCTTAGATTACCGAAGGCTTCTGACCTGAATAACAAAATATAAGGGGTTAGCGGAAGAAAATATATAAAATACATTGTCCATAGAGCTGTGCTGACATACATGAGACAGTTATAATAGCTTCAACTTTTTGTGGGTACACTGATATGCCGTCTTTGTTGATTACAATTTTGGAAAGTTTTGCATACAATTTCCTTTCTCTTAAGATCTGTAAGGCAGTTTTCAGATGATTCTCATGTTCTTCCCTATTTTTGGAGTAAATCAAAAAATCATTAATAAACACAACTATAAATTCATCCAGAAATTGTTTGAAAATCCCATTCATCAAGTCCATAAAAGCTGCGGCTGCGTTAGTCACCTCAAATGGCATCACTAAAAATTCATGGTACCCCTATCTAATTCTGAATGCAGTTTTCTCTACATCTTCTGTCTTGACCTTTAATTTGTGATACCCGGATCTCAGGTCTATCTTAGAGAACACTTGTGCTCCCTGAAATTAATCAAGCAGGGCATCTATTCAGGGTAATGGGTATTTGTTTTTCACAGTTACTTTGTGTAGTTCTCTGTAATTTATACACAGTCTTAACAATCCATCATTCTTCTTGACAAATAGAACTGGAGCACCCCAAGGTGAAGTGCTCGGGATGATGAATTTCTTATCTAAGAGCTCTTGAAGTTGGATTTTTAATTCTTTCAATTCTGATGTTGACATTCTGTAAGGGGTTTTAGAAATAGGTTGTGTTCCAGGTACTACATCAATAGTAAACTCAATTTCCCTATTAATTAGATCCCCGCGCAGTTCATTTAGAAATACATCAGGAAATTCTTTAACTACAGGAATAGTTTCTACATTAGGGCTATCAGAAGTCACATTTAAAACACTACACAAATAATCCCTACATCCCTTTCTTGGCAATTTGACGGCTTTCAAAACAAAAATCATATAAGGATGTGGAACTATCCCATTCCCAGCAAACACAAGTTCAGACAAGCCAGGTGGTCGGAAGACAATAGATTTATTCACACAATCAATAGTTACACAGTACTTAGTCAACCAATCCATACCCAATATATAATCAAAATGAGTAATGTCCAATGGCAGCAAATCGACATATAATAACACATCTCCAATCATGATGTCACACGCAGGATACACATAAACACACATTATAGAACCCCCAGAAGGTGTAGATACAGATAACAAATAATTCATAGGTTCTAGTGGCCTAGTTGTAACAACCCCGACCTATGATTAACTATTAAACCATGATTAAGGATGCCTAATAATTAATTAAGATGAAATTCTGAATTAATTGTATGTGTGTTGCATTATTTGTATTTTTATCTGTTTATCATAGAAATATTTGTCTATGTGTTTGTTTTGTTCTACGAATTGAAGGCCTTATCGACATTTGATCACAAAATTGACTTGGTTTCTGTGTTATTTAGAATTTTTTGAATGTTATGGTAGGTTTAATTAAAATTTGATTCAGAATGAATTAATTAAAAATAATGTCAATTGATTAATCATTAATTAAGTGTCACGACCCAAACCCGCCCCTATGGGTTTAGCACTGTAACCGGCCAGTAATCCGTGATTACCGAAGTCCTGCTTAAAGTAAGACAATATTACAGAGTATAGGGGCATGGCGGAAGCCAAAACAGTAATTAAACAGTGTCCAATGAGCTATGACAATCTGTATGCAAAAGACCTTTTTATAACATATATACAGTCAGTACCAAAACAGTATGCACAGTATTTACAATAATCCAGATCAGGAACTTAATCCCTATTAAGACAGTACCGTACAGTGCTATCAATCGATACGGTATTACAAAACAGATACAGAGACAGATGGGGAAAACTAAAACACCCCAAAGCCGTAGCTTGACAGGCTCAGAACATCGCAGTGAGGCACAGTGGTTGGCTTTGACAAAAGGGAGTCTAACCCACGCTCCTAGCTCCGGTCTGGTGCCTGAACACCTATATATATATATAAACAGTGAGCTAAAGCCCAGTGAATAACATAATGCGTAAAGAGGTTGAGAATGAATGTCCTTACAGTAATAAAAACAGTCCATTAAATCAGTATTTCAGTCATTCAGTCATAACAGTCATATGTGGTACATCTATTAGCATAGCAGTACAGTAAACAGTAGGTCTTAAAAGACCGAACAGTCAGTGATGGCCATCATAACAGTAAACAGAAGTTCCAAGATAGGAACTGACAGAGATCTCTGTAACAGTTACAGTAACAGTAGTTGCTAAGGATGCCACAATACAGTTCAGAATAGAGGACATACATTCGTTCCGTTAACAGTAACAATTCAGAAAGCAGTACAGTTTAAGCATTCAGAAGATATTCATATTTGAACATATCTTTACACAGTTGTTACTCACAGAGTTCTGAGCTACAGATAAGCTAGAGCGTCTCCTCAGATGCCAACCCTACACAGTTACAGGATGAACACACACTAAGCTACACAGTTGGGAAACAATAACTTAATCCCTAATTTGCTTCGGTGTGGTTCTACATCAATATCCTCATTAAGATGCCTTAAGCATGCCCTAGGAGTGCCTAGGATGGAAAGAGGAGGCAAAGATGCACTTTAAAAATATTTTCAAAATTTTCAGAAAAATAGAGTCCCGCTCGAGCGTGTATTTCCCCGCTCAAGCGGACATGCAGACAAAGGTTCCCCGCTTGAGCGTCACTTCCCACGCTCGAGCGGAATGCAAAACATGGCAAAAGTACTGGATGTGTAAAAATCACGCTCGATGAGCGCTCGACACCCGCTCGATCGTGTGACACATGTTCCCGCTCGAGCGTGAACTTCCCCGCTCGAACGGACTGCAAAACAATGCAAAGTGCTGGAAGCACGAATTTCACGCTCGAGCACCACTTTCCCTGCTCAAGCGTGAGTCCAAATTCTGGAAATTTCAGATTTGAACCTCAAGCTCAAAACCAAGTTTCAATGTATCAAATTCGATCCTCTTGGGCTAATTTTCTAGAAAACACTTGTAAACTCATAGTATTACATGATTCAAAGCTCAATTTGTAAAATCAAAGCCCAAGGGTAGCTCAATTAAAACACAATTTCAAGCCAACTTTCATTAACATATTCCAAATGTAACATGCATGGATTTTAAACAACTCAAGCTTCAAATACATGCTCAAATGAGCCAATTCTTTCAAAACCAAGATAAATTCATGAACTAGAACTATAATATGAACATGCATGTACAATTTCATGGACAAAAATCCTCAAAACTCAAGAATGGCAACATGCATACATGAATTCCTACTCAATTCAATGTATTAAGCCAATTTTGACTCCAATCTTCAACATAACAAGAATCAAGCAAGAACTAACTCAAAGACAAGTTTAAGAAGGTGGATTTTCTACCTTAGACCTTGAATAACAAGTGTAGGAAGCTCAATTATGAAATCAACCTTCAATTTCTTTAATTCACCAAGCAAATCACAAGATGGAACTCAATTTCTCTCACTCTCTCCCTCTCTTCCCTCTTGGTCGGCTAAGCTCAAGGAAATGGCTGAGGAAAAGTTGTAACCAAAGTGTAGTAGGCTTCAAACATGGATTGGTAAGTGGCCCACTAATATGGCATTAAGGTAAATAAGTCCAACTATTATAATTTAGCTTCATTTAATCTAATTTAATTATACCAAATCACATTTCAATTAAAAATACCATAAAATCACATAAATTATGATTAACACATATCACTAATCAATTTCAGATTCGGCCGCCGACAAAGCCTTCAATTTGCAGTTCAAAACATAAAACATGAACAGATAATTTAACAGTCAAACAGATAGGAATGCATTTAAACTAGTACATTCAATCAGTCAGTTCAGTTTTTCAGTCGACTCAATTACTTATCATAATCAGTCTCAGTTTAGCAGTAATCAGTAGTTTATCGGTAAACAGTGGTGAGGGTTATTACATTAAGTCACCTTGATTAAGCCTATATAAGGCATATGAGATCTCTAGAGCACATTTCTTTTACATCTTCATTTCATTATCCTTGAGCTCAAAAACGTATAAGAGAGAGAAGATGAGGGAATTGAGATCAAACAAGGGAATTGTTAGAATTTGGAGGGAGTTAGCTTAGGAATTCAACGTTTTGGCTTGGAATCTTAGTGAATTCATTGCCTAGAGCTTAATTGAGAAGTTGAGGTAAGGATTCAACACTTAGACAATATAATTATGATATCTAGGACATGAATTCTAGACGATTAAGTTGAGTTATGCAAGAATTGAGCTAATAATGTAGAGAAGATGAACATTTCATAGATGCATGTGCATTTCATAGAGTTTTGATGTTGTTTTCAAAAGAATTCTCTCATCACTACAAGAAAAAACACCTTTGGCGACCACCTATTTTTTTTGGTCGCAAATAGTCCACTTTCTGCGACTAAAATTTAACTTTTGGCGACCACAATTTTTTGGTCACGGAAAATCACCTTTTGGCGACCAAAAAAAAAGTTGGTAGCGAAAAGTATACCTATTGGCGACCAAAGGCCTTTTTGGTTGCGGAAGATCACCTTTTGGCGACCAAAAAAAAATTTGGTCACAAAAAGTATACCCTTTGGCGACCAAAAAAAAAAGTTGGTCGCAGAAAGTATACTATTGGCGACCAAGGGCTTTTTTGGTCGCGGAAGATTACCCTTTGGCGACCAAAAAAAAAAAGTTGGTCGCGGAAAGTATACTATTGGCGACCAAAGGCTTTTTTGGTCACGGAAGATCACCTTTTGGCGACCAAAAAAAAAAGTTGGTCGTGGAAAGTATACTCCAAAGGCTTTTTTGGTCGCGAAAGATTACCCTTTAGCGACCAAAAAAAAAAGTTAGTCGCGGAAAGTTATGGCGGGATAAATTTTTAAAAAAATGATACTACTGTAATTACATGCTATTTTTCTGTTTAGGCATTAAAAGTTTTATAAAATAATATATAACCCAATTTTTATGAGTTATATATATTTTTTGCCAAATATGAACAAGAAGCGAGTTATTGGCAGAGTGGATTGGGTGCATGGTGACTCCTTGGTTAGGAGTTTGAGTCCCAGGCAGCACAAAAGAATTATTTTTTTTTGGGTCAAGGCGCTGACTTTTGGCGACCAACTTATCTTTAGTCGCTAAAAGTTTACTTTTGGCTAATATGAATTGGACTTTCCGCGACCAAAAAAGTTGGTCACGAATGGTCACTTTTAGCGACCAAAGGCTTTTTTGGTCGCAGAAAAATATCTGTGACGAGGCTTTAGAGACCAACTCAAGACCAACATATTTTGGTCGCGAAAAGGTTTTAGCAACCAAATATGGTACTTTTCGCGACCAAAATGTTGGTCACGGAAAGTGTTTTTTCTTGTAGTGCATGCATGTATCAAGTCTAGTTTGATTTTAAGAATTCATCACATTTCCTACCAATTGGCCTTAATTGATCATGTTTTGGAAGGTTTGAGTTCATATTAATGTATACATGTTATGTTATTTAAACTCTAAGTTGATTTTGGTTCAATTGGCTTACCTTTGGGCTTTGATTTTACAAAATGGCTTTAAATTCATGATGTTTTACAAGTTTACAAGAGATTTCTTAAGTTTTGGGCCCAAATGATGTGTTTTGAGGCTTTGAATTCAAGTTTTGCATCATGAATAACAATCTAGAAATTCCAGAATTCGGCATCTCCGCTAGAGCGACAAAATCTGCGCTCAAGTGACCACGCTTGATTTTGCACTTCCGCTCGAGCAACCAAGGGTTGGCTCAAGCATGAATGCATGCTCCTAGAAGTTTACATATTTTGCAAACCGCTCGAGCGACCAGAGCTACGCTCGAGCGAAGACCTCAATTTCACGCTCCAGCGACCGTCGAGTGTGCGTCGAGCAGAAAAATCAAGCAACCAGTACTTTTGTAGAGTCTACAAACCGCTCGAGTGACGAAAATTACGCTTGAGCAACCACCCTTATTTTTTACCCTCCGCTCGAGCAAGGACTCTATTTTCAGCAAATTTGACTAAGTGTTAAATAGCATGTTTTGGCATCCTCATTGTATCCTAGGCATTCTTAGGCCATGTTTAAGACATAATAATGAGAATAAAGATTAAAAACACACCAATATAAGAAAGAACTAAGTTAATGATTCCAAGTGTGTAATTCAATACGTATCCGTTCTACGTTTGTGTAGGTCAAACGCCATAGACGGTCTGGTTTATTTGCTTAATCTATTCTACAAATGGAGCCATCTGTGAGTAATAACTTTGTAAAGCTATGTTCACATTTAAGTATTTTTCTATATGATACGACAAGAAATGATCTACTTTTTGAAATGCTATATTCTGTATCAATGAATGATTGTTCAATTCTGACAAGTACTCGTGGCATCATTAGCACAAAACTCTTGCCCGGTAACAATACCGTGGTCTATGAGCACAAGGCCCTTTCTTGGGGGTAACAATATCGTGGTCTCATGGCCCTCGCCAGGGGGTAACAATACCATGGCTTAAGTTATATTATCTGTTCCCGATACCGGAGGTTCCTTTATGGAACTGGTCAAGTATGACCCTTAATGCTCTGTATCTTATCTGTTAGCGCTAATGGGTATACCACGTATGATCCTCTATGAAATTGAATAAGTACATGCTTCTGAACTCTGAATAAGAATATGAATCTGTTTCTCTTTCTGAATCGGATATGTGACATCATTCATAACCGTTTACTTTGTTATTATTCACTAGGCTTTCGCTTACTAATATAATGTATGTAGGTGACCAGGCGCATAACCAGGCCCAGATTTGATGACCTGGAGCTTGGGTTTTGTCAGCCAACCAGCTTCCATGCCTCCCGAGGAGGTTCTCTTTTGAGACTTGATCAAGTTTAAATGAAACAAGTTTTTGAGACGTCGTCTTTTCTTATGCTTGGTCTGGACATGTTTTGTAAATACGGTATATGTGGAATTTGGTGACGTCTAATTAATGTAAATATGACTTCCCTTTTATCTATCTAAGTTTCAAATTAACTATCCCATATATGTCAACACAGCTCTATGAATAATGTATTTTATATATTTACTTCCGCTAGCCCCTTATATTTTGTTATTCAGGTCAAAGGCCTTCGGTAATATTAGGATTACTGGTCGGTTATGATGCTAAACCTATAGGGACAGGTTTGGGTCGTGACACTAGTCAATTTTCAAGAAAAAACATACGACACAAATGAATGTGTAGAACTAGAGTCTATCAGCACCTATGCATTTTAAGTACAAATATGGAGTATACCTGACACCATAGATTCCGTGTTCTGAACGTCTCATGTTACAAATGCAAACACTCTACAATGCCTTAAGGTTTCTTTCCCCGTATTAGCTCTCACATTTGTTTTTGGCACATAAACGGATCCGGCTAAACTTGCCGTAGGATGGTTAGAATTTTGGGATATGAGTGGACAATCTTTTATCATGTAGCCAGTTTTGCCACATCGAAAGCAAGCAACTGTTGATCGATAGCAAGCCTCCTTATGTTTTCTTCCGCATTCTGAACATGTCAAAGTAGATCCACTACTTTGGCTTGAACTGCTAGAGGATCATGTGTTTTTCTTCTTTGAAAATGACCGACCCTTCTTAAAATTGAATTTGGACCTCTTGCCTCTCCATTCGGTCGTTGGGGCCTTAGTCTGTTTCATTGCAGCCAAATTAGCTTCAGCCATTAAAGCTCTGTCAAGGACATCCACATACTTGAGTAGTTTCAACACACTAACCTGATCAAATATATCTAGGTTCAAACCTCCTTCAAATTTTTGAGCCTTTTTATAGTCGATATCCACCATGTATGGAACAAACCGGGCCAATTCGGTAAACTTGGCTTCATACTCAGCTATTGACATGTTACCTTGCTTGAGTTCTTGGAATTCAGACACTTTTCTATCCCGAAAACATTAAGGAAAGTATTTCTTATAGAATCTCTTTGAATTGGTTCTAGGGTAAGGTCCCATTAGTATCTCGAATAAGCATCCACCAACGTCGAGCTTCATCTTTCGAAGTATAGGTTGCCAACAAAACTTTTGAACCTCGAAACATAGAAAAACTTCAAATATTTTTTCTGTCTTTAGCATCCATGTCTCAACTTTTAGTGGTTTAATACCACATAGAAAAGTCGATGGCTTCATCTTGTTGAATTTCTGGGTCAAACTGAGAATGTCATTATTGACCGACTCCTCTTGGACCAGAGGAGCGGAGGAGGCACAGGTTGTTATCTTTGTTGTTGCATTATTGCTTCTGTCAAGGCTTCAATCATTCGTTCCATTCGGCTTATGCGAGCCTCGAAAGATTCAGTTGTATCGTCACTTCTTCTATTTTCCATTTGCTATAGGTAAATAGAGCACTTATAAACATAGGCAAATAATTCTTTTCACAATGTTCGGAGTATTCAGTTTTAGTTTTCACATTTACAGAGATTAACACACACTCACACATGCAGACGAAATGTCCCTAATTCTTTTTTAGGACATTCTATAACTCATATGGACTCATGTGTGCGGTATAACTCGTGCTTTGATACCACTCTATCATGACCCAAACCTGTCCCTATAGGTTTAGTGTCGTAACCAGCCAGTAATCTTAGGATTACCAAAGGCCTCTGATTTAAATAACAAAATATAAGGGGCTAGTGAAAGCAAATATATAAAATACATTGTCCATAGAGCTGTGTTGACAAACATGGGACAGTTAATTCGAAACTTAGATATATAAAAGGGACGTCCTATTTACATCAGTTATACGTCACCAAATTCCATATATATCGTATTTACAAAACATGTCCAGACCAGGCATAAGAAAAGACGAAGTCTTAAAAACTTGTTTCATCTAAACTTGATCAGGTCTCAAAAAGGAACCTCCTTGGGAGGCACAGAGGCTGGCTGACAAAACCTAAGCTCTAGGTCATCAACTCTGGGCTTGGTCACACGCCTGGTCAACTACATACATAATCTGAGTAGTAAGTGAAAGCCCAGTGAATAATAACAGAGTAAAAGGTTAAATGAATGATGTCACATATCAGATTTAGAAAGCAAAAACAAATTCATATTCTTATTCAGAGTTCAGAAGCATGTACTTATTCAATTTCACAGAGGATCATACGTAGTACACCTATTAGCGTTAATAGATCAGATACAGAGCATTGAGGGTCATACTTGACCAGTTCCATAAAGGAACCTCCGGTACTGGGAACAGATAACATACTTGAGCTACGGTATTGTTACCCCCGGGCGAGGGCCTTGTGCTAAGGATGCCACGAGTACTTGTCAGAAATTGAACAATCATTCATTGATACAGAACATAGCATTTTAGAAAACAGATCATTTCTTGTCATATCATATAGAAAAATACTTAAATGTGAACATAGCTTTACAAATTTATTACTCACAGATGGCTCCATTTATAGAATAGATTAAGTAGATAAACCAGACTGTCTATGGTGCGTGACCTACACAAATATAGAACGGATACGTATTGAATTAGACACCCGAAATCATTAACATAGTTCTTTCTTATCTTGGTGTGTTTCTAAACTTTATCCCTATTATTATGTCTTAAACATGGCCTAGGAATGCCTAGGATACAATGAGGATGCCAAAACATGTTGTTTAACAATTAGTCAAATTTGCTGAAAACAGGGTCCTTGCTTGAGCGTAGCTTCCCTCGCTCGAGTGGAGGGTCAAAAATAATGGTGGTCGCTCGAGTACAACTTCCGTCGCTTGAGCGGTTTGTAAACTCTACAAAAGTACTAGTTGCTTGATTTTTCCGTTCGACGTACGCTCGACGGTCGCTCGAGCGTGAGATTGAGGTCTTTGCTCGAGCACAACTCTAGTCGCTCGAGCGGTCTGCAAAATGTGTAAACTTCTGGGAGCATGCATTTTACGTTCGGGCCAACCCTTGGTCGCTTGAGCGGAAGTGCAAAATCAAATGTAGTCACTCGAGTGCGGGTTTTGTCGCTCGAGCGAAGATGCAGAATTTTGGAATTTTCAGATTGCTATTCATGATACAAAACTTGAATTCAAAGCCTCAAAACATATCCTTTGGGCTCAAAACTTAAGAAATCTCTTGCAAACTTGTAAAACATCATGATTTCAAAGCCATTTCGTAAAATCAAAGCCCAAAGGTAAGCCAATTGAACCAAAATCAATTTAGAGTTTAAAGAACATAATATGTATACATTAATATGAACTCAAACCTTCCAAAACATGATCAATTAAGGCCAATTGGTAGGAAATGTGATGAATTCTTAAAATCAAACTAGACTTGATACATGCATGAGAGAATTCTTTCGAAAACAACATCAAAACTCCATGAAATGCATATGCATGTATGAAATGTTCATATTTTCTACATTATTAGCTCAATTCTTACATAACTCAACTTAATCCTCTAGAATTCATGTCTTAGATATCATAATTATATTGTCGTGTTGAATCCTTACCTCAACTTCTCAATTAAGCTCTAGGTGATGAATTCACTAGGATTCCAAGCCAAAACCTTGAATTCCCAAGCTAACTCCCTCCAAATTCTAGCAATTCCCTTGTTTGATCTTAATTCTCTTCGTTTTTCTCTCTTATACGTTTTTTAGCTCAAGGATGATGAAATGAAGGTGCAAGAGAAATGTGCTCTAGAGATCTCATATGCCTTATATAGGCTTAATTAAGGTGACATAATTAATGATTAATCAATTGACATTATTTATTCTACTCCCTCCGTTCCAAAATATTAGTCCCTTATTTCATTTTTTGTTGTCCCAAAATATTAGTCCCTTTTCAAAAATCAAGTAAAAAAATAATATAAATTTTCCATTTTGCCATTCTTTTAGATTCATTAACAACATAAAAAGTACAATTATGACATTGATATTCTTAAAAAAAATATACTATCAAAGGGTAATTTTGAAAAATCAATTTTTTTAAAGTGCAATAATTATACTACAAAAAAAAGTTGGATTCTCCAAAAGCGACTATTATTTTGAGACGGATGGAGTAATTAATTCGTTCCGAATCGAATTTTAATTAAATCTACCATAACATTCTAAAAATTCTAAATAACATAGAAACCAAGTTAATTTCGTGATCGGATACCGATAAGGCCTTCAATTCACAGAATAAAACCAATACATAGACAAATATTTCTGCAATAAGTAGATAGAAACACAAACGGTGGTGCTACATGCACCAATTAATGTACACACTAGTGTACTAACTAGTGTTATGATATCATTAATGACCCTATTTATTATACAAATTATAAATACCCAAAACCCCTAAAATTATGCCACATCATCTATTGGTATACTAGTGTGTGCACTAATTAGTACATATAGCATTATTCAAACACAAATAATGCAACACATATCCAATTAATTCAGAATTTCATCTTAATTATTTATTAGGCATCTTTAATCATGGTTTAACAATTAATCATAGGTCCGGGTTGTTACAATATACTTTCCCGATTTACACATTTTCTCAAAACGATAAATATTTTCAATGTATAAATATAAAATAAATGCTCGATGTAAATGAATGAGACAATAGTTTCAATTCTCCTAATTCTCATGCAATTTCTACAACAATTATATCTATCCTCCACCAATAACCCAAAACAGATATTTCTAAACAGATAAACAATTTTCAATAAAGATAAACTTTTCAAATTTGAAAATGTGAGTGATAATGTATATCCAACTCCACCATCCTCATCAATATCAACGTAATCCCACATTTCCAACATCAATTTCATTTATCCTTTCAAAATCAACATTTGATATATATTTAGAGTAAAGCCCCCATTTCTTTATAAACCCATTTCAAAGGTAAAAATCCACTAATTCATCATAACTCAACAATAAATACATCTTCTTAATCATTTCCAACAAAGCATTTGAAAACCCCTATTTTGAAATCATGCCAAACCTTAGGTTTACCCAAAATTTCTCCAAATCACAATGTTGTTTTATAAAGACAAATATCTAAGTTAAAAATCATAAGAAAGTGCGGAAAATCCCTACCGCAAGCTTAGAAGATGAGTGGAAGAGTGAAGGAACTTCAACAATGTCCAAACTCAACTTTGTTTGGATCAAAATGATGCCCACGACGTGCTCTACCTTTTTAACAAAAGGACACGAGTGAAGAATTCGACTGATCTAGGTGTATTTATAGAGAAAAGTAGAGTTTTAGAGAAAGACTGTAGATCTAGGATTTTTAGAATGTTTAGAAAGAGATATATGAAAAAGTGATCTAAAAAGTGACTTTTACGGACTGATGTACGGGAAAACCGCTCAAGCGCAAAAAGTGTTACTTAAGCAACCAGGCACAATAAGTGCGACCGCTTGAGCACAAAAAGTGACCGCTCAAGCGAAGAATACAAACTTCCAGAAGTTTTACAAATAAACAACCATCGCTCGAGCTCAAGAAGGACCGTTTGAGCCAACACAGCTCGAGCGAGCGAAGAATGGCAACTCCTAATAGTTTTGCAGACCTACAAAAGTATTAAGAGTTCTCAAAGACTGCTCAAGCGCAAGAAATGTCGCTCGAGTGACTAGACACACTAAGTTGCACCACTCGAGCGCAAAAAGCTTTGCTCGAGCGAAGAATACCACCTCCTAGTAGTTTTGCAAACTTGCAAAAGTATTGAGAGTTTACAAAGACCGCTCGAGCGCAATAAGTGTCACTCGAGCGAAGAAACAAAATTCAACAGTTTAAAAAATAAGCTACCAACCTGTTCCAAACGCAACCAAAACATTCCAATAGCCAAACTCAAAAAGGAATAGGGGAAACAAGACATGAACAACTATATGAGACAATGAAACCTGGATCCAAAACATCAAATGAGTTGGGTCTAAACCATATTCGTTATATTTTACTTTTTTATTTTTCGTATTTTTTTGTTTTAACTGAATCTTTTAATATTTTAAGAAATTTTTAAAATTTTTAGACCCCCCAAACATAAATACACTTAGAAAGTATAATATTTATGAAAAAGTCTTTAAAATAATCACTAAATACTAAAAATACAAAAAAAAAATTAAAAATTCAGTACATTTTTTGTATTTTTGTGTATTTATTAATTTTTTAAAATATTTTTTAACAAATAATCTCTATTTGGATTGCTTAAAATTTAAAAAATATTTACTAAAACAAAAACAAAAACAAAAAACTCAATTTTTAAAAAAAAACTAAATTTAAAAAATTAAAACCAAATACATTGATTATTTTTCTCTATTTTTTTACTTTTTTTTATAAAAAAAATAAAAAAATAAAAAAATTAATTAAAATTCTTCTAGTTAATTGTCAAGACAAATTGAAGCAGAGTCACGAGAGCGCGCAGAGTTGTAATTAATCGAGAATGGAAGGTTGTTTCGCGTGGCAGTATCAAATGGAGACTCGCAATTCACGTGGTACATATGGGAAAGACTCTTCAAACACGTCACTCCTCACCCGTGACAGACTGACACTCCTATCTAAATAAACAGTGGTGCTAAAGATTATTAATTTACTAGCTCTAAACTTACCATTAATGAAGTGGTAAAATTAAAAAAAAAAAAAAAATTGACACAATATATACTGTGTCAGTGGGTGAGACCCACTGCCACATCATTAGTGATAGCTCTAATTAGAGCTCCTACTCATTTTCCCTAAATAAATAGTCATAAATTAGTACTTTTTTTAAATTTATTTAAAATAAAAATTATTATTGTAATTTAAAAATTTATAAATATTTCTTTATTATATATTTTTATTTAACAGAATTAATAGAAAAAATAAAATTTTTACCCGCACTCATATATAATAATAAAATTATATTAATTATTAATTAAAATAAATTTTTAACATTATTAAAAAAATAATAATTAACTTAATAATTTATTTTCTATGTTTTGTTTACATATCAAATTAATTTTAAATGAATTTTTAATTAGCTGAACACGAGTCAAAATCAAGTAATTTGATTGGTAATAGTGCATATAATGCGTGTAATTTATTTAAGTTTGACTTAAAATTTTAATTAATTTAAAATTATATTTAAATTTAAATTGTTTATTGACCAAACCCACCTTAAATAAATTTTTAACCAATTATGAGTCAAGTTAGAATAACTTATTTGTCTAACAACTCTAATATTTAAAAAATTATGTTTACAAGACCCTTGAAATAATTACTTATGTTTTGCACCAGAATAATTGCAATATAAAATACTATAATTTTGCTAAGTCTTCATAGTATATAAAGAAAATGTCAAATCAGTGATATACACAAAAATTAATTACAAATCATGATAAATTTTAGAAAAAATTAATGAAATATCCCTCTTCAACTTTGTATAGGAGAAGAGGTCAGAGATTTTTTTTTATTAGCTAAAATATCTCAATATTTTCATAGAGAAAATTTGACTCGAAGAAATTTCGACCTAAACTCAAAGAAATTTCAAAAATTTCTTTGATATGATTATAGACAAATTTTGAAATTTCTCCGAAATCAGATAAATTTATTTGTGAAAATTAAAATTTCTTTGAGTTAGGGAAAAAAAATTTTGAGTCGAATTTTCTCTGCAGAAATATTGAAGGTCCTTAACTACTATAAAAATATTATATGTCATTTATGTTATAAAATTTTAATATCAGGAACCTTAAAAAAAATTCTCCTAAATTTTATAAATATCAATAATTAAAAATATAAACTTTTTCATATATTTATAATTATTTTTAAAAAAGTAAGATGAATTGTAATTTTTCCTAATATATAGCTTGTTGTGACAACTCGATTAAAAGTCGTTTTTTTTTGTTTTTTAAACTTTTTTAAGTAGCATTATTTTTCTATTTTTTTATACGTTTTTTCAAAAAAATAGCCAAAACAAACTAAAAAAACAACTTTTAACGTATTCTCCAAAACAAACCATATATATATATTCTTAGATCAACAATGTTACATCTCTCTAATTTATCACCTCTAAAAATCATCCCTAATGATATGTCTAACAAATGTCAAATTTTGATTTGTCAAACATTCCATTATGTGGGGGCTAACCTCAATGCTGCATCATTAGAGGTGATAAATTAGGTATCTCAAACATTTTTCTTTTTAGATTGATCCCTAATACAGTATATATTTAAACAATAATGCTAGAAACCCACACATTTATATCCACAAATTCACCCATAATTATGTGAAATGGGAGTTGGGCTCATCATCATTAAGTGATGTTTTGAGAAGTTAGTAAAAAGTTGACTTTTTTTTGTTTTTTTCAGTCTATTTTGTCTTTTTGTGGATAAAAAACTATGAGAGGTGATGTGACCCAAAATGGGTAAAAAGCTAAAAGCTGATTTTTTTTTTGCTTCCCAAAAGATCCCTAAGTGTACAATAAATTAAAATTTGACATTCCACATCACTATAGATAAAAGAGTTAACTACCTCAAAGTCATATTTACAAATGTTATGGTAACTCAGGTCCTTTTTAAGATTTTTTGAACCAATAAGTCTTATTTAATAAAACTGATAATATTATCAGTTTTTTTCAATTTTTAAAATTAGGAACATTATCAAATTTGCATAATAATGTTCTAAATAATTGTTTCACTAATTGATGGGGGAAAAATAGAGCATGAGATTAAATATTTTTATCCTTTTACTTATTAGTTTGATTCAACTGTCCAATAAAATTAAGAAAATTATCAATTTTTTCCAGTTTAAAATGATAACATTATCAGTTTTTTCATTTTTTATTTTTATTTTTTTTGATTTTGCACATCAATGTTCCAACATCATCCTCCTTTATTGACATAAAATTTTCAATTTTACACCAAAAAAATAATTCAATTTTTAAATTTTTTCAAAAAAAAAGTTTTTTTTTTTTTGGCACATAATTGATTTTTTAGTTTTTTCAATTTCAAAGTTGATGTTTTAAAGTTTTGAAAATAAAATAAATATCAAATCATCATGTTCATTTATATATAATCATAAATGATAAATAATCATTATTTGAAAAGCAATTTCAACTACTAAAAATTTAATGGGACTTGAAAGTTCAAAAAATTTTAGTTAAAACTTAATAGAGTATAAGTTCATAAATTAAAATTTGTATGTAAATACTCCTAAATAGAATTATGAGTCTCAAATATTTTTCATATTTAAAAGGCACGCCTTAATAACCGTTAACAACACCTAAAATCATTTTTAGGCTAAAAAATCACAAAATAACAAAAAAAAAGTCAAAAAATCACAAAAGGACAAAAATCACAAAAAGATAAATAAAAAAAAAAAAAATTTGCCATTCTAAATCCAAAAAGTCAAAAAAGTGAAGCAAAAATACCAAACGACCACAAAAATTTCAGACTAAAAAAATCAAAAAAACTAAAAAACTAACTTAAAAAGGTCATTGCCAAACCAACACTTAATTACCTTAGCAATGACTCCCTCACTAATTAATAAAGCAGTCTGAACTCAACTGGGCTTTTTGAAAAAGAGGTTAAAATTTGATTTTTTTTTTGGAAAAATATGAAAAAATAAATAAATAAAAAGATGATGTGACCTAAAAGAGGTTAAAAATTAAAATGTCGCAATCATAGAGAAAATAATAAATTATATATACATTCTTGAAATTTGTTTGAAAAATAAATGATCTTATATGGTTTTAAAAAATACAAATATCTCCTCGTTAAATTTTTTTATTTAACAGAATGAACTACAAAAAATAAAATTTCTAATTATTCTTTTATACAATTATAAAATTACCTAAAATATTAAGTGAAATAAATTTATAATATCTTTAAAAATTATTAATTAACTTAATAATTTATTAATAAAAGAGATTATTTATTGTAAAATTAAAAAATTCAAGAGAAAAAATGTAATTTTTAAAATTATAGGACAATTGATGTTTTAAATAAGCAATAAGACGTGTATTTGTAATTTACGTTGAGAAAAATGATAAAAGAAAATTGTTAGAAAACTTAAAAAATTTATCAATTTTTTTCCCAAACGTCTTAAATGGGTGTGAACCCACGTCATATAAGTCCTGGAAATAGGGTCACTTATGCCTCAATTTGAGGTATATTATGGTTTATTTCTATTATTTGAACTGTTCATTTTGTAGAGTTTGTTGAGTATTTCATGCCTACCAAAAATCATATTAATCGAATATCAATAACAATATGGTCGATAATCAAAAAAATAAACAATAAGCTTTTTTTTAAAGAAATAACATAAAAAATATGCAATATGCAATTCGATCATATAGTTATTGATATCCGATTAATATGATTTTTGGTAGGTATGAAATACTCAACAAACCCTAAAAAATGAACAATTCGGATCATAAAAATAAATCCATAATATACCTTAAATTGAGGTACAATAATCACTGTTGTGCCTTTCGCACAGCAGTGATCCCATTTCCTATAAGTCCTATGTTGATGCTACATTCATGGGAGACATTTAGGGGTGTTTTCAAAAATTAGTTAAAAGTTAACTTTTTGATTTTTTTGACTTTTTGTGACTTGTTTGTATAAAAAATTAACTTTTTTATAACTTGTTTGTGGTTTTTTTTTATAAAAAAAAATCAAAAAAATAAAAAAAACTAATAACAAATTTAATAAATTTTTGAAATCACTAAATTGAGAAAATGTTCGATGGTACTATATACATCAATTAGCATACATATTAATGTATCAACTACTATTATGATATTATTAATAACTTTATTTATTATATAAATTATAAATATTTAAAACTTTTAAAATTATGTCATATCATCTATTGATATATTAATATGTATACTCATTAGTGCATATTATTCGAAAATGTTAGACTGATTCCACCACGTGTGGACAGATGCGCGGGGTGTGCGGTCCATGTGCAGCCACCGAACTTTGGCACACCATCCGCGTTTTCCCAATCCTCACGCGGAAACTTCATTCCACGTGTTGCATATGAGTTGGTTGGCGCAACGTGCACTTGCCGTTTTACTTTTTGTTTTGTTGCCCTTTTTTTTAATTTTTTTTTAGGAGTATTTTTTAAGTGCACTAATGTGAAAGAACATCTCTCTCACATACACAAACATATATATGGGTCATGTTTGGCCTCATTAAAAAAATTTAAAAAGTTAAAAAATTATTAAAAAAGTAAAAAAATCTATACTATTTATCACTTTTTTTGACGAAAATTTGTCAATTGAAAAAAGAAAAGAAAAGAAAAGAAAATAAGTGCAAAACAGCGATGCACAACACCGTACAGCCACACATCCCAATTGGTTTGATGATATGGCACACTTTTAAGCCACACATGCCATAAAAATAAATAAATTGAAAAGAGACAGCAAGTACACTGCACAGTCTAGCTGCTTGTGTCAGCGAGGATAATATGGTAATTTTATAATTTTATACAATATTTTAATACACATTTTTTCATAAAAAGTCAAAAGTTAACCCAAACATCCATATATTTTTTCCTCTACTTTTTAGTCAAAAAAGACAAAAAGTGCACTTATTTAGGACACCCCAAACAACCCACAGTGACATAATATAAATACTTATTTTTTAAAAAAATTTATATTAACATATATTTTTTTAATTACATATAAAATTTTATATAAATTTAAATTTAATTTAAATTATACTAACTTTATAAACTCTATTTAATAAATATTCATTTTTTATATATTTTTCATTGTAAATTGAGATAATTTTTAAATTCAATATTAATTTTGCGTTTCGCATTTTTCTTCTTATTTTGTTTCTCTGCTTCCTTGTCTTTCCCTTATGCTTCCGGTTGGTCCAAGTGTGGGGACTTAAAATACTGCCCACTCCGAATCATGTGATCAACTTCCTCGGCATACCAAGTATAATCTGGTAAATTCTGTCTCTAGTCTTCATTAGTATGGGCAAGACGCAAATCATCGTCTTCCCACCATATTCCTTCGGCAACCGACAAACAACTTTCTGGTTCCGTCGTAATTGTTCCCGTGTTCACAACACATTCTGTCCCCGCAGGACCTTTGGCTTTTCTAGCCTTCTGATCATTCTCAATTCTCTCATGTTCGAACCGCTTCAGCGCGGCCTCCTGTTCTGTATCAGCTGTATACAAGCTACCCAATTCTTGAGCAAAATTCTCAGCATCGGTGCTCTCCGGCAGCTTCCCCTTGTTGTTGACCGTTCCGACAGTTGCAGACGTTCCTGTTTCTGACTGTTCTTGCTTCGGTTGAGACCTTTCATCAATATCCGGCTCGTCACTACGCCACCCTTGTATTATCCGTCGATCCGTTCATATCAAACCAGCCGATCTGTACATTCCCCAGATCCTGTTCGTCGGAGAACTGCAGATTACCTCATTTTTTCAATGCAGAACTGCAGGGTATTAAAAAAAAATTTAATGATAAATTGCCTCCTTTTTTTCCTCTTATTTTTATGTATATTATGCAATACCTAATATCAATTCTATATTATCTTATATTATAGATTTGTCGTTTAAATTTTATAGTGATTATATATATTAAATTATATATTTTTTCTTATATTATTTTATATAATCACAACTTATAGGAGAAAAAAAACCTTCACAATAATGATACTCTCGAGGAACCTCTAAAGTTTGGATTTATTAGTTGAGTTACTTTTTCAATTATTAAACAGTAAATTCTTTTATATTTTGACATCATATTACAGATACTTAATCACTTCACATACTGAGATGTATCTATCGTTTGGATATTTTCATTATTTTTCTTTTTGGGTTTAGATATTATGTGATTCTTTCTTAGTTAGTCATTGTTGAATTTCTTTTATATAATTGATATTTTAATTTAATTAACAGTGTTTATTTTACAATTTTATAATTTAATACATATATATATATATATCATATAAAAATCATTACATGATAATCCAATTACAACATATTTATATTTAATTTTTTGAATAAATTTAATATAATTTCTACTTGTACATATTTTTATTTTCGAAATTAATATAAAAAAATAAATAGTTAGAATTATTTTTAATTTTATGTTACTAGTTCTTCTTCTAATTTAACTATTATTTTTAATATCAAAATGCATATTTATTTTACTATTTTATAATTTAATATATATCATAAGAAATTATTATATAATACTTACACTTTTATAATACGATATAACTAAAATTATGAAAATACACAAATAATTTAATTAAATTATATATATATATAACTATTTAAGTAACAATTTTATAGAACAATAGTTCCAATATTATCAAAATAAATAATTAAAATTATACTTTAATTTTAATTTTTTTTAAATTAAAATTATTCTTTTATAGTACACATTGTACCATCAATTTTTTTTTTTTTAAATAGTACGCACATTGCACGGGTCAACTGCTACTATATATTAATAAAAGTAGTATTGTTTCCTTTTTAAAAAAAAAAGATAGTATTTTTCCTATGTTTAGGTGGCGCATTATAAAAACTTACTTTTTTCTAACAGAGTCACATCAACATGTATTTTCTTAATTACGTATAGAGTTCTACACAAATCCAAACCTAATTTAAATTATATTAATTTTACCTATTTTATACGGATTCCATTTAACAAATGTCTTTTTTTCATATATTTTTCATAGTAAATTGAGATAATCCACAAACTCAATACCAATTTTGCATTTCACGTTTTTCTTTTTAATTCTTTCAAGGGTATTAGGATTTTTTTATGCTAAATTGTGTTTTTTTTCTTCTTATTTTTCCATACATTATTCTTTACTCAATACCAATTCTATATTATTTTATATTATAGATTTGTCATTTAAATTTTATAGTGATTCTACATGAAATTATTCTTCATTTCCTACATTATTCTATATAATTACAACTCACAGGAACAAAAAAAACCTGCACAACAATGATACTCTCAAGGAACCTCTAAAGTTTGGATTTACTACTTGAGTTACTTTTCCAATTATTGAACAGTAAATTCTTTTATATTTTAATATCATATTATAAATGATTAATCATTTCACACACTGATATTTATATCGGCAGTGATAGGTAGCTCGAAACCGAGCGGTTCGAAATGGCTCGAATTAAAAAACGGCCTCGTTTTTTAGATGAAGGTGAAGCAGAACCAGAAGCAAGGGAGGGAGGAGGAGGAGGAGGAGGAGGGGAGGAGAGGAGAAGGGACTGGAGGGGGAGGAGGAGGAGGGACTGGAGGAGGCCCAACATTTGGGGCCGGGGGGGCGGAGGCGAGGCAGAGCCGGCGATCGCTGGTGCTGCGACGATCGGCGGCAGCGAGGCGACGGCGGTGGCGGTGGCGGTGGCGGTGGCGAGGCGAGCAGCGACGATCCTCTCTCCCTCTTTCTCCTCTGTTCTTCCTCCTCTCTTCTCTCCATCTTTCTCCTCTGCTTCTTCCTCCTCTCTTCTCTCCCTCTTTCGAGCCAATTCGAGCCATTGGATTCGAGCTACGGCTCATTTTCCTATTTATATATCGTTTGGATGCTTTTATTATTTTTTCTTTTTAAGTTTAAATGTTATGTGATTCTTTCTTGGTTAGTCATTGTTGAATTTCTTTTATATAGTTGATATTTTAATTTAATTAAGAGTATTATTTTACAATATTATAATTTAATATATATATATATCATATAAAATCATTATATGATAATCTAATTACAACATATTTATATTTAATTTTTTTTATAAATTTTATATAATTTCTATTTCAACGTATTTTTATTTTCCAACAGAATATAAAAGAAAATTAAATAGTTAGAATTACTTTTAATTTTATGTTACTAATTCTTCTTCTAATTTAGCTATTATTTTAAATATCAAAATAAGTATTTATTTTACTATTTTATAATTTACTATATATCATATAAATTATTATATGATAATTACACTTTTATAATACGATAGAACTAAAATTATTAAAATACACAAATAATTTAACTAAAATTAATACATATATATATATATATATAAGTATTCAAGTAACAATTTTATAAAACAATAACGGCAATATTATCAAAACAAATAATTAAAATCATACTTTAATTTTAATTTTAAATGAAAATGAAAATTATTATTTTATAAAACACATTGTATCATCCAATATTTTTTGAAAAAAAAAATAGCATTTGAAAAAAAATAGCACATGCATTGCATGGATCAACTACTAGATGTTATTCAAGATCAAAAATTAAATCTAATTTTTAAATTTAATTATGTGGAAATTAATTAGGATATCAAAGATAATATTCTTTCATATATTCTCTAATTATCAACTAATCATATCACTTACATATCATTAAATCTAAAAAATAAATTTTAAAAGTGAATTTGTATATAATTTTTCAATGTAAAATTCTCTCATTTTTTGGTCCTGTCAATAAGTGTGAGCATAAGAAAAAAACAAAATAAATGTAGAAATCACTGTTACATTTTGAATAATACTATATGTATTAATTGGTATATCAATTAGTGTACTAATAGATGATGTTACATAATTTTAGAGGTTTTAGATATTTATAATTTGTATAATGGGTGAAGTTATAATTTTGAAGTAATAATGTCATAACATATGCTGGCACATTAATTGGTAAGGGTGAGCGGTGGCTTGTCAAATTGCGATTTGGACGGATTGAAGAATATTCTAATCAATTATCAAACATTTGTATAATATACAACACTAATTTGCATAATATTTTATATATATAACACAAACTAATTTTACATAATATGTTTCATATATATATAATTACTAATGTGTAACAAATTTCACATTTTAAATATCTCGCACATTTATTTTTACTTTAATATTTTATTGGAGATTAAAAAATATGTATAACGGTTTTAAAGGCAGAGTATAAATTTTAAAATTTAATCTGCGATTAACGAATAGAGCGGTGCAGTTTGATGCGGATTGGTGCGGTTTTAACGAATTTGACGATATTTTGCATAGCCTTACTAATTGGTATACTAATTAATGCGTGTAGCACTACCGTTACATTTTTTTATGAGTTTTATAACACTTTTTTCTCTCATTTTAAAACATTTTTTAAAATCATCTTCAAAACACTTTTTATACTAATGTATAGCCACTTGTTAGCATTTACATATATATTTTTTTAACAAATATTAACAAGTGTTTCTTGAATATTGTTTTAATATTAGAAAGTGTATAAAAAATGTCTTTAAAATATGAAAAAATATATTAATTTTTGTAAAAATATATTAAAGTTAGTAAAATATATTTGTGTTTTTTATTTTTTATTTTTTATCTTTACTTGTGTCTTAAAGTGCTTGTTAACAAATTTTGTTTTTTCTCTGATAAAAAAAATAATATTTTTTTTTTTTTTTTTTTTTTTTTTCAGCCTTTCTTTTTATTCGCCTTTAATAATATCGTGCGTGGTGGCCCACTTTGGTCGTATTGCTTGCCGGCAAGTCGGCACTTAAAAAGCCTCACGTTTCGTATTCCCTATTAGAAACCAAAACTTAGGTCAAGTTTGACATATATAAAATAATTTATTTTTTTATCTTTTTATTATTATATTATTTTTTTATTTTTTTGTATATTTTTTTATAAAAAGATAAAAAATACATTTATTTAGATCATTCTAAATAACCCCTTATATATATTTCTATTTATAAGAGGGCAAATTATCAACTCCTCTTCAAAATTTGACTAAAATATGCATTCTCCTCTTAAGGTTGGAAAATTATAAATTACTCATTGAGATTTATAATTACATGACAAATGAAGGGACAATTTGTTATGTAAATATAAATTTTAGGAAATAATTTGTTATGTAAATATAAATCTCAGGAGGCGAGATGTAATTTCTCAAATCTCAAGAATAATCCATATTTTAGTCAAACCTCGAAAGGGGTGTTGGTAATTTGCCCTTATAGATATTATGGCACTATTTGGCATAATCTATAAAAGTTTATTTTTTTTATTTTTTTTTAATCATATCATCCCTATATTTTTTATATTTTTTTTATAAAAAATTAAAAAATATATTTATTTATATCATTCTTTTTATTTATATCATTCCAATTACCCTTTATATCTTAGGTGAATGATGAAGGCTAAGAGAGTAGCATTTGGTTTAAAACTCAAATAATGATTTGAATTAAAAAAATTCAAAAGGATGAATTATACTAATGTCCCTATAATTTGAAATTGGTGTCATTTTGATCTCTGACCTTTTAATTGCGATATATGTTAACCTTAAATTTTGAATCTCGTTCTAAATAAGGACAATTAAAAACACTGTTGCTCCATTTGAAATACAAAGTCATCAATTTAATAAAATATAAACTAATTTGAACAAAAATAAATGTCAAAAACATATTTTTTAATTTTTTAATTTCTACCACACCAAAGAAAAAATTATATAAAAAATAATAAATCTTGTACTTTTTTATTTTTTTTACCAAGTTAATTTTTAGTTTGTGTTTGAATGATGATCATGTAATTGGTAGTTATTTTTATTGATAATTTTGGATGGTTATCATGTAATAGATGGTTGTATTTGTTGTTAACAGATATTTTTAGATGGTTGTCATGTAATGGATGGTTATTAGGTTTTTAATGTGTAATTGATATATTTAATATATGAAATTTTTTAGTTTTGAATTTTTTGATTTAATGAATTAGCTTAATAATGACATCAAAATTATTGCCATGTTTGATTTTTAAAAAAGTAAAAAACTAATTTAGTGAAAATAAACATTAAAAAAAATTATTTTAAAAAATTATTTCTATCCTTCTAAAAGATCAAATTATATAAAATGATATGCTTTTAATTTTTTTCAACCATTTTAATTTTTAGTTTCTTAAAAAAAATTTCTGAAAATAGATTTTGAAAACTAAACCTAATAACCAAGAAAGTTCCTGTCACGACCTAAACTCGCCCCCTATAGATTTAGCACAGTAACTGATCAATAATCCTGGAATTATTGAAGGCCTCTGAAACTAACGGAAGCAAATATCAAATACAATATCCATAAAGCTATACAAACATACGTGAGACAATAAATTTAAAGCGCATATATATATATATATAGCATCGTATTCACATTGATCTTACGTCACAAATACAAAAAACGGCCAAAAAGGGACTTAACCCTAAATACAGAGTATATCAAAAACCGTTCAGACAGGTAGAAGAAAAACAAAAAACTTAAAACTTGTTTGCAAAAACATGACCACACTTTAACTCTCGGGAACCTCCTCGAGAAGCGTTGTGGTTGGCTGACAAAACAGATTTCTAGACAATCATCACTGAGCATAGTCACGCGTGTGATCACCGACACACATAAATAATATAGTGAGTTGGAGGCCAAATGAATAATAATAGAGTAAAGAGTTTTAAGGAATGATATCCATATCAGATTCAGAAATCAGAATTCAGATTTAGAAATAGATCCATATTCATATTCATATTCAGAATTCACATATGATCATACGTGATACATCCATTAGTACTAACAAATCTGATGACTCATAATTATATGGGGCGTGGTTTCGATAACTCATGCGCACAGAGATGTTCATAAAGATTCACTTGCTGATGACCCATAAAGGGACCTGATAACCAATAAAGAGACGTAAGATATCACATGATACTAAGAATGTCACAGAAACATTTCGGAAATTTGGACTATCATTCATGTATACAAAAAACAACATTTCAGGAAACAGATTATGTTATGTCATTCAGAAAATATTTAAAGTTAAACATAACTTTACAGAGTTATTACTCGCAGATAACTTTAGTAATAGAATAGATCGCTTGGACAGAATAGATCGATCAGGTGGATGCTAACAAGTGACCTACACAAACACGTGGCAGATACACTTGAACATTGCCCCCAAAAGTGCTTAACTTATCATTTCTCTTTCTTATCGCGTGTTTCAAACTCTTATCCTCATTATCATGTTTTAATAACAGCCTGGGAATGCCTACGATGTAATGAGGATGCCAAAATGTACTTTGAAAACACTTTTTAAAATTTCTAAAACATGACAGTTCTTTCGAGCGCAACTTTGGTCATTCGAGTGGACCCTTTGGTCTGCAAAACTTATGGGAGCTCTTATTTTATGCTCGAGTGCAACTTTTGATCGCTCGAGCCAAACTTAAAAAATAAGAGTGGTCGCTCGAGCTCAGGTTCTGCCGCTCGAGCCAACCCTCAACTCTGCAAAAGTACTAGGAGCTCGCATTCTTCGTTCGAGCGCAAACTCCACTGCTCGAGCAAAGCGTGCAAATTATGGAATTTCTAAATTGCTCTCCAAGCTCCAAAACTCAAAATCAAAGCTTTAAAACACATCCTTTGGGCCCAAAACTTGAGAAAACATGTCTAAACTTGTATAATATCATGAATTAAAGATCATTCTGCAAAATCAAGGTCCAAAAGCATGCCAATTGTTCAAAATCAAACTTGAAACTTGGAAAACATAACATGCATGAGTTGATATGGACTTCAATCTTCCAAAACATGATCAAATCAAGTAAAATAATGGAAAACATGATGAATTCTGAAAACTAAGTTCAAATTGTTGCATGCAGGAGAGAATTACTTAGAAAACATGCTCAAAATGTAATAAAATGCATATACATTTATGAATTGATTCTCAATTCCATTCTTTAGCTCAATTCTCATGTTAATTCACCTATTTCACTTGATTCCATGCATTAACCAACTCAATTACAAACTAAAAGGCTTGAATTCTTACCTTAAGTGTTCAATTGTGTTTTAAATGTCTAATTCTCTGTGCTAAGAGACCAAATTTCCAAAGTTCCTTCCAAGTGCTTTCTTCCATTCTTGAGTTCACACTTCTCTTCACTCTCTTTTCTCCCTCACGTTTTGTCCCAAGGAGGATAAGAATGATGAGTCTAGAATGTGTTTGTAAGCCTTATATAGGCTTGATTAAGGAGTTTGATTAAGCTAGACTTAAAACTAATCAATTAACATTATTTTATTCTAATTATTTGATTCCAAATCAGATTTCAATTAAACCTACCATAAATTTCAAAAAATTCCAAATTACACATTAACCTAGGTAATTTCGTGATCAGATGTCGATAAGGCATTTAATTAGCATGTCGAAACAAAAACATAAACAGATCTTTCTATGACAAACAGATATATTCACAAATAACATATGGCACACACAATTAACTTAGGATTTCATCATAATTACTTGTTAGGCATTCTTAATCAAGGATTATAGGCTAATCACAGGTTAGGATTGTTACAGTTCTAATATTATTCATTAAAAAAAAAGTCATATATTTCAAATAACATATAAGTTAATAAATACAAAATACATTACATAACAACTTTACTCTTGAAATGGATCGTTTGCAAAGGAAACATCTTTGATTGTCCTTATTTGGAATAAGATTTAAAATTCAAGATCAAATGTATCACACTTGAAAAGTCAGGGACTAAAATGACACGAATCCCAAACTACAGGGACTGCTAGTGTAATTCACCATTTTCAAAACTCATAATCAAACACACAACCCAAAACTTAATTCAAAAACTCTATTCAAAACTCGCAACCAAATTCTATTCAAAACTCATAGCCAAACTCTTTTTAAAACTCTATTTATTAAAAAAAAAAAATCAAAAAAATATTTTTTTATTTTATTCTTTAAAATTATTTTTTATTTTTTCAAAAAAAATATTTTGTTATTTTTTAAAGTATTGGTCAAATATTTTTAAGTTAACAAATACAAAATACATTACATAACAACTTTACTCTTGAAATTGATCGTTTGCAAAGTTAACGGGCTCGTTTGGTTTGTGTTTGGGAAAAAAATTTCAGAAATTTTTTTCAGAAACAAGTTTCAGAAATTTTCTCTACCAAACAAATTTTCCCAAAAAATTTTCCCAAAACACACAAACCAAACAACTTTTCCAAACAAACCTCTCTCACACACACATCAAATCAATCACTTTTTCCAAAACTCTCTCTCAAAACAATTTTCCAAAACAAATTTCCCAAAAAACCAAACCAAACATGTTTTCGTACTTTTTTTTTCAGAAACATGTTTCTGAAACACAAACCAAATGTCCTTATTTGGAATAAAATTTAAAATTCAAGATCAAATGTATCACACTTGAAAAGTTAGGGACTAAAATGACACGAATCCCAAACTACAGGGACTGCTAGTGTAATTCACCATTTTCAAAACTCATAATCAAACACACAACCCAAAACTTAATTCAAAAACTCTATTCAAAACTCGCAACCAAATTCTATTCAAAACTCATAACCAAACTCTTTTTAAAACTCTATTTTAAAAAAAAAAAAATCAAAAAAATATTTTTTTTATTTTGTTCTTTAAAATTATTTTTTATTTTTTCAAAAAAAATATTTTGTTATTTTTTAAAGTATTGGTCAAATAATTTGTTATGATTTATATATATATGCGATCCAAAAAATTAAATATTTAAAAAAAAAAAATAAATATTCAAAATAAATTAAAAATATTTAAAAAATAAAATAAAATATTTAAAATAATAATGATACACTAAAAATACACTCCATGAGGTTTAATTAAAATACAAATCACCTCCAGTGGTTTTGGAAATTACATTTCACTCCTTGAGATTTTTAATTTCATAACAAATCGCCATTTTTATTAATAAATCCTTAAGTAAATTAACAGTTTTTAATAATGTTAGAAATATATTTTAATTATTAATTTAGGTAATTTTATTATTGTATATGAAAGCAGTTATGAATTTTATTTTTTTGGTTTATTCTGTTAAATAAAAAATTCTAACAAGAAAATATTTGTAATTTTTTAAACTATAAGGAGTAATTTATACTTTAAATAAATCTCAAAAGATATATTTATAATTTACTCAAAAAATAAAAGTTATACATTTGCATGCTTTCTTTTTTGTTTTTTTTCTTTTTTTGTTACAGAAAAATCTTCCTCTTCACCTGCAGGTCCAAAACAGCGTCTTTCCAGAAATCACCAAGTTGTCCTGTTGTTCGTTCTAAGTCAGAGACTATAATTTAAGAACTTGCTCCGACCTCCTAAGATAAGTTTCGCTTAAGTCATGACTCGTGTAGCAAGAAAGTATTGAACTCACATCAAGTGTTGTGATAACAACAACTTAAGATTAACTTTCTAACCAACTAGGGCTTCGTTTGAGAAGTCAAGTTTGGGGCTTTTTTGATTATTTTAGTCAAAAAAAATAAAATAAATTTTTTAACCTAATAAGGTAAAACATCACATTTAACCTATAATCATTACATTTTTCTTTTCACAAAAATGTCAAAAGCCTTCTTAAACGAGACTTTTTAATTTCATACTAAAATAACTAAAAAAAACTAAAAAACTAAAAAATTAATCTACATTCCAAACGAATCCTACACTACGTCTAAAAGATTGACCCAAAATTTTTTAAACTTAAAGATCTAAAATCTAAACTCCTAGACCTTTAGCAAGTGCACTGCATACCTTGGGTTATTTGCATGCCTTGGAAACGTTCAACTACTTCTCATGATAATTGTGAGCTCATGAATCACGTTAACTTTTGGTTGGTAAAAAGGTGAATTTATTGCTTAGATAGAAAGAATCTTATAACACCTATACCTAATGTGTCGAATTTAACCTAATATGCCAAATTTAATGTAACTGTTCAATACATTTTAGTATATTAAACAAAATTCTTTTTTTTTTTTTTTTGATCATAAAAAAAAGGGCTCTATGGTGTCGTCATAGCCCCATTGGGCCCTAGTCCCGGGGTAACCGGTTGCCAGTTAGGAATTAACCCCCACCAAGTGGGGGACCCACCACCAGGGCACCAATGGAGGGAACCCCACGCCGCAACAGAGGCCAGGAACCGAGGGGAGTAAAGGCAGGGCTCACAAGGAGTGATCACAACCTGCCACTCCCAGGAATCGACCCTGGTTCCCCTGTGAGGGAATGGGGCACATCCTCCACCAAGCCACCAACCCTGGTGGTAACAAAATTCATTTGATAGGTTAAAAGTTGGCGCGAATTAGACTAAAGGTTCCTATAGTTTAGGTCTTATCACTTTAGTCCCTGACTTTTTAATTGTGACATATTTGATTCTGAATTTTGAATCTTGTTTCAAATAAAGACAATTGAATATACCATTATTCAATTTCGAAAGTAAAGTCATCAATTTGATAAAATATAAAATAATTTGACAAAAATAAATCTCAAAAAATAATTTTAAATTTTTAAAAATTATTTTTGCCCACCACTGATAAAATTATATAAAATTGATAAATTTTTTTATACATTTATTTTTTTTACCAAATTAATTTTTATTATATGTTTGGATGATGATCATGTAATAGGTGGTTATTTTTATTTTCATTAAATTAGTTTCTATTTTTTCAAAAGTCAAATATGGCGATAACTTTGATATCATTATTAAACTAATACATAAAATCAAACAATTCAAATTAAAAACATTTCATATATTCAATATATCGATTACACATTAAAAGCGTAGCAACCACCCATTACATGATCATCATTCAAACACATAATGAAAATTAATTTAGTAAAAAAAAAAAAGAATAAATGTGTAAAATATATATCAATTTTACATAATTTTATCTTTGGTGGGTAGAAATAATTTTTAAAAATTTAAAAATATTTTTTTGATATTTATTTTTGTCAAATTAGTTTATATTTTATCAAATTGACGACTTTGCCCTTGAAATTAAGCAATGATATTTTCAATTGTCTTCATTTGGAACAAGATTCAAAATTCATGATCAAATGTGTCACAATTGAAAAGTTAAGGACCAAAGTGATACAAACCCCAAACTATAAGGACTATCACTGTAATTTGCCCTAAAAGTTTATATGACTTTTAGCATAACTCTTTCATGTCAATTTTGACATTAAGATCACTTTATGCCTTTTTATTTTTCTTTTTTCTTTAAATAAAAGAAAACTAATGGTACACAAAATATTTCAAATTTTAAAAATAATAGAATAATAGATTTGATATATACGGTGAAAAGCTTCCATGTCAAATTGACATTTACAATAATAAAACATAGCATAGAGTCATTTTGGTATGACATAATGAACCGTATTTGTCAGGGAGTTAGAAGATTATGGATGACCCCCCACTTTGGGGTTTATAAATAAAAATTTTGGATATAAATTTTGTAAGGGAAAGGATATGGTGCTTATCCAAATTCATGATTCTTGCCTTCTTATATATATATATATATTTTTAAATTTATGATTCAAATGCTGTCTCAATGTATTATGATTTTTCATTTTTTAAGAATATCATATAAACAATATCACATATAATGAGATTATTTAATAATTTTATTATGAGAAGAGGGATACACCAAACTAAACATTGCTTTTCAACCCAATCCCAAAATATTAGTCAAGCCTATCTCTTTGGAACAAATATTTATTCTTTAAGTTTTAAAAGTATTGAGTTGGACTGGGAGACCATTCGACATATGACCAACTCTAATTACGAATAAAAAATGTTTCAAATGAAGAATTCTTAACATCTATGTTTATTTTATTTTATTTTAATCCATCAAAAAAAATCTGTGTTTTTAAATGTAAGACTAAATTCAAAATTTACTATTTTTCTTACCTTTTATATGGTGAACTTTATAATTTAATTAGAATTATTAAATGAATCAAATTATTTGAGGTTAATTCATGTTTAACTTGTTAAACACTTTATTCAAGATCAATTTGTTTTGTAAGCTATTTTGAGAAGATGGTTAAAAACCATTTTTCAGCTTTTAACCTATTTTGGGTTACATCATATCTCTACTTTTTTACATATTTTTTCAAAAAAAAAAAAAATCAAAAAATCAACTTTTAATAGACTTTCCAAAACAACCCTAAATAAGCTACGCTTAAACATAGTTTAAAGCTCATTAAGCAATCAAATTCAACTCGAACAAATTTCTCAACTCAATAAACTTAAATACATTATAAAAATTAAACTACTCGAAGTCAACTCGATCAAAATTCATTTGTGATCAACTTGAAAGTAAGCAAGTTAAATTTGAACATATTTTTAAACAGTTAAGGTATATATAAATTAAATTTGAACAATCAACTATTCAACTCATTTACAACTCCAAATTCAATTTAATATGAATTGAAATCAAATGGGTAAATTGCACTAACTTCTCATGAGGTTTGAAAAGAAGGCAAATGCGAACAAGTGCCCTCTAAGTATTGTTTAATATTGAAAGTGTGTAAAAATTATCTTGAAAATATATGAATATATTAAAAAGTGTATTGATTTCAATAAAAGTGCATTAAATTTAATAAAAAGTGTGTTGTATTTTTTTGTGTGTGTCTTTTACTCGTGTCATAAAGATATTTGTTAACAAAACCCTAAAATAAATACAATAAATTTAATAGTTGTAACACATTTACATTGATCGAGTTTTTCTTAAGATGTTAATTAACATAACCCTTAGTCCTATTTTCGTCAAAACGCCGTTATCTATGTTTGAAAAATGACATTATTTCTTTCACATTATATTTTTTCTCTTATTTATTCTTATGTGTACACATTATTTATATTAGTTTTGGTCTTACTAAAACAGACATCAGTGTAATAATATTAAAACGGTAAGATTTATACTTTTTTCAAATCTCTGAGAGTTTGGTGTGATTTATCTAAATAAAATTTAATTTGTTTGAAAAAATTTCAACTTTTTAATTTTCAAATGATAGTAAGGTGACAGGACCCTTTTTTTTTTTTTATATATAAATAAATTTTATCAAACAGATTAGATTGTTAAATAAGCTCGCTTTTAAACTGGAGTCTTGCTAATGATAGTGTGCTTGTTTGGTGCAGTTTAAAAGTTATTTATTTTAGCTGTCAGCTTAATTTAAGTTATTTTGATGTGTTTGGTTTAATTTATACCTTATAGCTTATAACTTTTTGGAAGTCAGAAATCAGCTTATTCTTTGAGTGGGGCAGGAGATGCTTAATTTATAAGTCAGAAATCAGCTTATGTTCATAGTTATAAGCTATAAGCTGTTTAGGCATAAACTATAAGTACTTTCCCCTAACTCTACCAAACAGGGCCAGTATAGTACTAAAATATTTACAATTTCAATATATATTTAGAAAAATTTATGGGATTCTTTTTTTCAGGACCCACAATTCTTTTAAATCTTAACTATTGATGTATGTGTGAAATTCATTCATATATATGTAAGGTCCATATCATCAATGACTAAGATAAAAAAGGGTAGTGATTGGTAGCTCGAAACCTGAGGCTCGAAATTGGCTCGAGGGTCAAAACGACGTCGTTTTGACCTTTTTTTTTTTTTTTTTTTTTTTTTCTTTTTCTTATTTTCGTGTTCATCTTCTCTAAATTTTTTTTTTTGCAGAGGAAGAAAACCAGGAAGGGAGAGAGGAGGAGGGAGGGAGGGAGGGAGGGAGGGAGGGAGGAGGGAGGAGGAACTGGAGGGGGCCATTAAAATGGCGGTGGCGAGGAGCAGCGGCGGAGGCGAGAGGCGAGGCGAGGCTGCTGCGGCGGAGGCGAGGCGAGACTGCTGCGGCGATCGGCGAGGCGAGGCTGCGGACGGCGGGGCTGGGCAGACGAGATGAGGACGACCCACGGCGGGGCTGGACGAGGACGACCCACGGCGGCGAGGACGACCCTTCTCTTCTCTTCCTCCCTTCTCTTTCTCCTCTCCCTCTTTCGAGCCTCTCGAGCCTCAAAAAAATCGAGCTACCGCTCATTTTCCGATAAAAAAATTTGTGGAGAGAAAAAAAAAATCTCATACATTATTGTTATCACAAAATATTTTATGTATTTTTTTTTTTAATTTTTATAATTTTAGTACTTTTCAACACAGAACCAACAGTCTTAAAGGCTGCTTTTAACATATTCCTTTCAACTTTGGGTGAATGAAGTTGGATCTGCTACGTTCAAGGGACTTGATATTTTAATAATTTTTTATTTTTTTCGTAAAAATATATACAGAAAAGTAAAAATTAGAATGTGATAATTGATAGTGACTATTTAATTTTTTGACTAAAATATTTAATCTCCAAAAAAGGCCTTAAGCCTCGTTTGGGAACATGTTTTTTTAGTAACTTTTTAATTTTTTAGCTAAAATATGATGTAAAAAAAATAGTATGTTTAAAATGACTTTTGAATTTCTTACGAAAAAATGTACAAAAAGTAAAGAGAAAAGTGAATCATTGACTTTTTGATATAAGTGGTTGGTTTTTGATTTTTTTAATGATTTTTTTACTTTTAAGTGAAAAAGTGATGTTGTCAGACGAGATTTTGTTTTTAAGGAAAAAAATCGTAGAATTAGAAACAAAAACAAAACTTAAGGTACCGTTTGTTATAATGTAAAATATTTTTTTTTGTTTGGTTAAATGAAAAGTCTGTAAAATAATTTTTAAGAAAAATATTTTTGTATCATTTTATTAAAAATCATTTACCTTTAAAAATTCTATAAGTCGATTTTTATAAAGTTGACTCTCACTTACTATATTTTTAATACATTTAGTTTTTTCAAATAAATATTTTAACTCACTAAAAAATCATAAATAATATTATATTGAATCAAAATTTTTCTTTTAAGCAATAAAATATTTTTATTTCAAGTGTCAATCAAATGTTGAAAAAGAAAAAGAAAAAGAAAAATATTTTTTCTATATAAAATCAATTTATAAAAAAATAATTTTTGTATAAAATATTTCACGTCGAAACAAACGGAACCTTAATAAAAAATCAATATAAAAAATATATTTTTAAAATTGTAAAAATTATTTATGACCTCTCAAAAAATAAAATTATATAAAAAATAAATTTTTTATTTTTTTTATTTCTTTCACCAAATTAATTTTTAATTTCTTAGAAATTTTTTTTAAAAAAATAAGGACTCGTTTGGGAAATAGGTTGAGACTAGTTTAACTCATTAAAAGATAAAATAAGTTAAAAAATTAATAAAGCAAAATGTCATATTCAAATAATAATTATTTTATTTTTTCTGCCAGAAAATTTTAAAAAAACCAAAAGTTATTTTAAAGGAATTTTTTTTGTAACCAGACTAAGAGTTTGGTTAAAGAGGGGCAAAAGTCGTAAATGTATCCGAAAGACAAGGGCAGTGTTGCTGATGAGAAAAGCCAACACGCACCGGACGCGAATTTATTATGTAAACAACACGTGTTTGAAATTTGCTAAAAAAAACCCAAACCAATCGACAAATAAACTAATTTTTTTTTAAAAAAAATGAAAAAAAAAAAACAGGAACAATGTAGAATCAACCACTTGGGAAGCTGCGAGGAAAGCGTTTTAAAAGGGCCATATATTCCTCGTGCTTTTTCACACCTCCAAACCAGCCAAACCAAAGCGATAAGCCTTACCCTACTCTTACTCACCACCTATACATATACACAGTGCTATTACTTCCAGAGAGAGAAAACAAAAACCATAAAGTATAGAGGGAGGGAGGGAGAGAGAGAGAGAGAGAAGGCAGTTTAAGTTTTTGGTTGATTTCTTTGATTCTCTGATAGATTTTGAGTTTGTTCGCTGGAAAGTATGTCGAGTTCGTCTGGTTCTGCTGATTCCGGGAGGTTTTCCGGCCATAGGCACTCCTCCAGAGTGCCCGAGAAGTCGGCGTTGTCGAGCTTCTCTCAGACGTGTAGTTTGTTGAGCCAGTACGTGAAGGAGAAGAAAGGCACATTCGGAGATCTCAGTCTCGGTACTGTTCGATATTCTCATCTCAATTTCATTCTCTCTCTCTCTCTCTCTCTCTCTCTCTATCAATTTCAATTGTTTTTGCAACTTCAATTGTCAATTGCTTTGATTTTTATTTTTTATATAAAAAAAAAGTAAAAATTTGATAGAACATAACATGTGTGATGTTGCCTTGTTAATTCTCAGATCTACAATTCGAGTTTTGTTGAGATTTTCTTTCGAATTTCATGTTTAATTGTTACATTACAACACGACCTTGATTATCTCTATTTCCTCCTTCAAAAACACTCTCAAAGTTGAATTTTTTTACATATCAGAATGAAAACGTATTCCAATTTGCTCTCTCTCTCTCTCTCTCTTTCTCTCTCGCTCCCAACCTCTTAATTTGCAACTACAATTAAAATTTGTTTTGATTTAAAAAAAAAAAAGTTATAAAGAGAGTTTTGTTGAGATTTTCTTCTGAATTGACGCTAATTGTTGATTTCCTCCTTGAAACACTCTCAAAGTTGAAATTTTTGACACATCAGATTGAAAACGTTTCAAATTTGCTCTCTCTCTCTCTCTCTCTCTCTCAACCTCCCAATTTTACAAATAAAGGTTGTTTTGATTTGATTTTTTTATTTTATTTTAAAAAAATAGATAGAAATAGAGTTTAAAAGAGCACATGTTTGATTTTGCCTCTCCTCAAATCTTAGATCCAAAATATGAGTGTTGTTGACATAATGTTAAATTGTTCCACATTTATACAACACGGACCTTGATTATCTCCGTCCTTGAAACACGGTTGAAGTTGGAAAATTTTCCCGTATATCAAATTCAAAACGTTTCAAATTTGTTCCATCTCCCAATTCTGTTACGGAACCGGTATCAGAGCTCAGATCTACTCTCACCTACATGTTCACCTTACCTCAAGCTGCACACACAACGTGCTTGCTTGTTTGTTCAATTGGAAAACATATCTCATGATGTATCTTTTCTTGATTGGAAATATTGCAGGCATGCCAACCGCGACGACAACCATGAATTTGTTCCCCGTTGCTATGAAATCGAGTGAGGTTTCCCGAAATGGAACTCCGATGACGAGAAACCTCACGTCTATGGACTTATTTCCACAGCAGTCTGGTTTTGGTTCCAACATTTCCATGGAAGAGTCCCCTCAACAAGGTTGATTCGAGGTGGGTTTTTCTCTTCCCTGAATTACTTACCCCTAGTTCAATTTGTCAAAAATAGTGACATAGATATGTTAAATTGAGTAAATTTCTATGAGGGCATCGCTCTGGTAGATCAAAAAAGAGCAGTAGAGTCAAACCGGCCCACCTTGGTCAGTGAGTGGGAGATAAGGGTCGGTCCCCATTATTCTCTTTTGAGTGGCCTTTTTGATTGAAAACACCCATGCAATATTCCAGATTATTGAATAATTTTTCGGTATTAATGGGGTGGTTTTCATTGTTGAATCATTAATATTATGCACCCGGAAAATACCTAGAGCACTTTCGCATTGACATCTTGGAGTTTCATATGCATTCACATAGCTGACAATTAAATTATTATGTTTCATGTGCAGTGCTATAAACAAGTCAGAGCCAGAAACTGCACAAATGACCATATTCTATGCCGGGCAAGTGATTGTGTTTAATGATTTCCCAGCTGATAAGGCAAAGGAAGTCATGCTCTTAGCTAGCAAGGGAAGCTCCCATCACAACCCCGGCACGCTTGCTTCAACACCGGTCCAAAAACCAATCGAACCACTAATTTGATTCCCACTAGCTCAGTGAGTGCTGTTGTCCCTAATTCAGGCAACAATACGATCTCAATCGAACCCACTAGTTTGATTCCCACTGCCTCGAGTGTTGCTGCCCCTAATTTTAGCAACAATATGATTCAAGAACGTGTCCAGGTTCAACGGGCTTCTCAACCCATTGCTACCGGTAATCCACTGTCCTTACTAGGTCTCTTCACGAAGATCTCAATCTGTTACATATACTTTTAAGAAATCTTCTCATGTTGTTTAAATTTGCTATTGCAGATCTACCAATTGCTAGAAAAGCGTCGCTCACCCCGGTTCTTGGAGAAGAGAAAAGATAGGTAGGCATTGTGTAAGCAATTGAGGCAAAGGATTGTCTATTCTACTAAAATGTTTTGCTAGTTTTGCTTTTGTTGATTAGTAAAATGTTTTGCTAGTTGGTTGTGTAAATTTAGCTGCAGAGATTCTTATAGCTGAAATGAGTCGATTTTTTAAAAAATTGTGCCATTTAAAAAAAATAAAAGAGGTTGTGTTTGTGGGTTTGATTTGGTTTGAATTCAACATATATTTACACAAACAGAGACCAGTGATTGATAATATTATACATTTCTGATCAAGGAGATTGATCTTAATGATTCTGTTATGGCATTCTTACAGGATCACATCAAGAGCACCATACCAAATAAGCAGCTCAACTTCTCCTCCCAAGCCGACTGAAAGCAAGTCATGGCTCGGCTTGGCAGCTCAATCTCGGGTGCAGTTTGAGCACCATTTGTAGTCATTTTGGCAGCATCAGTTATATTCAGCACTGTTATGTTGTATTTTTTACTATATGTTTCGGCTTATTTTGGTTATTGAATCTACAAAGCCAGCCATTAGATCTAACTGTTTCGATCTTACTTTTAGTTTGTGTAATTAGATTAATGGGAAAGTCTTCATTATATATTATCTTTATTGATTAGATGATTATTAGCAAATGTGGGTTTCTTTGTTTGAATGGGATTAAGAACGTTTAGCAGTCTAGGCACATCATGATGAATTCAACATTTTGTTGTTTGGCTTATGTAAATGTGTGTTTTTTGTAGGAGATGTGGTTTGACTTGCAATTGTAGTATATATTTCTATGTTGGTTAGTTGGCATTCATGTTTCCATTTTTTGGTTCAAGATAGTTGAAGTCATGTTTTTAAGTTCAATGAACTATTGTTTTCATGTTTTCATAGGACCTGAATTGCCTATTCATTACCACCCATGAGTTTTTCAGAGTTGGATCCTACGAAGGCTAAATTTTCTAAACCTTGGGTCACTGGAAGGTTGTTTGGTTTTTAACATCAAAACTTCTGGATTAGTCGAGGTGCGCGTAAGTTGATCTGGATGCCTAATTAAATAAATAAAATTTTTTGTTTGTTTAGATCATGAGATGAGAGAATAAAAAAATGAGGTCTTTTATCTAGGTGAAAATTTTTTTAAAAAAAATAATTATATTTTTTTTACTATTATGTTTGGATTGAAAAAAAAAAAAAGAAGTTTGAATATAGAGATACTAGTGAAATATTTTTTTCTTTTATATATTAATTAATAATGGCCAATACTAGTATTATGAAAAATAATCAAACACAATTAATCAATTTGCTTTTCACTTGTTTCAATTTTCAATATGCTTTTCACCCATCATAGCTTGTTTCGATTTTGAAAAAAATTACATTAAAACGTTACGAACCAATCAAAATATTATAAAATTATATTTATCATCTCCAAAGACAAATCTAATGTAGTTGTGTGGCTATGATTATCAAATCAATTTAATTTTTTTTGATGAATGATCTATAAACAAAAGATTACAAAATAAATCACTGAATTGAAACCTAGATGTGCCTCACAGACTAATTAATTAGTGTGGTTCAATCCCTCTTTGTTCATTTATTCAATGTAGAATTTTACAAGTTTTACTTTTTTTTTTCCTTCTATTTTCCTTTCCCTTCATAAATTTTCCTTTAAATTCTTGATCCAAAACACATTCTTAAAATCTCTTATAAATCCCTCATTTATAGAAAAATTGAACGGTAATATATGATCAATTTCAATTCTTCAACTAACAAAATCAAATAATTTGATTTTATGTTAAATTAATTAATTTTTCTATCATATACGTCTCTGCCAACTAATTTTTTTAAAAAAGCATGCGCATTTGAAGGTTGAAAGATGGAAGAAAATGGCTATCTTTTTTATAGAAAATAAAAGTAGTACATAGAAATAAAACACAGAGAATAAAGTTCATGGGATGAATAATATTAGACTATATATCATAGGTTATAAATTCTCTGTACAGGCCGACCACGACAAGTGGAGTGTAAAATGGATCAACACCCCCAAAAAGTAAAAGAAAGTAATATATGGTTTTAAATTATTGTCACGTTGTTCACGTCTTTAGACTTTAGTGCTTCATTATTATTATTATTAAAATTCGTCCATTTAAAGAAATGACCATTGATAGTAATGTGTCGGATGGAGTAGGTATTACTTATTTTATTGTTAATCTCACATGCTGTGTTTGAATTATGGTAGGCTAGGGTTCACTTTCATTTGACCCGGTCTTCCTTTGATTTTATTTTTTATTTTGAATGCAATTTGTATCAAGATTTTGAGAAAAAATAATCATCAACTCCACCCTAAAACAAATCGAATTCTCTTTAATTGAATTAAACATTTAATTCAACGGTTGATACATAAACAAAGAGTTAAGGGTCGTTAAACAGATAAGTTATCCTATTTCAATAAGTAAGTGATGACTTGTGTTTGGTGAATTAGTGAGTAAGTATTTATGGGTTCGAGTCTTTATGGGAATGATATAGTTACTATCCACCTTTATTTCTAAAATTTGTTTGCCATGATTTTGTTGAAATTGAAGTCAAGTTATGGCTCAAACTCGTCTTAAGAGAACACTTGCAAATCTTTCATATGTAATATTCTCGTTTTGTCAAGCTCGTTTATTGCTTTTGTCTTGCTTCCTGGCATGTAAGGACTATTTTGGTCACATCCAAAGAGAGTTGCTAATGCTGGTCACCCCCTTCTATTATTTTTATTAAGCAAATAAATTACTTAAGTTCGACTCATTACGTAAATAAATGAAATGTGAGTAATTTTTAAACTCACGATTTTTCAAATAAAAACTTGCATGACTTTTTTTTGGCTCAATTCACTTACATACATATAAATGTCAAATACTTAATTCTGATTCAATTAAAATTAATTTAAAATTGACTTGAAAATTAAACAATCTAACCAAACTTAGACAAAGAATTTTTGTGTTTCTCTCTCTATAAATATCCACTTCCAGTTCCACATTTCCACTAACTAACATTTACATGCTAGGGATCATGAAAAATATATCATGAAATACATCATGAAGATTTTTATCCCTTGATTAGTGTGTGGTGTTTTATTGTATGAGTAATCCAAAAATTGAGAATCTTTCATGATAATTATCATGATATTTTTTTCATATCTCTAGCATTGTTACATAATCCACCAACAAACCAATTATGGGGTCTCTACTATGTAATCATGTGAATCCCACAATGGTTTCACATTCTAGTGTGTGTATGTTCCACTCACCAACTGCACAATTATGAAATTCACCTTGCCTTTCAAGTGGGTTAAATTTGATTCATACATCTTACCCCATCCAATTCTTCATCTATCTTTTATTTGTTTCTTTACGTTATTTAAGTTTGATTACTATATTTTAGAGACATTTCTATTCATTGTTACTTGATTTAGAGTTTAATACTTTAACATAATATTATAATTGAGTTTTGAGTGGTTTCTAATAGGTCAAGTCTAGTTTAAGTTTATTCTTTTGTCTCTCATCTCTTGATCACTTCTATATATATTATTCAAGTTACACGTAGAAAAAAATGTTAAACTTAAAATATATCGTCTTTTAAGTCACCCAAACTTAATTAATATACTCTAAATATTCATTCACTCATTACCAATTAATTTTAAATAAAATACTATCACAGTTTATCACAAGGTTACATGTAATGTATAGTTGAAGTCTCCACAAGATAAGTATATCTTATTTGGTCAAGATAATGCACCTACTCATCTACTCCATTTTTTTAAAAAAAATTCTTTCTTGGAGGCAGTCAATAGTATAGTTATCAACCACATAATTTTGGTGAGATTTTTCATTTTCAAATTTTCTTGCATGATAGACAAGTAAAAAGAAAAAAACTTCATCAAGAACAAATGTCACAATATAGTTGCAATATGGCAAAAATACCCATACCTACTTCTTGGAAATTTATTAGTCTCTTGCCTCGTCAACACCATCATCGGCAGCTTTTTGAAAATAAGTACGACTATCATCTTTTGATAACTCTCTCAATCTCCTCCGACACTAATTTTTAGTGATAAATTTATTACGGTAAAAATATTTTAAAAAATACAATTTAATTACTTATATTTTTTATATTATATTTTAATACAGACTAACACAAATAAATTAAAAAATAAGTAAAAGGTCACTAATAAAAGTCAAAATATCTCAACCACTTATCATTTTGATAAATTTATCAATGTCATTACCAGTACTAAATGATCATTTCATAGACACAAAATATATTTAAAAAATCTTATAATTTTATCATTATCAGAATGAGGAGTAAATGTACAACAAAAAAATTACTCATAATTTATGAGTAAAAATAAGTTCAGTCACTAATACCTACCCGTAATTGTCCCCTTTATTTTTTGGGGGTCAGTAGACTGGAATGAGAAAAGGGTTCTAGGGCTTGATTCATCAGTGATCCATATAATTGTTGGCCCAACTAATGTGTTGAATTTATTGGGAGCAAAGGCTCATTATTGTTTAATTAATTAAATGGTCTAGTCTACTCCTTAAAGCCCCCAAAGAAAATTTAGGCTAGGTTTGGCATTGGTTACTTTGGTTATTTTAGTCATAAAAAAAATAAGATAGGTTAAAAAGTTAATGAGATAAAATATCACATTTAAATTATAATCATTTCATTTTTTTTTTCCACAAAAGTTAAAAAAATTAAAAAACTTATCCCAAACGAGGTTTTTTAATTTCAGACTAAAAAAAGTCAAAAAGTCAATCCATATACTAATCGAAGGCTTAATGGGCTTAATGAAATCTACATCGCAATGTTTATTAAGGCCTAGATAGAGCACCAAATGAGGTCTATCTTATTGGGCCTTTTGAACATTTAAACCAACCCATGAAACAAGGTCAACATTGTATTTGTGTTACTATGTTGTTCAGCGATGATACCCCAATGAGATAGCCCAATGTTCAGTGATCCATTAAAATACAATAGTGCAATACAACACGGGAAATTTAGCCAAAACTTTCTAGGCCCAACATGTTAGTGGGTAAAAGATAATACAAAATATTTTACTTTCTAAACCTCCTCAACAGGAGGGTGGAGGGGTGTTCTTCATAAAGAACAGACTAATATTTTCCTTCCTTTTTCTGGACAATCTTACTCTAGATATATATCTCAAAGATTTGAACTATTAGCATAGGTTTGATCATTGTTCTGAGTGTTTGATCTAGAGAACCTCCATCAGGTTAAGAAAGAAAGTCCAAAATATGAGTGTTTGATCATTTTTTGATTGTTATTTGAGTTTGACCATGTATATTGAATTTTTTATTATTTATTTTTTTTTCAATTTGTTTTTGTTGTTTGTGATTCGTAATGATATTTGTTTACTAGTTTGTAAATATGAAAGTAAAATTTCATATTTGCTTGATGTGGCTGCTCATTGTAAGATATACTCTCTTTTTTGTTTATAGTAAAATTTTATTCTGGTTATGTGTTTTTGTGTGGTTTGTTTGTGAATTCATAGTGAAAATATGTTTCCTAATTGATTGATAGTAAAATTTTATTATGAATTGAGCAAAATTTTACTATTTACTTCAATTTCGACAATACTTTATTTATTTATTTAACAATTTTATAGTCAACCTGGATTTTGTTTGATAAATCTTGATTAGAAGATTCTAAAAATTCTAATTTTATTAAAAAACGACATTTGGAATAAAAGTTATATCATTTTAAAATTTAAAATATTAAATTAGTCACTAAAGATATTTTAGTAATAATGGTGTGTGCTAGACTTTTAAAGAAAAACTTTTTGTATTTGTCTTTGACCAAACTCCCCCACAATGGAAGGAATATTTATAAAATTTTATATTAAGTTTTAATGTAATTGAAATGACCAAAATACACACATAATTTCAACGTATGCATTTTATTTCCTAAAATATGCGTCTATTTATTTTAGTCTTTCAAGTATGTATTTTTGGCTTATTTTGGGAAGTGGGAAAAAAGCTAACTATATAGATATATATATTTTTTTTACGTACAAAAAAATAAATAAATGATGTGATCCAAATAAGCTAATAAGGCCCCGTTTGGGGACTTACCTTTTTAGCCAATTAGCCAAAAAGTTACTAAATTAGCCAAAAAGCCAATCACTCATACCAAAAAGTCAAAGATTCTCTTTTCTCTCTACTTTTTGCACATCTTTTCGTAATTAGCCAAAAAGTCATCCCAAACATACAAGTTTTTTTTATCTACCTTTTTAGCTAAATAGCCAAAAAGTTACTAAATTAGCCTGTTCCCAAACGAGGCCCTATGAGTTAATTTTTTCCCCATATTTTCAAAAGAGGCCTTTGTTACCAATCTTTTAATTTTGTTGTATTAATTATGTGTACAAAATTATAAAAATGCATCTATTTTCATTGATTTTGAATTGTTTTTATCATAGGGATTAAAATGCAGCAATTTGTATATTTTCAGGATCAAAATAGAACAATTAAAATATTGGAGATTAAAGTATAACACAACGTACACTTTGAGTATTATTTGTGTAATTAACCCAAATAAATATAAAGTGTATAAAAAAAATTAAAATGTATATTAAACTTTTAAATTTTTTGTAAGTAAAACATAAAAAGTCTATTTAACCAGAATTGTACATAGAAAAATATCAAGAATTTTAAATTTATTGTACATACTTAAAGTTAATAATAATACTAGAGACTTCAAAAGTTTTATCAAATTTTTTATCAAATGTCTCACATAGGTGTAGGACCCACACTATAGAGTGTGGGTCCCACACCCATACAAAACATTTAATAAAAAAATTGATAAAACTTTTGATGTCTCTAACATTACTTTAAAGTTAATGATATAAGGCCACATCTTAAATGAATGTTGACCATTGATAATGAATACTTTTAAATAAATTTTTATTTTTTATTTATTGGAATGCAAATATTAGTGCTTAAAAACAAGGGGGTAGTTTGAAAAAATATTTACAAAGACATGTGGTAACTTTTTTATTTTCAGTTTTTAATTTATATTTATAAAAATTTTGAAAATTGTCTTAAAAACTTGTTTAGTAACTTTTTAAGTTTATAAATAAGTTTTCTCAAATTAAAAACTAATGCGAAAATCATAAACTCAAAAAAAGTATTTACATAAGGAAATGTGCAAGAAAAGCAAACGTAAGAAATAAATATGAGGTCAAGATTTCAAATCCTAAGAGTTTTTATCGTAAAGTAAAAATGGAAGGAAACAATTTTATTTTATTTTTCAAACTAAATGTGTTTACAATTTTTGTTTTTTCTAAAACTACACCAAAATACTAGTTTACAAACTTTTTATAAATATAAACGGAAGTATCATCTATATGTAATTTTTTTTTCTTACATCGAATTCTATTTCTCCTTATAAACAATGCCTTAAGAGCAGTGATTAACAAAATTCATTATAAAAAGTGCCAATGAAATATAATTTTTTTCAACAACTCTTCAAATTTAGACTTACATAAATTTATCATTGACCTAGAAAAATGAATTAGTGATTTCAATTTATTTTATTTATAATTTTCATATTTTATCAATTTAATTTTTATTATATAAATACTTTTGAGATAAATTATGAGTTGATAAAAGGTGAGTTAATTGCAATTTTGATATTTTTCTGGGTATGGGTTGGCTATGATTATCATTTTCATTTCACAGACATGGATTGTGGAGCTGCTAATTACATGATGATGGCACAATAATTTTTTTTAAAAATTACACGATGATGGATCACAAACAATGGATACCATACCACACCCAAAAGAATAAAAAATAAAAAATAAAAAATAAAAAAGGCAAAAATGAACATGAAAGGAGACTAGCTTTTACAAAGATATCACTGTTGATCAAAATCAACGGTGCATAGATGACACTGCATGAGTCTCATATTTTACAGTGCTGTAGTGGAGCAAAACTCTCATCCTCTATAAGATCTGTATCATCAAATCAATGTAACTCTTCTGTGTATCATATCATCATCTCTTCTCTCTATACTCTCTCTCTACTCTCTCTCTATCACTGCTCTACCTCTTCGAGGGTTTCTTTTCATTTTTTTTCTTTTCTTTTTCGTTTCTTACGTTTTTTTTTTTCCTTTTTTTTTTTTTTTTTTTTCAATTTTCATTTTTTTCCTTTCAAAATTTTCATTTTTTTCCCTTCGTTTCTCTTCCCCGCGCTTCAAATCTAACCCTAAAATTTGTTTCTCTCTCCTCCATAATCTCTGCAACTCTCTCTCTCTCTATATATATCTTTCTCTCGCTCTCTCTATAGATATATATAGATATACATACACATATATACAAAGATGCAGCAGCAGAGGATGAAGCAGCAACAGGCTTTGATGCAGCAATCTCTCTACCATCCTGGTCTTTTGACCCCTCCTCAGGTTCTCTCTCTCTCTCTCTCTCTCTCTCTCTCTCTCTCTCTCTTTGTTTTTCGATTATTTGGATTGATAAATCTACTGTTGATTTTGTTACCTGTGGTGGGTAAGATCGAGTGTTATAGCATGAAAAGTTTGGCTTTTTCCTTTTTTATTTTTTTATTGGTTGGGTTTTTCTTTTGTTTGTTTGTTTGTTTGCCGAGAAAATGTAGGAATAAAGGAGACATTTGAACTTCCAAGTTTCAGTTTTTCATTTCTCAACCTACTTTAATGATGTGACTCAGCTGAAATTAGTTTCTTATTTTTTGGAAAACCTAACCTAAACCAGTTTTGCAATTATTTGTTTTAGGCAATTGAATTGGAGGGTGGGAATTTTTTTGATTGCCTTTTGAAACTGTGTTTGTGGCTTTGATTAATTTCCATAGTGACTTACATTTACCCATTTTAATTTTGAATGTGGTCCTGAGAGTAGATAATGTTCAAAGGATTTTTTGAGCATCAGTTAGATGGAATCTATCCAGTTTATATTATTGGGTTTGAGTGTGTGTGATTCGTTCGGGGATGGTTTATGTTGGATAGAAGGTTTCACAAACTTTTGGTTAAGCATCTTATTCGGCTCTTGTTTTATTACTATAGAAGTCTGTAAACCTTGCAAAATTAAGTTTTCATATTAATTAATTTCTTGGCATATGCGGCACACGTATAAGATTGGCAGCAGTTTCTTTGAGGCATATATTTTTAACTTATAATGCACGGTAACATCTTTGACATGCTTTTTTTGTTTTATTATTTATTTATGGTGACTACCAATATTAGTGGGTGGATTTAGTGTTTCGCTAGATTATTAATTGATGACTTGTGAGCAAGTATTCACCATTTATCAAGCCATTTTTTTCTTCCTTCTGTGATTAGGAAAAGAAATAAACAAAGTGACTTAGAATGGGGCGTGAATGAATTAATTGAAGACTTGTGAGCTAGAATATTCGCCATTTATCTTCAAGCCCCCTTTTTTTCTTGCTTCTCTGGTCGTATGTTTTGAGTTAGTTTTTATTATGGTTAGAAAAGGAAATAAACAAAGTGACGTAGAAGTTTTTTGTTTTTTTTTGTTTTTTGGTTTGAAGAGGGCCATAGCCAAAACTAAGCATCCGGACCCAAGGGGACATACCCCCTGTATATCCTTTGCAATCAATGCAGATAACGCCCGAGGGGCCACATCCAGAATCTCACGATAAACCGGATGGTAGAGAGCATTTTTTGCCAGCAAATCTGCACCTTGTTCGCTTCCCCGCCAAATCAGTAGAAGTTTGAATAATGGGGCATGAATAAATTAATTGACTACTTGTGATTAAGCGTTCACCATTTATTTAGCCCCTTTTTCTTCTTGCTTCAGTGGGTATATGTTTTCAGTTAGCTTTTATTTTGATTAGAAAAAGAAATAAACTAAGTGACTTAGAACGGGGCATGAATAAATTTTGGATATAAATACGAAAAGATATATGTAGGGACAGATCAGGATTCTAACTTTGGGGATTTCTAATGGAAAAAATTGTTGTAAAAGTTTAAAATACAGCATCAATTTCTACCAACACAAAAAAGTGAATAATATTACTATTAACTGGATATTCTTTGTCAAAATAGTTCAGTACAAAAATATGATCATACAATTGAACATATTCTTTATTATGTGTTAACTTACCAAAAAAAAAAAGAGTAGCTATTACTATATGTCTCTATCTACTAAAGTTAGGCATCAAAAATGTTATGGTCGACATTTCTTTGTGATATAAAAAACATTTATGGTAGGCTTGACATCAAAACCTCAGGCAATGTCTTTCTTCAAATTGTGTATGCTTAAGTGTCTCCATGAGTTTTCCCCCAAGATGTGTTTAGTTTATCTCAGTTTTTTTTTTCCTTCTTTTTTTCTCTTTAAAGTATTATTATAGTGGGTGTAGATATTTTACTTTTGGGCCTTTTTCCCATTCTTGTTTTTTTACATTTTTATTTTGCAGATAGAACCTATCTTGAGTGGAAATCTGCCTCCTGGGTTTGATTCAAGTACATGCCGCAGTGTGTGAGTGCATACGGACAGTTTTCTTTTTAAATTTTCTTTTTGTCCTTTTCATTCATTTTGTTTACTCTTTTGAGTGTAACTTGTATCATTTTAGCATGGACAATGTAGTTGCTGCCTAGCTCAGCATGTTAACTTTGCATATCAGCAATATTTTACTCTGGACACATGAAAAGAAATATTCTCTCTCTCTCTCTCTCTCTCTCTCTTTGAGATGAGTATGCTTTCTCATATTTTCTGTCTCACAGTTTTTTTTAATGCTATGTGATCAACATATTCCTTAGTTCATCAGGTTTCTTATGTAAGTGCTGAGGAGTATTATTATTTTGATAATTTTTCAATCTATGAGATGATGCAGGTATGTTGGAAATGTTCACCCACAGGTTACAGATCCCCTTCTTCAGGAAGTTTTCTCTAGTACTGGTCCTATTGAAGGGTGCAAGCTCATTCGAAAGGACAAGGTGTGGTTTCATCACTCAACTAATCAGCCTTTTCTTAATGGATGGTCTATAATAGACTGTTCTATCTATTGAATGCTATCCTGCTAGTATAAATTCACTTGAGTTTTCTTTGTATTAAATATGCAGGAGTTCTCAGTTCCATATAGTACATATTATGCCATTTGTTTATTTGTGACTTATTTTGTGGTTGTGGGATTGCATCTTATGAGTGTCTTCACTATTGTTTCATTTTATGCAGTCATCATATGGTTTTGTGGACTACTTTGATCGTAGATCAGCTGCCCTTGCTATTGTGACTCTTAATGGGAGGCATCTGTGAGTAGAAATTTTATAATTTTCTCTGTATATATTTTCTGTTTTTGTTTATTAACATGTAGTTTGCAGGTTTGGGCAGCCTATTAAGGTTAACTGGGCATATGCCAGTAGTCAGAGAGAGGACACATCAGGTATATATATTCACTTCTTTCTTCTAGTAATTTCGTATGCTAAAATTTATTTTGTAATTCTTTCCAGTTAAAAGGCCAATATCTTATGGTGTTTTCATATTGTATGTAGGTCACTTCAACATTTTTGTAGGTGATCTTAGCCCTGAAGTTACGGATGCTACATTATTTGCTTGCTTCTCTGTTTATCCAAGTTGCTCGTAAGCTTTATTTCTTTTGCTGTTTCTGTATCTGTTTATGTACAGTTTTGATCTGTCAGGTTTAAAACATAACATTTTTGTTGTTGCCAATTTATCTTTTACTGCCATTTGCAGAGACGCACGGGTTATGTGGGATCAGAATACTGGGCGTTCAAGGGGATTTGGGTTTGTTTCTTTCCGGAGTCAGCAGGTACTGAAATGATTTAGTTGATTTTTATGATTATCTTTCTCTCTGTTTCTATGTGTGATATTCTATTTCCCCTGGTCCTTCATGTCATGACCTATTCATTTTTCTCTCTTGGACAGGATGCTCAAAGCGCGATAAATGATTTGAATGGTGAGAATATTTTCATTTTAGTTTCTCAGTATCCTTTTTTTGCAGAATTTATATTCTGTGTCTACATATCTGCCTATTGAAAGAGCTAAGAGTGAAAGTGTGGGGCTAAATATTTGTCAGTTGGATGTTATTAATGGGATTTAAAGATGTGCTAAAGGCTAGTTACACAAAGGGCCTGTTTGGCACAGCTTATAATCAGCTTATTCCAGCTTTCAGCTTAATTTAAGCTATTTTGATGTGTTTGGTTTAGCTTATAGCTTATAACTTATAACTTTTTGGAAGTCAGAAATCAGCTTATTCTTTGAGTGGGGCAGGAGATGCTTTAAGAATAAGCTGGAAATCAGCTTAAGCTGAAAGTTATAAACTATAAGCTGTTTGGGCATAAGCTATAAGCAATTTCCCACAGCTCTACCAAACAGGGCCAAATTGCAGCCATCCTTAATCAGCACGAACTATTGTAGCCATTATGATACGAGGCTTTGAGCATAGGGCTTAGTGTGCACTAGGGAATATTACTTATACATTTACGGTGCCATTCATGAGGTTTTAATGCTACTGCCAGTTTCATGATAATGTGAAAAGAAACGGTGGCTAAACATGTCTTGGCCCACATTTAGTAGAAGAAATTAACAAGGACTTGTCAAGATTCAATAATGTATCAAATTATTTAAAGGACAGATAAGAACTTTATACACCTGACTCTAATCATACGTACTAGTCTTGTTAGGAAATTTTGAAGTATAGGTTTCCGTAGCTCCGAAGACGTATGATAATATATCACTTGAAAGGGGCCTGGAAAGTCAGATTAAGAAGCATTTTTTTTTATGGAATTAACTTGAATGAGTATTATCATGTTAATTGTTGAACAACTATTATACTCTTTCCTTCTTTCTTTCTAGCTCACCATAGTTACTTTTTAATTACTCTTGTAAATTGAAATTCTTCTGATTTAAAATTATAGGAAAGTGGCTTGGGAGCAAACAAATCCGATGCAACTGGGCGACAAAGGGTGCTGCTTCTAATGATGACAAGCAGAGTTCGGATGCCAAAAGTGTTGTGGAACTTACCAACGGAACATCAGGTTGATGATTAATGAAATTGTATTTATAATTTATTGTGGATAATCAAATTGTTGTATATGTTGTTCTAAAGATAAATTTGACCTTCTATGAGTACGATTTTGGCATATGTTTTTTTTCTTTCTTTTGTGGTGGACTAGACTTCTAGTGTTCTTTTTTTCTTATTTCTGTAGTAAATCATGATCATACTTGTTAATGGTCTTCCTCACAAGCATAACATCCAAAATTCTAGCCCACTTTGAAATGTGAATTTTGACTATATGTTTTGTGTTTAATCTCTTCGATTATAATCATAATGTTTTAAGGTGCATTGTAGATTTCAAAGCATGGCACACCTTCCAAGTTCTAGTCTCCTAGAACACTTCTGAACTAAGCGATATTATGTCTTGTGCACATATATACATCCAATGAATTTTTTAAAATACTTAAACTTCATATTTGTTGTACATCTTCCTTTGATATGATATTTACAATTTAAAATATTTTTATCGTAAACCTTACAAGGATAGCATTCTTCTTGTGCAGAAGACGGTCAAGAGAGGTCCAATGATGATGCTCCTGAGAATAATTCTCAGTACACAACTGTATATGTTGGCAATCTTGCTCCAGAGGTGAGGATTTGCCAAACTTATAAACTAATAGCCTAGTATGTTGTCCTTTTGACAGCTGGATATCTTATTGGTATATATGCTGCATGACTTCTGCCGGGTGTTCCAAGCCAGTTATGGGTTGAAGTTCTTTGTATGGCTGCTTGCACTGGGCTGATCTGTAAACTTAGGATAAGCAATGAATTTTTGGGCTATGTTAAAACTCTAATACCTGTTTGGATGCATTCATGCATATGAACCTGAATAATTGCTCCTTAGACAGTGATTAGGATCAACTCCACTTGGGTACACTCTTGGCACATCACTCCATTCACTACCATTTTTAAGTTTGCCATTTTCTTGAATAATTTAGTACATATGCCTATGAAGCATGAGTACGGGTGTACGATATGGGTATGTCGATACGGTAAAATATAAAAAAAGTAAGGTACGGGTATAGCTGGGTATATTTGTAAAAAATAAAATTTCATTTTTAATTTGGAATAATGCAAAAATTAGTTATGGTTTAATTTGTTAAGATCAAATCTACAATTCACATTTAATACTAAAAGTAAAGGTACAAACCAAAGTAAATATAACTATATTAAATAACTTACAAACTATAACTTAATTTTAAAATTATGCTAAGTATAAAAATAAAAAATAAATCCAATGAAATTAATTTACCTCTGTATTAGAAGAAAATATTGTTTTGGCTGAGGTACGGTACGGCTTGGGTATATTACTAGGAACGTCAAGCTATGCCAAAAAATAAAGAAAAAATTTAGGTAAGTGTTTTGTATAGTTACGTATGCAGAAGTACCATACAAAGTAGTAATAACTAGTAAGTACCTGGTATGGGTACGAGATGTATGTCGAAGTACCAATGCTTCATAGCTAGTAGCTTCTTGCATTGTTGTCAAATCACGAATTGAATTGTGAATTGTTTTGTTAAAGTAGTGAATCGTGAATCATATCAAATCATGACTTGCAAGATTTATTTTATTTAATATGATACATAATTCTATATATTTATATACATTATAAAAACACATACAATAGTGTTTAAAATAAAGTAAATTATCAGTATGACTAAATTATATATATATGTATATACATATAAAATCATGTATTACAATATAACTAATTATTTTCTTCTTTATATCATCATAGTTTGGTGAAACAATGTTGTTTCATGCATTATGTAAACAAAAATTAAAATAGAACTGAGTCGCAGTGAATTGTAATGAATCGTAGAGAATCACTATGAGTCGTAAATTGAATCGTACAATTCACTCAATGTTCGATTCAACAACACAATTTGAATCGTTTTGTTGAAAGTCATATCGAATTGTGAATCTTACGATTCTAACAATCATGGCTACTTGGTATGAATTTTGTTATTGGCTGTCCTTTTATTAAAACAAGCAATGGTAGGGAATTATTTTCTTTTGCTTATCTTATCCCCAAACTTTTATCTTTTCGATTGTGGGCAGTCGGTGATGTGGGCAGACCATGGGTCCCTCTGGGAATCATGGTAGGCACTAGGATGTCGCTTGAGCAAGAAAGGCGGAGAAGAAGATAGTTCATACAACCTTAGAGTAGAGAGAGAGAGAGAGAGAGAGAGAGAGAGTGGCAGTGGGAGAGTTGTCCCCAAGCTTGCTGAAGGTGGTTAAGTCTCGTGTATGGAACGAGCCTCCTTTTGTAGCAGGGTTGGGCCATGAGCACTAGTTCACCCTTGCATAGTGGTGTCCCATGCTTTGAAGACAGGTGGCTTACCCCCCTTGGCCCAATTGCACCAATGCTCAGGCCTCAGGGGTGTTATGAAGGTGCTGGTTAGGTACCATATGATACACTCTATACGGTGTCACATGACTTGGTCAAGGTCTAGTATGTTCTTCTTGTAGAGGCTTCTTTGTGACTTTGTCTGGCTTAAGACTAGTCAAAGCGGAGCCACCTCAAGGGGGCGAGCCAAGCAACTTTGACGATACTTAACCTCTGGCTATTAATCCACAATTTCATGGTGATCCCATGATCAATGAACCAACCTGAGAGCTACTGACGGCGTAGGCAAGCTGTAGCATCAGGGTGCAAGTTTGAAGTCGTGTCATGGCAATAGAGTTGGGCATAGCCCGGGTTCGGGCTATACTTGCACTATTTAGTAAGGATCTGAAGCCCAACCCGACCTAACACCGGCCTTAAAAGAACTTTTAAATCTCAAGCTCATGAACTTGACCCGATATTTATGGGCTACGGATGTATTTTTTTTAGTCTTGAAGGGCTATTAAATAAATTTGGCCAAATTAATAATTGTTTGAATTTGGGTCTTTTAACAAATGTTTGAAGTTAAGCTTTGAAAGAAGCATGTGTATTTTTTTTTTTGTCTTGCCTTGTCTTGTTTTTTTTTTTCTTTTTTTCCCCCTAGTCTATTGTGGAACTAAATGATATAAAATTAGAAGTAATATTTTATAAATGGGATGGGCGGGGCGGGGCGGGGGAAAAATAAATGGGATTAAAATCTCAGCCTAGCCCTTTAGCCCAAAATATTTTTCCCAAGTCTAAAAAGTATTGGGCTGGGTTGGGCAGGGCACCGGCCGGTGCCTACCCTTACCTACTGAGGCATGCAAGTTGACTGGTGAGGTGAGGCAAGTCATTGAGCGGGCGAGGTGCATGGCCCCAAGAAGATGTTTGTTGAGTGGGAGTGAAGTGAATTGGTACCTAGGCAAGTCACCCAGGCAGGGGTAGGATCACAAGTCAACATGAAGCACCTAGGCGGGTGGACTGGATGCAAGGTCCATGCCTTGTGTTTGTGATGTTAACCCCCTAGATGATTACATGGCAAGTCACGTGGGAACACATATATGATACATGTACACCTATTTGTTATTAAAGATTATGCAGGTAGGAATGTCAACACAATTTTAACATGAAATACTAATTAACTGAAACATTATATTTTTAGTGTCTCATGTTGCCGCCTTTCCAATTCGTTTGTTTCTTCTGTTATTGCAAGTCACTTTTTTTAAATGCCTAAAGTTGTATATTTTAATCATCCTTCTTTAGCCGGTGTTTCTCACAAACAGTATCGTGAATATTATGTTACAGGTTACTTCAGTTGATCTCCACCGACATTTCCATGCTCTTGGCGCCGGTGTTATTGAAGATGTCCGCATACAGCGAGACAAGGGTTTTGGTTTTATAAGATACAGTACCCATGCTGAAGCAGCTCGGGCTATTCAGATGGGAAATGCCAGGATTCTCTTTGGCAAACCAATCAAGGTAACCTTGGTCTTTGTATACTTTGCTTTTTCATGTAAATGAAAAGGATGAATTTGTATTTGTTGGACCATCAGATGTTTCTTTTGTTAAGACGTTGAAATTGTTGCATGCTCATGACAATGACTAAAATCTTAGACCTTGGGTCTAATGAAGGAGACTTTTACTACTTGAGTAGCACACAATATATAGTAAATATTTTGTTTTATTTTTACTTATTTGAATTGCACACGCATCGTGTTTGCGTTGAGCTAGTACTATTATAAAGTGAACACCTTTGGTAGTGTTCTAAAATCTTCTCGTCTTATGCTGCCAAGTGTCCATTTTTCTATTTAAAATATTGTTACATTTTTCTATTTAAAACAAAAAAAATAGATAGATGGGAGGAGTGGGGCTTGAACCTTGGACCTAACGAAGAAGATTCTTATCACTTGAATGACAGACAATATATAGTAAATGTTTTGTTTTATTTTTACTTATTTGAATTGTACACGCATCGCATGTGCCAACCGCTAGTCTATATGCTATGAATAAAAAGGTATAATTGGAGGTCCACAATATTGCCTGCTGATTACTTGCAGAGAGCACATGGGCAGTGGCGCTGTCTCTACTAGAATAGTCAAATTGAGTTCCAATCAATACGTCACATATATCAAATTAAGAATGAGAGCTCCATTTGTACCACCCGTGCCCAATGCAGGACTAGGTCACTGGATGTGTCATTTAACTGCCTTGAACGACGAATTCCATTATTGCCTGAGGGACAAAAAATATGGTGGATCATGCTTGTCCTTGCACATTTATGTTAGAATCCTCTTGTTATGGTCTCGTTGATATGTTCTGGTCTAGAAGGGAGTTTAGGTTCTAATGAGTCAAATGTACGACGTGAATTTAATTTGTTATGACCAAAAGTGCATGTTTGTGTGTGTCTATTTTTTATTCATAGGAAAGGGAAAAAAAAAAAAAAAACCAAAGGGACTAAGCCCTTTCAAAAGAGACACCAGCAATGTCGGCATTCAAAAGCCCTCTGATCTGGTCAGGGGGGTACTCCAAAACAATCACGGGCATTGTTGTTAAATCACGATTAGTTAAATTGCGAAACGAATTGTGAATCATTTTTCTAAAGTACTGAATCGAATCGTAAATTGTAAGATTCTAACAAGTGTGGGGTTCATCTTGGTTTTAATGTGTGCACTCTTCCATTTGTTCCTTTGTTTTGATCAGTTGACAAGTAAGGGGCTTAATATATGCTGCTGTGAACTAATTGCTTGAATGTCTAATTTATGTTGCAGTGCTCGTGGGGCAGCAAACCTACTCCACTGGGGGCCAGCTCTACCCCTCTACCACCCCCAACTGTTGCACATATGCCGGGTTTTACTGCCACTGACCTCGCAGCCTATGAACGACAACTAGCACTGAGCAAAATGGTTGGTGGGGCACAAGCACTGATGCATCCGCAGGGTCAGCGAATTGGTGCTGCCGGAGCTAGTCAGGCAATCTATGATGGTGGGTATCCAGGTATAGCCACAACCCAGCCACCCATGTACTACCAGTAATGAATAATTATATAGAATTTCCTGTCATGGTCATAGCTTGACGGGCAGGAATCAGAACTTTTTAAGTGGGATGTAGGATGTTTGTGTTTTTTTTTCTTCTTCTTCTGTTTTGCTGTTTTTCTTACCTTGTGTCGGTCCCCCTTATATATATACCTGCAGTGTGTATGGATATGGAGCATGTATTTTCTTTTTGGGGATGACAACTCGAACCGAACCTTGTCTAAATTTTAGTTCCTCATTGGAATGGATGAGTGACTTTGATTTGAATGGGTTTCTAGTTTTTGATTGAAACATTAATTATTGTCTGAATGGGTTATTATCTCTGTTAAATTTCTATTTCTGTAGACCAAACGATCTTGGATATCTTGTTTCCTCTTCAGAGGGGCATTTAGTTGTTTGTTGGCGGCAGCTTTGTCGTCTTTGAAGTATTGTTATGTGTCAAGGTATCCTTCTGGCAAACAGAAATTTGAGGGACGGTGCTTTATTGTGTTGCAAAAAATAATTTTATCTTTTCTTGTGACGCTCTGTTTCTTTTGACAAAAAATATTTTTCTAATATATTTTTCAAAAAATAGTTTTTAATGTTTGGTTGCAACTTTAAAACTAATTTGTTTAGTAGTTGTTTTGTTGTAATGGTGGTGGTGGTTTTGATTGGGTGGGGTGGTGGGAGTGGTGATGGTAGTAGTAAAGTAGAGGTGGTGGTGGTGGAGGTAGTAGTGTGGTAATGTTGGTTTTGAGTTGAATTTGGGAAATGTGTTTAGTCTAAATATATTTGTTTTTATCGTCAATATAAAACGTGTTTTTTGGTGGTTTTTGGTTTGGTTTTTTAAGTAGTGTGGTAATATATTTGTTTTTAGAATTTTTGATTTTTTGATATAAGTTATAGGTTTTTTGGTTTTTTTAGTAATTTTTTTGACTTTTAGGTTAAAACAGCTACTTGCCAAACGAAGTCTAAATGTAAAAAAGTATAAAAAAAAATTGATTCAGAAAATAATTTCTAGCGATGTTACTAAGACTAATTTGAAAAAATCATTGCAATTTATTTCATTTTAAAAAATTGATTTTTTTTTTTTTTTTTTTTTTTTAAATAAGGTGGGGAGGTGTCAATGATATTCATTTGGAAAGTGCTTCATACATAACCAAATTTGAAGGCACCTTCCCAAACTAAAATAGTCATAAAAAAATAAAGTATATTAAAAAATTAATAAAATAAAACGTCATATCTAAATCATAATTATTTCAATTTTTTTATAAAATTTTAAAAAATCAAAAAATTCAATCCAAACAAGACTTTTTAGTCCTATACTAAAATAATCAAAAAAATTAAAAAGCTAATGCACTTTCAAAACGAAGCCGGTGTATTATTCAAATAATTCACCTTTTTAAATATGAAAATATCATTATTGTATGAAATGAATAAAAAAATTATATGCATGCACTTACAAAAAGGCAAAATTATAGTAAAAAAGAAAGAAAGAATTCAAAGTAATTTGGATGATATATTCTCGAACAACGCAAGAAATTTGTATGCCTTCTCCAATGATTGATCAACAATTTGTTTTTCACTATTTTATTTTATTTTATTTTATTTTTTTGTATTAGATTATTGAGGTAGAGTATAATTCAAATGATTGATAGGGTAATAGGTGCCAACCTAGTTGGAATGTATTTAACCTATAGTGATGTAATTGATATACCATTATTAATAATTTACATCTGTTTTATTTAATGATATAAATTTTTGTAATATTTTATTTCATTTTGAAAGAAAAGTTATTCATTCAATAAATGTTATCTATTTAATTTAATGATTGTAATATTGAAAGTTTCATTTTGATACATATTAAATTATTTATTTTAAAAGAAGAAAATTACAAAATTTTATATTCTTTTAGTCATAACAAAAATAAAATAAAATAAAATAAGACATACATAATTAAAGTTAAATACCACCACATAAAACATAATCAAACATTTCATTAATCTTTACTAAAATACTCCAGTAAAAATTTTCTTTTATTTTTTTATTCCTCATAAATAATCTATATACAGAAACAAATTTGGAAAGTGCTTCATACAGAAACAAATTTGAAGGCACCTTCCCATTTTCTATTTATTTATTTATAGGTAATAACGCATAGATTTTTTAGGTAATAACCCATTTTCTATTTATTACGTTCCTCTCTGTCTCTCTCTCCCGCTCATATTTAAATGTTCATAACACATCTAGTCTAGTATTAAAAGCAAAGCTTCTCTATCTCACACACCATAGCTATTGAGAGAATCCCTAAAACCATTACACTGTCCCTTTGCTACGTCCAATTTCTCCTTCGGAACATATCATATCAAATGGGTCCTTCACGTCCCTCCATCTTCCTGCCGTTGTTTTTGTCAGTGCTAGTGTGTATGTCAGCCTCACTTGGTAGCGCTAGTTCTGATTTGGTTTCAGAGTATGCAAATTCAGTGAGGTCCACCATCGACGTGGTACAGCAGGTGGCCACCCTCGTCTCCACATTCGCCGAGTTTGCAAATTCAGTGAGGTTGACCATCGAAGTGGTACCACAAGTGGCCTCCCTCGTCTCCACATTCACCGAGTTTGCAAATGCAGTGAGGTTGACCATCGAAGTGGTACAACAAGTGGCCTCCCTCGTCTCCAGATTCGCCCACTTTGCAATTTCAGTGAGGTTGACCATCCAAGTGGTACAAAAAGTGGCCTCCTTCGTCTCCAGATTCGCCCGTGCATTCAGTGAGGCCATTGCCGACTGCCTTGATCTCCTCGATCTCTCCGCTGCCAATAGTGTGTTTATGGTAATCAAATCGATTCATCTGTTCATAAAACATTTTTTAACTCTTAATTTGTATAATTTAAAATTTTTAAATTAATTTTTTATATCTATTTTTTTGTTACATAGAATGAAATGCAGAATTTCACCACCTTGATAGTAGACATGGTTAAGAAAGAAGGGTTTTTTGCATCACAAGGAGGGCCTATTATTCTTGCTCAGGTGTGTTGTGTATGACTATTTTTTTCTTTTTATTTATTTTTTTCCCTTTCATATAGTTATGATAATTTGTTTCAATAAAACAGATTGAGAATGAATATGGCAATGTAATTTCGTCGTATGGATATGCCGGAAAAGCATATAGGGACTGGTGTGCAAATATGGCCATCTCGCAAAGCATTGGTGTTCCATGGATAATGTGCCAAGAGTCCGATGCTCCCGAGCCAATGGTACCTTCTTTTTTTTCTTTTTTTCTTTTTTAATTTTTTTTTTTTGATTTGTATATATATTTTTTATTTTTTGAAATAGAAATCTTACACAGTAAGATTATTTTGTTTATGTTTATATTTAATGTTTTTTTTTTTTTTTTGGGGTGTACTGTTGAACAGATCAACACATGCAATGGCTGGTACTGTGATCAATTCACACCAAACAGGCCCAGTAGTCCTAAAATGTGGACTGAAAATTGGACAGGATTGTTAGTTTACTTCTTTGTTTAAATTTTATTTTCTGTTGGACTATTTATTTATTTTTAAATTTAAATTTAAAATTTGTTATTTAATATTCTAGGTTTAAGAATTGGGGTGGTCTAGATCCACATAGGGCTGCAGAGGATCTTGCCTTTTCTATTGCACGTTTCTTCCAAACGGGAGGCACATTCCAAAATTACTACATGGTTAGTACTTTTTATTTTTATTTTTAATTACCTATCCTTTTATTTTTTTTATTTGGTAAAAACAAACACTGATTTTGGGTCTTTTAGTATCATGGTGGTACCAATTTTGGTAGAACAGCAGGTGGTCCATACATCACAACATCGTATGATTATGATGCTCCCCTCGATGAATATGGTAAAATTACAGGCTTACTTTATATTAATCAATGTTTGAATATATTTATAAAAATTATTTTTATTTATTTATAATTATTTCTAGGTGGTTTGAACCAACCAAAATATGGACATTTGAAGCAACTCCATAATGTGCTAAAATCAATGGAGAGGACTCTTACCCATGGAAATATTACAACCAATGATCTTGGCAATATGGTTTCGGTAGGTTTTATATTTGTTTATATTTTCAATTCATTTTAATTATATTTATGTATATATAATTAAATATTTAAAATTTTTAAATTAATTTTTTATATCTATTTTTTTGTTATATAGAATGAAATGCAGAATTTCACCACCTTGATAGTAGACATGGTTAAGAAAGAGGCGCTTTTTGCATCACAAGGAGGGCCTATTATTCTTGCTCAGGTGTGTTGTGTATGACTATTTTTTTCTTTTTATTTATTTTTTTCCCTTTCATACAGTTATGATAATTTGTTTCAATAAAACAGATTGAGAATGAAAGCAAATAGCAGAGAAGAGACTCTCTCTCTCTCTCTCTCTCTCCCTCCCTCTCTCTCTCTTTCGAGCAGCCTTGAAAAATTGGAGAGAATATAGAGGGAAAGATTCAATTTTATAGGCAGCAAAGCAATCAAAAATTTTGGGGTAATATTAGAGTACATCATTGAACAGGTAATTTGGAGTTTGATTTTGCATCACAGACGTTTGATTTCGTGATCATCATGATGCGGTTTTGATTTGGGAACTAAGGACTCGTTTGGTTGAAGAGATTAGGGGCCACTTAGGGAAACGTTGAATATGGAATTGTATTAATGGAAAATAATACGACAGTTCACTCACAACCCAAGAATTTTTCCTAAACTGGAGCTCAATGATTCCAGCAATGTTGTAAAATTGCAACGGAAGGAGTTTCAATGTTTTATATTTATTATCAGAGTAATTTTATACTAACCCTAGGAGAAAATACAATAAATCTTATAATTTTTATATAATTATATTCAGTTCATGTAATATTTAGTTTCATTTTTATCAATAATTTGACAATTATATAAATAAAAAATAATGTTATCATATTTATCTTTATATTTTTACACTATCTGTATTAATTTCAATTCAGTTAACTTTACTAATAAAAAAAGAAATTAGCATAATTGTGTATAAATTGTGAAACTTATTGTATTTTTTTCAAACTTAGGAGTGATCTAGCTAATTTATCTTATTTATTATTGCACTCCCATGTCACTTTGTTTGAGTTATTTGTTTTGTGTTGAGTTTCTCTTAATATGAGATAATATTAGGGGCCTTTGAGGCTCACCACTGATCTTATTTCTATGATCCTGAGTCGTTTATTTTGTAAGGTTCTTAATGTGTATTACCATAAAAAAAATTAAATCAATTTGATGATCGTAACATTTTCATTTTAGCATATTTATCTCTAAAAAAATAAATGATCTATTTTAAAAATTATATTCTTCGTTTATTTTTTTAGAGACAAATACATGTAATAAAATGAAAATAGTTATGATTATCGAATCAAACTAATTTTTTATGAATGATGTATATTGAGGACCTTACAAAATGAACGGTTCGAATTATTACAATGAGATCCCTAGTGAACCCTATTTATTGCTCAAGTTCTCTCATGTTAAAATGTGAACTGTAGAGATGCTCAATCCAACAATTTTAATAATAATTATATACACATTAAAATAGTTGCAAAATGGATCTCAAAAATTCCAAGTGGATCATTGCAAGTAGAATGACTCTTGCTTCATTATTATTTTGTTTAATTACACTACTTCTCTTGAGAGTTTAAGAAAATATAGACAATTTTAATATAATTATGCCGATCTCCTTTTTAGTAAGGTCAAAGGTATAAAAATTAATATAGATGACGTGAAAATATAAAAATAAATAAAGTAAAATATACATTATAATGTAAAATGTATGATAAAATCATATTTTTTTAATTTATATAACTAGCTAATTACTGATATAATGGGACTAAATATTATGTGAATTAAAACCTCAAAGAGACTCAATATAATTATTTCAAAATTACTAGATTGACTTTTTTATTTAAATTTCATGAGAGATTAGTGCAATTCACTCTCATTATTTTTTGTGATCGATTTTATGATTATTTTGTATTCATAAAATTAAGGTTGGTTTTAATCTATAGGCCAAGCAACATCCTTCTATATTATAGGTGAATAATAAAAGTTTTGTTGTGCTAATGACGGAAAAAAAGAAAGGAGAGGTCTCCAAAGCTGTTTTTTAAGTGCTATTTTGGTAACTTGGTAAAAAGTTTCGTTTTTAGCTAGTTTGCTAAAAAAGTTAGGTTGACTTTTTTAACAATGAATCATTTAGCAAATCTAAAAAAGTCACATATAAAATTACAATTGTATTCTTTATTTTTTTTTTATATTTGCATGGGTGAAAATATAAATTTTTTACATTGGGGGATAGTTTAGTTTTTTTATTGTGATGTGACAGCATAAGCAAATATTAATCAAAAAAGTCAAAAGTAATTTTTTACCAACTTTCTAAATTACTTTTTTTAAAAAAAAGACAAAAACTTGGTTAAAAGTTAAAAGTGAACTTTTAACTATCTTCCAAAAACACTCCTAAGTTAAAGACAAGTAAATGAAAATAAAAAATAAAATATTCACTGATGGCAAAAAAAAATAAATTTTTAAATAATTATTAAATACTTCGGCATTTTTAGATTATAAAAAAATTGTACTAATAATTTAAAAAATAATCGTCAAACTTCATGATAATCTCAATAGAAATTATGCACATTCTAGAGCATTTTTATAAACATAATATAAATTTTACATATTTGTATATATATTTTTTATTTTTTGAAATAAAAATCTTACACAGTAAGATTATTTTGTTTATGTTTATATTTAATGTTTTTTTTTTTTTTTGGGTGTACTGTTGAACAGATCAACACATGCAATGGCTGGTACTGTGATCAATTCACACCAAACAGGCCCAGTAGTCCTAAAATGTGGACTGAAAATTGGACAGGATGGTTAGTTTACTTCTTTGTTTAAATTTTATTTTCTGTTGGACTATTTATTTATTTTTAAATTTAAATTTAAAATTTGTTATTTAATATTCTAGGTTTAAGAATTGGGGTGGTCTAGATCCACATAGGACTGCAGAGGATCTTGCCTTTTCTGTTGCACGTTTCTTCCAAACGGGAGGCACATTCCAAAATTACATGGTTAGTACTTTTTATTTTTATTTTTAATTACCTATCCTTTTCTTTTTTTATTTGGTAAAAACAAATACTGATTTTGGGTCTTTTAGTATCACGGTGGTACCAATTTTGATAGAACAACAGGTGGTCCATACATCACAACATCGTATGATTATGATGCTCCCCACGATGAATATGGTAAAATTACAGGCTTACTTTACATTAATCAATGTTTGAATATATTTGTTAATTATTTTTATTTATTTATAATTATTTCTAGGTGGTTTGAACCAACCAAAATACGGACATTTGAAGCAACTCCATAATGTGCTAAAATCAATGGAGAGGACTCTTACCCATGGAAATATTACAACCAATGATCTGGGCAATATGATTTCGGTAGGTTTTATATTTGTTTATATTTTCAATTCATTTTAATTATATTTATGTATATATAATTAAATATTTTAAATTTTTTACTTTGAATTTTGTTTTTGTAGGTGACAATTTATGCAACTAATGAAACATCAAGTTGCTTCTTTGGCAATGCAAATGACTCCAGTGATGCCACTGTCACCTTCAAAGGAAATGACTATAATGTCCCTGCATGGTCTGTCAGTGTTCTTCCAGATTGCAAGAATGAAGTATATAACACTGCAAAGGTAAATATATATATTCAAAATTTTATTTAAAATATATCTAAACACAAAATTATATATGTCTTTAATTATTTCAAATCTTTATTTAAATGTTATTTACAGGTAAATACACAAACATCAGTGATGGTGAAGAAGACCAATGAAGCTGAAAACGAACCAAGTGCGCTTAACTGGTCCTGGAGGCCTGAAAATACCAATAAAACTATCATGCTCGGACAAGGCCATGTTTCAAAAAGTCAGTTGTTGGATCAGAAATTTATCGATGATGCTAGTGACTATTTATGGTATATGACGAGGTAATTCTACTTAGTTTTGTTTTCCATTTTTCATGTATTTTTGTTTTTATTGTTTTTTTTTTTAAATTTCATATACTAATTGGAGATTTTATTTGATTAACGTATATAGTGTCCATATCAAGAAGGATGATCCGATTCATAGTCATAATATAAGCATTAGAGTGAATGGCACTGGTCAGGTACTACATGCATACATCAACGGCGAATACATAGGTAAACTATTAAATTATTAAATTATCATTCTTATTTATTTATTTATCCATTATTAGAATCATTCATTTTACTGTTAACTAATTAACTAATTTTTATTTTTATTTTTTAAATTTAATTGCATGTAGGTTCTGAATGGGCAACCTATGATATTTTTCACTATTTTTTTGAGAAAAATATAAAGTTGAAACAAGGGAAAAATCAAATAACACTGCTCAGTGCTACAATTGGATTGCAGGTAATTAGAGAGAGATTATGACATAATCTAGAACAATATATATATTTTTTAATGACATGATTTTCTTTCAATAACTAATATTTTTATTTTTTTAATAGAATTATGGGCCACAATTTGATGAGCTACATACTGGAATACCCGGTCCGGTTCAGTTGATTGGGAGCAATGGCGATGAGACAATCATCAAGGACTTGTCGTCGCATAAATGGAATTATAGGGTTGGGCTACATGGTCTCAACGATGAGTTGTTTAGCTTAGATTCACGCTTTGCTGCCAAATGGCAATCCAATAATTTGCCAACTAATCAGAGGATGATGTGGTACAAGGTAATTAATTAAAAAAAATTCATTATAAACATTAATTTTTAAAAATTTAAAAGTAAATTAAATTTATTTTTTTTCGGTATCAGACAACCTTCCAAGCTCCATTGGGAACCAACCCGGTCGTTGTGGATATGCAAGGCATGGGCAAAGGTATGGCTTGGGTGAACGGTCAAAGCATTGGTCGCTACTGGCCAAGTTACTTAGCAAAAGAGGATGGTTGTAGCCTTGAGGCTTGTGATTATCGTGGTACATACGATAATAACAAATGTGTTACGAATTGTGGCCAACCTACACAAAGATGGTAAGAATCTAATTTTTTTTTATTTAGTTTCATTTGTTTTTGCACTTAATAATGTTTTATTAAAATGCTTATATTTTACTTATTTGATGATTTGTTGTAGGTACCATGTTCCGCGCTCATTTATTCCTAACGATATCAACACATTGGTGCTTTTTGAAGAATTTGGAGGCAACTCGGCGCAAGTGAATTTCCAAACTGTTGCACCTGGAACTGTTTGTGGAAATGCTTACGAGAAAAATAATATGGAGTTGTCATGCGAAGGGCGGCCTATTTCAGACATTCGATTTGCTAGTTTTGGTGATGTGAGAGGCACCTGTGGTTCCTTTAAAAAGGGCAACTGCGAGGGTGGAAACAACCCGATTGACCTCTTGAAAACTGTAATTATAATTTTATTATAATTATTATTTTTTTGTAATTGACACAACTTTTTAAATTATGGGTTGTAAAATTTTGTGTTTTTGTTTTAATTTTGCAGGCATGTCTTGGAAAAGTAAGCTACTCGATTCAAGCCTCGGACGATGTTTTTGGGAAGTCAAACTGCACTAGCGAGACTACGAAGAGACTTGTCGTGGAGGCTGTTTGCTAGATTTTTTGAGTTTTCATTTATTTTAGAGTAAATAATGAGAGTTTTTATTTTAGGATATGGTAGAATGTTAGCTTAGGGGTTGCAGTGAGGATTTCTTAGTTGTGCAGCATTCATTTTGGGAGCTGTTTTTGGAGTAAATAATAAAATAGAAATTTTCTTTTATCTTTTGTCTCAACTGTTCATCACAATATATTGTTCATCTGTTGTTATATGATACTTTAAAATGGGCTAAGAACTTTGTATTGTTCTTTCTTGTTCACCATTTGAAGCCCAACTCAGAAAATTAAACAAAATATATTCCAAAAAAAAAATAAAAAAATCATCGTGTTTGCTATGAAAACTCATGTCCTAAAATCGAAATTGCAATGTCATTTTAGTTCAAAATTGATGGTTCAAAATTTGTATGGTTTGGATAAAGATCAACAAAAAAAAAGGTGTTGGTCGAAGACTCTCCAATGGTTAAGTCAAAATGTCATAGTCCAAAGAATTTTTTTATCTTTTTGGAGCAATTTGTTAGTTGTAAAACTTAATTGGTATGGTTAAGTCAAAATGTCATAATCCAAAGAATTTCTTATCTTTTTGGAGCAATTTGTTAGCTGTAAAACTTAATTGGTGGCAATTAGTTTATGGTGAGAAGTTGACTGTATAAAGGGGGAGATTTTAAGTATACTCTAAATGAAGTCGATTATATAAATAGTGAGTTCTTAAATATACTATAAACTAATGGTAACTGGTGTGGTACACTATATGATAACTTAAAATATGATTGCAAAAAATAAGATGTGTTATGATTTTAAGTTTAATATTATCCGCATTGTACATAGAATTATATTTTTTATCATTAAATATGAATTTCTTTTTTCTTGATAATTTTGTAAGTTTGTAATATTACTGTAACTAAATCATTAACAAATGTAGATTTTAATTTGCACTTTAACCAATATATATATATAAGTAACTGGTTGAATTTGCAAGTCCTAGACTACTTTTTAATTCAATAATCTTTATTCTTTTATTTTCGATGGTATTTTGAATCCAAAAGAAAAACAAACAAACAAAGTGATTCAGTTAAACAACTAAATAAACAAAAAAAAAAAAAAAAATACAGTTAAACATCAATAAGTTCCATATAATTGAAAGCTATGTTTTGCTATGATAAAAAAAATATTCTATTGCCAACCCACAAACAGAACAAAATAAAAGACTCAATTATTTTAGTTTCTTTTGAAAAAAAAATAAATTAGATACTAAATGTAGAAGAGAAAAATGCATTAGAATTTATAAAAATACACAAAATCAAATGTTACATAAAAACATACAAATCACAAAAATATGGTGAACACTGAATGACTAAATTAAATTACTTTGAAATTGCCAATCAAGTCATTCAAATAGAAGAGTGTTTTTTTTGGTTTGGTGGAAAATACCTCATGAGAATGATACACACAAATAAATTCCGTGATACATAATATTCAATATTGATACAATAAAAGGGAACATTGCATAGAGGATATAATCCTTTGCTTTGTGTCCATTTTGCAGGTGTTCGTAGTGTTGCCAATAGAAGCTCTCCCTATTAATCTGGATTTGCAGTATGTAGGTTTTGGAGTGTTATTATTATTATTATTATTATAATGTTGTAATAGCTCTATGTTGTACTTTGTTTTTCCGTTAATGTATTGCTGCAGTTATGCTTTTCTCAAAAAAATAAATAAAAAGAAATTACAAAATTTAAAATCTCTCTTGGTACTATATTCAAAAAATAAATAAATAATAATTAGTGTTCATGTTGATAGTCAAAACTCTAAACTTGAATACAAATGGCCTTGTTTGATTTCATCAATAGTTTTACTTGTGTTTACAATAAATTAAAATGTAACTATTTATATAGGAGAGAGATGTGAGATTGGATAGATAGATATAAATTATCTTTATATATTCAAATCTAATTTTTTTTTTTTTTTTTTTTAATTTTAGGATAACTTTCTTTTCTCTTCTTTTGATAAGTTTATTATAGTGGCTCGGGTCAGTTTAACCCGATCCTTCCCTTTTTCGGTTGGGACACCATATTGTCCCAAGTGAGTTGGACCTTCTGGGTGAGTTTGGCAGTGGGTGTGCCGTGAGGAAGGGCTGCTGGGCAGCAGCCCAGAAGTCTGGGTATATGACTTTTAATATATATAATTCATGAAGGAAAAAAATTAAGTTCATATGATATCTATTTTTCATAAACAAATGTGATAAAACAAAAAAATATTACTACACAGATGGTCCTATCCCATGGATCATTAAATCGGATCAATGGTAAATCTTATGAACTCCTAAAGTTCTCTTACATTCAAATTCAACTGAACTCAATGATATACACGAATGGTCTTATGAATCATCAAAATGGGATCAATGAAGGGTCTTACGAACCCCTCAAATTCAATTACATTCAAATTCAACTGAACTCGTATTTTTATTAGATAGTTGAAATATAAAGGATGACCTTTTAAGATGTTTGTAATTTTTCATTTGCTGAAATCAATATGATAATTTACAATCATCTAATAATTACATTTATATATCACATTTAATTTATCATATGATATATCATTATTATAATATCAAATATAAATAATGAAATTCATTATGAGATGGTAAACTACCACGCTATATAAAAATAGCCTTTATAGCGTGATTAATAATTTTTTTTGACAAAAGTTGTAATAGTGCTGAAGAGATGGATGGAATTTAGTGAAAAGTCAATTTTGTAACTCCCATTATAAGAGAGATGGAGAGGGGCAAAATGCCAAATTATCGTTTTGGAAATGATTTTGGTAGGATTTTCACTCCAAAGTAACTGACATTTGAAACCAAAGTCTTGTTAATATTACCTAGAATATTTGAAATTTTTTTTAGGACCTCCAGCATATTGCTCTTTTAAAATAAGCAAAACCAAGAGAACTGGGCTGATTTAAGTAAAATAGGATCAAGCCATAGGCATTTTGTGGCTCATTTGAATCCACTTTCTTGTTAAAATATATACATTATCATGCTTTTCTTTTCTATTCTTTTCCTTCTATAATGCATTTGCACTCTAACCTGGAATCTGAGGACAAGAAATGCACAGCTTACGCTCCGCCACGTGCTGGGATATTTTATCAGAGCCTGTCAGTGACCTGACATAGTAGCAGTAATACATCTGATTGTTCATTGGGTATCAATTTTGGGGCCAATAAAAAATTTTTTAGCAACATATCCTGAAAAAATAAAAAAAGCTACAAAAAAAACTTCTTGTCAAGCCAGTCCTAAGCATGACATTTCCTTGTTATCCTCCAGCCCAACAACTAAGCATAAACTCAAATACATAAGCACAGCCACCAAAAAAGTCCTTATAAAATTTCACTCTGTGGGGACTTTCTATAAATGTGGCACAAGATTAAAGAGAAACAGTTGGAATTCAATTCATAGTGAGTAAATGACAATCATATCTCACATAACTGTCATCTAATTAGTTCTTCAAAAGATAATACTTCAAGGTTTCCAACCTTAAAGACTACGAAGAAAAATCCAAAACCAGAGCAATATGAATTGAGTTGCAGCATTCCAGTAACATTCAATCATTAGAAAATCGTATCACCTTGCAACAGCATCTCCTTCAAGGCATTGGTAAACAACACATGCAATCTTTTAGCTGTGTACCAGCACAATATTAAGCCTTTGATTTTTTCCCTTTTGCTTCTTTCACTGGTTCGATCTGGAAGGGCAGGAAGGTCTTTGCACCCATGTATTCTCTCAGCACTTCTGGTATCTCCACGCCATCTTCCCTCTGGTAATTCTCAAGGATGCAGCACATGGTCCTCTCTGTCGCTGTGAGGGTAGAGTTCAACAAGTGAACGTACTGCTTAGCCTGCTCGTTGCTCTGCAAACACATTTAAAAAGAAACAGCATTAAACCATATTCCATCAACCGACACCTCAAAATAGTGACAGCAAGTATCAATCAATTCAATTTCTTGCCACATTGATTTACGAATGAATCCATTTGTTTTACTCACCCACATTTGCATAAGGATATATCAATATTTTAATGGAGAGTTGGGAGCCTTCATAATAAAAAACATAAAGTGGCAACATCTACCTTTTTCTGCCCATATCGAATCTCTAATCTCCTCGACTGATAGTCAGTACAGTTTGAACAGGAAACAAGTTCTCTGTAAGTGCTGGATGCAGGAAACCATCCTTCCAAATCATACTTCTTTGCAGCTGCATCATTCAAAGCACCAGAAACAATAGCCACAATTTGATAGGGTAGCTTTAGCTGCAATAGAGAGAATTATGTCATACTTGTGGGAAAGAAAAATATATAATTAAATAGAGAAAAATCAATTCGTCATCAGCAGGAGCCCATATATAGGACCCTGCATTTCTTTTGCGTCAAGTGGCAGACTTTTAGCATTAACCAAACAAAACAACCAATTCCAAAATCACTCATCTTACATGACATTACAAAACCTGGCAAGATAATCTATACGAGTACTATAAGAAACATTATCAAGCTTCTCCAAATAAAAAAAAAAATGAATATAACAAAGAAATAACCAAAAATTATACACATCATTCCCCTAAAATTCTGAGGGCAGGAAAGCGCTATACTATCTTGTAAAACTCTTCTGAGTTCGTTATCATTTCCTTGTGCATGTCCCAAGAGTCATTGCCATTTGGGCTAGTAAGGCAGAACTGCTCCACTTTCTCAAACTAGTGAACTCAGAAAATCCCAAGAGTATCACGACCATGAGAACCTGCTTCTTTGCGGAAGCAAGAAGAATATCCAGCATATCTGGTAATTCATGCAACATAAATTCAACAAAGAGCAGCCACTAAAGATTTATAACCCAAAAAATAAAACATAAAAGCCACCATCTAAAAAGCAGAAACGCTTCTAAAAAGATGTTGTGTCCATGTTCAATGTTGGACACAGACACTCGTCGGACACACCCCAACACATCGGACACATGTCCGAGCATGTCCTATTACTTACTAAAAATGAAGTCATTATCATTTTCATGTATATATAAAAATATTTATATTTATTTGTTGTCATGTCATATCATTTTAAAAGTTGTCAGAGTGCTCGTATCATGTCATATCTGTGTCCATGCTCCAACATTCTTCAGTAGCCATAAAGGCAACTATCATTCATGGAAGTAGTCATAACCTTATTGGTAGCTGTGAAGGATGGATCCAATCATCTAGATGATAAGCGCATAGTGGCTGTTCAGCAATAGCAATCAAATATTTGTCATCTCCTTCACCAGTTACCTGTAAAAAAAAACTAAATCAGGCATCCTCTTATTATGTTGAACTTTATGAAGCGTACCAACAATTTGTTAAGCAAAAAAAGCTAAATACATGAACCTGTGCCTATAAATCTCATTTGAAAGATACAGTCCAATAGATGCAATTTGAAGCATCAAGAAATGAACAATCCATGGAGAGAAATTCTTTGCATAGCCCCTAGTCATTCAATGCAACAATTTATTTCTTGATTCTGAAATTCAAATTTGGTTTGAATTGAATAGAACTCGATAAATCTTCATACATGTTTCACGGACTGTGATACTATATACATTTTTGCAATAGATACTCGTAATAAAGTTAACCATAAAAAAATTACTAACTGAATTTGGCAAACCATAGGCTGAAGATCTTAGAGTGCCAACATGTACTAATCAACAAACTCGTATGTTCAAAACTATATAGTTTGTGGATGAGCTTACAAAATAAACAAACACGTTGAAGCTCCAACCCCCAAAAAAATGTCAATGAGTACAGATGCACGTACATTTTTGTATTTAGATAATATGTCTTCACTCAGTCCCTTGAAATACTAATGATCTCAAAACATTGCATATGTTACCTTGTAAAGTTCTTCATCAAATTGTGCTAACTGAGCACACTTTGCCATGATATCTTTCCTCATAAAGAATGGAGTTTGCAATGCAGTGTACCCCCTTTTCTCCAAAAAATCAAGACCAAAATTAATTAGAGCTTGATGAAGGCGTACACCATCTCCTTTCAAATAGAAACCTCTACCTCCAGCTACATTAGCACCTAGATGTTTCAAGAACATTTGCATTAGCATCCTAATTAACATAATAACACATAATTATAAAAGAATGCATTTGAGAGCATCTAATAAGCACGGATACAATCACGGAACGGACACGACAAGGATACGACCAAAAAAAAAAACATTTTATATTTTTGTTTGCTATGTATTTAAATACTTACATCTACAAGCAACTAAAAGTAATGAAAAACTATCACAAATTCAACATGAAAAAACCACTCAAATTCATAATTTTAACTTATTCAATATAGAAAATATTATTTTAACAATCAAACACTATTCAGAATGATAACTCAACTTCAACAATCAAGCACAAATTCAGAAATTAAGGGAAATAATGCTCTACTTTTTTGTATTGTTTAAAAGGAAGAGAATACTAGATAAGTGATAATTAACACAAACATGTTTACATAGTGGTGATTATGAATCAAGGATAACTCTTTTTACAGCTAATGGCATGATATGATAGTCGTGTCTTGAAGCATATCCAGAGATAGAACATAGGTGTTCAGGAAGAGAAAAAATAAGTAAAAAAAATAAGACGCACCACGTGGCGTGTTTGATATGTATCTTAATATGTCCAAGGCGTTACGGTGTTAGACACAGTTATGAAAACCAAGACAACTAATATGAAGTGTTCATTACTTCATAGGTGATGAGCCATGAAAACCAAGATATTTGAGGGAATTGTCTACATGATAAAAGTAGTAGAACATAGATGTTAGAAGTATAATGGAATCAGCACAAATCTAATGGACATTAATCTCCACATTGCTAACCTCGATGCACAGGTTTTTTATTGATTGAATTACTTGTTCTACAGCAACATGTATGACCAAAGATAGAGCACAAGCAAATAACTCTATGACATTCAGATTCAAAGCTACCTAGTGCAGCAACCTGACAAGAAGTTTTCAGTAGGAAAATAATACAAACCTCGATAAAATCCACACTACAAATAATGTTTAGTTAGAGTAATTTGGAAGGAAGAAAGGTACAAAAGACATTACACCTCTGATCAATCATTCTAGTCAACACAATACATTACAATAGAGTGAAACAAAAATTATTTGAAAACAGACTTGTACAAAAAATACAACCTCGATTACACAGCAGTTCAAACCAGTAATCGTATGTTTTAAGAGCAAATGTCATTTTACCCCCAAATTATCCCACAAAAAACAATTTGACCCTTGTCCTTTTAATTATATTATATATCAATTTTACATCCAAACTATTCTGAATTTGATCAATGTGACTCATGTCATCACCTGCCATCAATAATCAAATGGAATCCTTCATTTTACCCTCCAAAATATCCCTTAAAACTCAATTAGACCTTGAACAGAGGGTTTGGGGGGTAAAATAAAGATTTTTGCTTGATTATAGACGGCATGTGATGGCAAGGTCACATTGATCCAAATCAGAATAGCTTAGGTGTAAAATTGTTTACAGGACAGGGGTCAAATTGAATTTTTAGTGATAGTTTGCGGTAATATGAAATTTACTCACGTTTCAATCATCTTAACGTCATGTAGGAACATTTTCTTAAACAACCAGACAAAGTAAACATCCAACTTAATACCTTTCTTTGTATCTGCAATTCCAAGAAGCTCAACAAGGTCAACATGATTTTTCAGCTTGGGTTCCAACCGTTTCTCTCCCCAAGATCGAATTATGGCATTATTTGCCTACAAAATTAATCAAAGTTGGCTAAAAATAATGGACCCATTTTTTCATAAATTTAATGACAAATAAAATTCCATCCATACCTCATCATTGTCAACTGGAACTGAATCATGCACAAGGTTTCCAATTATTTCCAATTTTGAATACAAGGCTGCTCGAGCCTCTTGAACTCTATTTCTTTTTCTGCTGTCAATTTTTTATTCTCCTCAGTACTTCTAATCACTTCACTAGCATCCCCACCAGACTGTTTAAAATCCCAAGACACAAGGGCAAAGAAAAAATATCAATTTCTACATTGAGTAGAAACTACTAAATTCATTTCGAAACCAAACAACCATCATTTGTAAGCTCTAACATCCAATTTGTGGTACAAAAGTATGAAATTCAGAAAAATAAAAACATGGGCAGCTGTGGAATCCAATGCCCAAAAGTCCTATCTAACTCTGCAGATTTTTGAGAAAAAAGCCCATAGATAACATAACCCATGTGTCTCATTCCATCCAATTTATGAGAAGACCAAAGTGCAGTTTGTGCTTTGTCCCCCCGACCCCCTTAACTAATGGATGCTTAGATACCTACCCATAACTGACTGTGTAAAGGGCATGATGGAGGATAAAAACAACAAGAACACAAATAGACTGGTTCATTAGCAGGACAGTTAACCCCCAATATTTGATTCATCAACCATGCTGATAAACCCATCTTCAAACTCTAAAGTACAATGGGTTGGAAGCAACAGAGAGAGAAGAGAGTCTGGAAGCACTATACCTCCAGGCTAACCAAGTCATTCCCTCCAAAAGTGGGGTGGAAACAAGGAGGATGACTTTCCTCCCTTCTGGGCATTTATCCTCCAAAACAATTGGCTCTTCTTTTTTATTTCCACGGATTAATGAAAAAATCAAAGAACACAGTTTCCCTTCTTTCCTTCCTTCTCATCTAAACCAAACATAAGGAGGATAAGCAACTTGTCTTTACTCTTTCCCTCTTTCCCTAGAGGTAGAGTTTTCCAATTCTCGTATATTTCTTTCCAACTTTTCCATCCTCAACATCAATGGATTTTTCAATCACCAGTGTCCAACCCTGAATTCACATTTTCTACAGTACCACTTTACTACTTTCTTCATGTCTTGCAGTATTAAAAAAAAAAATATTTCTTGAAAATTAATCCAAATGCCCACATGTGTAATGGGTTTCAAACTAAGAAAGCCCATTTTACCAAAATTCAAATGAAACACAATAGTGCAAAATTTCAAGTTTAATAAATTGTCCGCAATTAAGTTTAAATACCCAACATAAATCCATCCATACATACATACAACATAACCATACAGATATTCAGTTTAAAAAGTTCTCTATAATTTGGTTTGAACATGAACAACAAAGTCCCGAGTAAAACAAATCAATCATAACACTTACAATCTTTAATTTGGCGACTTCTTTGTTAATCTTGTTAAAATCTTTCCTGAGACCATCGTACTCAAATTGACCTAAACAACCATACGAAGTTTCATCATCATACACACAAATATTATCAAAACCTAAACTCATTTAAAAAATTCAAATAAAATAAAAAATAAAAAAAAATAAAAAAGAAGAAGAATCGTGAGAGAGATTAGTTACGCTGTCGCCATTCTTTGTCAAGAGCAATGACCTCATCGACAAGATCGACGTTTGCGAATCTCCGGCGCTGAGATTCGCGTATAATTTCCGGATTGTGACCCTTATCTTCCCGGAAAAGATTTATGTCCAGCATTTTCTCTGTCTCCAAACAAAAAAGTAACAAAAACAACAAATCTTGAACCAGCTATATAGCAGATGCAAAGGGCTTCTTGGATGCTGAAGAAGAATATTAGTCTCAGCGTTCACTCGCCAAGTCGAATCGAATGTAACTTTTTAGGGCAAACTAGAGGAACACCGATTGCCGGGTGTTCGCCAATTACTATATACATATTTGGATTTTTTAAAAAAAAAAAAATCAAAAATTTCACTTTGTAACAAAATAAATTATCAGTTTTAAATTTTATTAATTTAAAATCTATATTTCATTTTTTAATCTAATTTATTTATTTCATTTTTAATCTAATTTATTTATTTATTTTCGTTAAATAAAATCAATGAAAAAATTAGTCTTTTAGTCATTAAATTGAATAAAAAAAACATATTTTATACATTCTAAAATATTATTTTTCTGACAATTTGATTTAATAAAAATAGTCAAATATTTATATTTAAAATAAATCAAAATAATATAATCTAAATTGATAAAATTAAAAATTTATTGTTTATTTTATTATAAAACTCAAAAATGATTTTTTGTAATTATTCCTAGATATTTACATTTACATGACCTAAAAGATATGAATAAAACATCATTTATCATACCAAAAATACTATTACATCGAACCAATCACATAAGATAATAATGGTCTTACACATTACATGATGGAATTTATGATAAAATATACGAGTTCACTCATATTATTTCACACACACACACACATATATATATAAAAGAGTATCTCCAATTCTTCATAAATTTTATTATTTAGTTTGATTATAAATTTGACCCAATTTTTTTTTTTATTTGATATGAATTATTCTAATTCTTTTGCCAAATTTTCATCAAAATATTATTGAAACATTTCTTCGAATGGCAAATTTATGGTTGCATCAAATTTGTTGGGGAAAATAAATAAATTATCTCCAATGTTTCATCTTTTAAATTTTTTATCAAATTTAAATTTGATGAAAAAAAATGACTATTTATTGATTTGATAAATATTTGACAAAATTATTGAAGAGTTGGAGATACTTTTCCGTGATTTAGTTATGTACTTTATTTGGTTTGGATATTTTTTTAAAAAACAATTTTATGAGTTTCGAATTCGTATTTTTTGTATTTTTAGTGATTTATTTAAATATTTAAAAAAAAATTAGATTCATTTAATCTTGATATATTTAAAAGTTATAAAATTTGTATACAATTTTTTAAAAAATTCATTGAATACAATAAAATACAAAAAAAATTACTAATTTTTAGTGGTTTTTTAAAAATACTTTTTTTCACAAATATTTATATTTTTTAAGTGTATCTTGGTTGATGTATTTACAAAAAAATTTAAAAAAAAAATTATTACGTAAAATATTTAAAAAAAAGCACTAAAAATGGAAAACAAAAAAACAAATTATTTATAAATAAATAAAATAAATAAAAACAGAACAAACCAAACATATGTTAGGTCATATGTGAAAAAGAAGAAGAAGAAACTACTAGATTATAATAAGCAAAACCTTTGAAATTTTTTTTTTAAATAATTAAATTTTGAAATGATTGCAATTTCAATAATTTATCCATTTTAGCTATAAATTTAGGGTTGGAGTCATGTGACCCTATTTTTGTTTTTGTCCTAACTCCCTATCCCATTGTTTTCCTACTGCTACGTGTTCATTACAATTTAAGATTCATTTCATCAAGCACTTGTTAACATCGTAATTAAATCAAACCCTATGATCGAATCTTTTATTTGACATTTGTTTCCTTGCTTTTTCCACATACTAGACAACTCTCTCGATTGACCATCGATCTTTGTTCATCATCGCTTTTACTCTCTTCCTTTTTCTGCACCACATTCAAAGTCACTTTTTGTATTCCCTCTCTCTACTACTATTCTCTTTACCAAATTAATTTTTAAGGTGTTTTTTTGAAGAAATAAAAAAAAACTTGTTTTTGGCTTATTTTTCAAAAAGTTAAAAGCCAGCATATTTGAACACAAAAAAATAAAAAAAATGAGAAGTTGAAAATAAGTCAACGAATGAAATTATCAAAATACCCTCATGTGTGTGAATAAGCCCAAAAAAAAAAAACAAAACAAAACAAAACAAAATTGCATGATAGTAATAGTCAATTTACAAATTTACAAGTGATGTAATACCATATTAAAATAATTTTTTTTAAAAAAGTAAAAACACTACTTATTATCATATTTCCAAATTATTTTTTAAATAAACCAAAAAATAATAAAATAATAAAAAACTGCATCCTCTACCTAAATCGAGGATAGCCTAAAACTTAAACCTATTAACTCAAAAATTATAAAAAAGAAACTTTGCCAAAAAAAATAAAATTAAATAAATAAATTATTGGACTAAACTGGTCACGCCTACAACCAGTATCATCATGCCCGTAATGGGCATGGCTGGAGGTTGCGCCGGCTAATGGGCTGCGACTAGGTCACGATCAAAACTAGCTCTCAGCTCCCTTGGCCTGGGGCTTGGGTGCGTGGTGCCGCGAGAGGTCGAGGTGTCAGGCCGCGGCTAAGCAGGTCGCGCCCACGACTGTGTTGCTTGGCGAATCGCACCCGCGGTGTTTGTGGTCATGTCCGCAATCGTGTTTTGTCTTGCTGTTTGCGGTCGCGGTCTGTCCGTCTATATAAGTAGTGAATGCATGGAAAACATCACTTTTTCAAATCTTTTCTCTCTCTCTCTCTCTCTCTCGCCATTGTTAACAGTTTTCTCAAGCTTTCAAGCTTGGGTTTCATCTATTTTTACCCATTTTCTATCCCTAGTCCCTTAGACAAAAACGTAGAGCTCGACGAGGGCTTCCATTTAATCTGAGCGAATCGTTTTTTCGTTGCCAGCAATTTTTCCGACTTGTCTTCTCTTCGCTTTCAAGAGGTGAGGTATATTTCCTTAACTCGATAAGAGTTTGTTGGTGTATTTGTAGTATATTTTGATATATAGATCTTATGGTACTTAGATTGATTTGGAGTATGTTTTGTGGGTTAATGGTTTGTCCAAATTGGGGACTGTTGGTTATGATTTTGCTATTAAATTTATTTTTGGTATATGAACTTGCATGTGATATTTTAAAAGAGAAAAGCCCCAATTTGTGGAAAGATCCCAAATAATGTTGATTTTGGGAATTTGGTATGTTTTGGAAAATGAATTTGGTTGGAAAAGTATGATGAGATTTTTGGAAATATTGAGTATTAAATACTCTTTTGGAAATGTTTTAAAAGCTGATTTTTAAACTACGAGATTGTATATCTGTATTGTTATCTTTTAATTACTGCATTAGAGATAGTTGTTTTGGCTATCGGTGAAGGATAGCATTTCCGTGTGTTAGAAATTGTGAGTGGGTTAGGCAATTTGAAATCATTCATATCATGGACACATGTAATAGATTTTGGAAATTGAAACTGTATGTTTTGAAAAGAGGTTTTGAAAATTCTTGTATTATGTCTTGGAGCATTTGCATTGTTTTGGAAAATAATAGTTTGGAATCACACTTTTGTGCTATTTTAAAAAGTAAATAAAGTGTAAAGCTATGAGGAGATGTTAAAGTAGAATTAAGTTGGTCTGAGTGTCCATGGTGTAAAACCTAAAACCTACGCGATAGGTGTTGAGCCTTCCAAATATTACCAGTAAAAAATGACCTTGTAACATGACTCGTATGAACATCAACCCTGGAGATTTATCCATTTTATTTACTATCATGTTGGTTTTGGAATAGGATGTTTGGAAATGATTTAAGATAAAAAATAAAGGCACCTCCTTTTATTATTGACCTACAACTTTTCTATGATTCAGATGATAGCCCTCCCTCTCTCTTTTTGGATGTTATAGGGTGGATGTTTGGGTTCATGAATCAGATCAGCGTGAATTTGTGAAAAGAATAAGAAAAGTCACATAGGAATAAGGATGATGAGAAAAATAGGGGAGAGGAAAATAAACACACGAGAAAATAGAGGGACAAAACAATTACAAACATTTCTTTAATTTTTACAAGGATACTTGGTGAAATTTTAAGGTGCTAGAAGGGAAGCGACAATCCCTTGCTAGTTTTAATGAACTAGCTAGCTGTGTCTTTTTATAGCCTGCCAAATCTGTCCATAAGCCTTTGGACTATTGTCATAGAGAAGGCCAAGGTGGACTCTTTGATTGCTTAATCATTGTTAGTTTGCTTCACCACAAGTTTTTAGTTGCCTTTAATGCATAGAAGAGTGGCTCCCGTATTGTGTGACAACCAAGGCCACTGATCAAAGCTTCATAGTTGAGAAGCATTCAAACTCTAGTTTGTAAGAGAGATTGACTTCAGTGCCACCTAGAGAGACTAGGACCATGCCAGCACCGCCCCCCTTAAAGGTGGAGCCAAAGCTAACCTCCACTCCCTTGGAAGACGCTAGCATTATGGCCATAGAGACTAGATCATATTCCATATATATGGGAAAGATAACTAGCGCTGAAGGATTTCGAATTGCTGAGATTCAAGGTACAATTACAAATCAAATAGTTCACATTGTTTGGGTCTTAATATTTTCTTTTTTATTTATTTTTTCTTCAACCTGTATGTCTCTCACGGGTCATTATTTTTGTTTTATTTTATTTTATTTTTATTTCTATAACCCAATTTAAATTTTCATTCATAATTCATGGACTATTTTTTCATTTGTTAAAGACATGGTGAAGAAATTGAAAAGAAACAGAGTAAGGAAAGAGATAGTAGTCGGTTTTCTTAATTGTGTTGCGCATTCAAATGCTTGGCCACTATCATATTTTTATTTATTTTATGTGCTATTCAAATTGTGTTGATATATTAATATTTTTTTTCAATAGGAATGCAAAATGTGTTGATATATTATTATTTTTTTTCAATAAGAATGCAAAAAAATATGTGAAAGGCAGACCCCGCAAAAGACTGATGGCTACTTTTTTCTACTGACTAACTATTTGGATTGTTAATGGTATTTATTTATTATTTAGTAAAATACGTAAAAGATCTCAGATTGTTTAGATTGAAAACATGCAAATAGTTTAGATTAAAAATAAATCAGAAATTTAATATTTAAATTTCTAAAATTAAAAACTCAATAGTTTATTTTTTTATAAGTATTAAACTCTAAGTTTTATTTTTTATTTTTGGTAATTTTTTCTAAATTTTAATGATACCTAAAATTATTCAAACAAGATTGGCTTATGTTGTGGTGTGTA